>CATNEM010000282.1:315000-322500 GCA_950096795.1 Macrostomum cliftonense | reverse complement strand
GGCTTCCCATTATTTGGATAGGCATTCCTATTTTTAGCACGGGGATTCCCATAATTAGGATAGGTTTTCCTATTTTTAGCAAGGGCTTTCCCTAATTAGGATAGGCATTCCTATTTTTATCACGTGTATTCCCATAATTAGGATAGGTATTCCTATTTGTAGCACGGGTTCCCATAATCAGGAGGTAATTCTTTTTTTAGCACGGGTTTCCCATAATTATGAGGTAATTCTATTTTTAGCATGAGGATTCCCATAATCAGGGAGGTAATTCCATTTTTAGCACGGGGATTCCCATAATCAGGATAGGTTTTCCTATACATGCGGATTCCAAGATAAAGAAAAAAATATTGAGACAATTTGCAACCTAGAGATATCGATGGTTTTGCCAATTGATGATAAAAAATTAATCTGTAAAATTCACCTGAAGCGACATCAACTTGCTCAACGCCTCCGAAGTCTTGCCTTTGGCAATGTGCTCAAGCCAACGGCCCAACGAAACGAACACCATCAGCATAGGCGTGGTCTCAAAGAATGTCTTCGGACTGCCTTGCTCGCCGAGGCCCATTGAAACCAACACGGCGATAAGCGAGTACACGTACGATATAGTGGTTGCCATGACAATTAACACGTCCATGTTGGTGGTCCTGTGACGCAACGCTTTGTAAGTCTGCGAGTAGAAGTAGCGGCCTCCGATGAACTGAACTGGGGTGGCCAATAGGAACATGAGCAGGTTTTCCCAGGACAGGCCGTTGGTTACCTAGCAGTTAGAGAGCAGTAAATGATTAAATAGGTTTAAATAAACACACATATACGCTTGTGAACGCATTTTACTTCAGAGAATAAAAAAATGAGATTTTCAAATGATAGATAAATAGATAGCTAAACCGATGGATGGATAAATAGATAGATAGATAGATAGGTGGATGGATAGATAGATAGATAGATAAATAGATAGATAGATTAATAGACAGATAGATAGATAGATAGATAGATAGATAGATAGATAGATAGACAGATAGATAGATAGATAGATAGATAGACAGACAGATAGATAGATAGATAGATAGATAGATAGATAGATAGATAGATAGATAGACAGATAGATAGATAGATAGATAGATAGATAGATAGATAGATAGATAGACGGAGCGGTAAAAGACAACTAGAGAAGCTACTTTAAGTAGGTTAAGAGACCGATACATTACATTAAAAGACCAGCAAAAAATCAGACCATCGGCATGCAGGGCCGGCCGTGAGCCACAGTCGCATTGGCATTGGTGTGCGCGTGCGGCGAATTGGCCCTAGCGTGACCCTGGGCGTGGCAGGAGTGATCGAAGGCGGCCATGAACACGGCCATGATGATCATGGTGGGCAGGCCGAACACCAGCGAATAGAGAAAAGACCGTCGCCAGCGATGCGTGTGGCTGACTATGCGACGTCCCTGACGCTCGGAGGCCGTCAGATTGTTAGCCAGATTGGCGGTGAAGCCGGCGTCAACAATAGCCGCTATGATGGATCGGGGACCGGTCGCGTCCGTTTCGTAAACAAATCTGCCCCGTTCGGTTGCCAAGGCGACGGCGGCTTCAACAACGCCGGGAACGGCTAGGGCGGCTCGTTCAACTTTGGCAACGCAGGAGCTGCAGGTCATGCCGCCGATGTCCAGGTTGACCGTCGTACGGCCTGGCCCGGTGGCCCCAGCAGCGCCGTCGCCTTCAAGCACCTGCAGACGGCGACGATTCAGAAGCTGTAGAGAGGAGATGCGCGATAGACTTGCGAGTCTTTGTCAAGGATATGGGCTATGTATAGAGAAGTTGAGAGTGTCATAAAAAGAGGTATTTGTGCAGGGGTGTGTGTACTTTATAGAAACGGGTCTTTGTGTAGGGTTGCGTATTACTTAGAAACAAGTCTTTGTGTGAGGCATGGATGATATGCACAAATCTTTGTACAGAATCTTAAGAATGTAAAAAAGGTCTTTGTTTAGGAAGTAGGCTATTAAAAGCTAGAAAACTAAATCTACAGGAGGGCTGCAGGCACTTTGACGCTTGAAGCGACATCGTCCCACAACCAGCGACTGGGCATGACTGTCCATTGCGCTGACTCCTGAAGCGCGTTCAGTCACACTAAATTCGGTATGCAGGCATAGACACACACACAGGCCGGCACCCAGTCACGCACTCACATAGGGTGTACAAGCGGCGGTTCCAGGAATGTACACTCTCTATGCCTTGGGGGTTGCCCTCATGGGTGTAAATTGCACAACTGGCCCAAAGCCCAACCAATTCGTGCACAAGGCCCCAAATTAATGTGACCCTGCACACGAAACCACGCTAGGGAAAATAGCCAACCTACAACGCGGGATCGAACCTGGGACCACTGGCACACAAGGCAGACGCGCTAGACCACCGAGCCACTCGCCCCCCCCCCTCCCAAGTAGGCAATGAGTTGTTCGATTAATTTCTCACTGCTTCGTCCAGCATGACACGTAAAAATTTAGTGTTTGAGGTCTTTGTTCAAAGGCCGCAGCTATGATAATAATAAAACAAGTTAATCAAACGCGTAAAAAAACAGCCAACCTGAGCCTCGAATCCAATATCAACAATCTTATTAGCAATCTGCGAGGCCAATATATAAGACGGATCGTAACGAATCTCCGCTGTGCCGCTCATCAGCGACACCAGCACGCTGTGCACGCCAGCAGCCTTTTTCAATTGGCGCTCAATGTTGTACACACAGCTAGAGCAGGTCATGCCGGAGACCCGGATGATGCACTTCTCGCCATCTAGTCGAGGCGGGCCGTTCTGACGCGAGCCGGCAGCCAGGATGGCCGGATTAGCGTTGGCATTGGCGTTGGTTGCGTCATCAGTGTGAACTAGGATTTCGTCGGTTCGAAAGCCGAGCTTGAGCACCTGGTGATGATTAAGGCCAAAAATAGCGCAAGGGAGTTCGACGGGTTCAATCATTTTTAACACGAGTGCGGGTTGCTTGTTGAAGCTGGGACCGTTCTGCTGCGGCTTTTTAGCTTTAGATAGACGGATCAGTGGGCCAATCAGATTTGATAGGCTGCGAGACTCGCCATTAACTGCCGATGAGTTATTGTATGACTCCTGACTGCTCAGATGGTCACTCTATTGACTGACCAGAGGGTCACTCTATTGACTACTCACAGGGTCACTCTATTCACTGCTCACATGGTCACTCCATTGACTGCTCACAGGGTCACTCTATTGACTGTTTGGAGGGGCACTGCGGCAACAAAAACAATGGCCTCACTAACCTGATTACGCAAATCCTTCTCGCTGTAGCGACTCGGGTCGTAGACAAAACGGCCCATTTCGTTATCCAGATCAACTTTAGCTGACATAACAGCCGGCACGTTGTCTTTAAAGTGGCTTTCAATTTTGTAGACACAAGATTTGCAGTGCATGCCGTAGATTTTAAATTCCGATGCAATTGACAGCTTGGGCGATTTCTCATCCGCCTGTCGACCATCTTCAACAAATTTCTGAGCAGAGAAACCCAGCTCGGCTATGCGACTGATCAGACGGGTCACGCTAGTCACATTCGGATCGAACCCCACTCGGCCCCGACTTTTCTCCAACGACACGTTTACAGATTTCACTCCGGCAAGGCTTTGCAGCTCCGATTCGATAGTTCGAACGCAGCTGGCGCAGGTCATGCCGCCGATTGTCAGGTCAACTGTTGCTGAGGTCGGCTCGAGCTGCCGCTGCTGCTGCTGCTGCTCGCCTAGCCATTCGGCTGGCTCAGGAGCTGCTGGCGGGGATGATAGATATAGGGATGATTTGGGAGCTAGAAATCTTGTGACTAAAACACTGGGACTAATCTTGGGAATAAAATACTGGGACCGATCTTGGGATGAGAATACTGGGACTAATCTCGGGACTAGAATAATGGGACTAATCTTAAGACTAGAATACTGGGACTAATCTTGGGACTAGAATACTGGGACTAATCTTGGGACTAGAATACTGGGACTAATCTTGGGACTAGAATACTGGGACTAATCTTGGGACTAGAATACTGGGACTAATCTTGGGACTAGAATACTGGGACTAATCTTGGGACTAGAATACTGGGACTAATCTTAAGACTAGAATACTGGGACTAATCTTGGGACTAGAATACTGGGACTAATCTTAAGACTAGAATACTGGGACTAATCTTGGGACTAGAATACTGGGACTAATCTTGGGACTAGAATACTGGGACTAATCTTGGGACTAGAATACTGGGACTAATCTTAAGACTAGAATACTGGGACTAATCTTGGGACTAGAATACTGGGACTAATCTTGGGAATAGAATAATGGGACTAATCTTGGGACAAGAATACTGGAACTAATCTTGGGACTAGAATACTGGGACTAATCTTGGGACTATAATAATGGGACTAATCTTGGGACTAGAATAATGGGACTAACCTTGGGACTAGAATACTGGGACTAATCTTGGGACTAGAATAATGGGACTTATCTTGGGACTAGAATACTGGAACTAATCTTGGGACTAGAATAATGGGACTAATCTTGGGACTAGAATACTTGGACTAATATTGGGACTAGAATACTGGAACTAATCTTGGGACTAGAATAATGGGACTAATCTTGGGACTAGAATACGTGGACTAATATTGGGACTAGAATACTGGAACTAATCTTGGGACTAGAATAATGGGACTAATCTTGAGACTAGAATACTGGGACTAATCTCGGGACTAGAATAATGGGACTAATCTCGGGACTAGAATACTGGGACTAATCTCGGGACTAGAATACTGGGACTAATCTCGGGACTAGAATAATGGGACTAATCTTGGGACTAGAATACTGGGACTATAATACTGGGACTAATCTCGGGACTAGAAAAATTGGAGTAATCTTGGGACTAGAATACTGGGACTATAATACTGGGACTAATCTCGGGACTAGAATAATGGGACTAATCTTGGGACTAGAATAATGGGACTAATCTCGGGACTAGAATAATGGGACTAATCTCGGGATTAGAATAATGGGACTAATCTCGGGACTAGAATACTGGGACTAATCTTAAGACTAGAATACTGGGACTAATCTTGGGACTAGAGTACTGGGACTAATCTTGGGACTAGAATACGTGGACTAATATTGGGACTAGAATACTGGAACTAATCTTGGGACTAGAATAATGGTACTAATCTTAAGACTAGAATACTGGGACTAATCTTGGGACTAGAATACTAGGACTAATCTTGGGACTAGAATACTTGGACTAATCTCGGGACTAGAATACTAGGACTATAATACTGGGACTAATCTCGGGACTAGAATAATGAGACTAATCTCGGGACTAGAATAATGGGCTAATTTCAGGACTAGAATAATGGGACTAATCTCGGGACTAGAATACTGGGACTAATCTTAAGACTAGAATACTGGGACTAATCTTGGGACTAGAATACTGGGACTAATCTTGGGACTAGAATACTTGGACTAATATTGGGACTAGAATAGTGGAACTAATCTTGGGACTAGAATAATGGGACTAATCTTGGGACTAGAATACTTGGACTACTATTGGGACTAGAATACTGGAACTAATCTTGGGACTAGAATACTGGGACTAATCTTGGGACTAGAATACTTGGACTAATATTGGGACTAGAATAGTGGAACTAATCTTGGGACTAGAATAATGGGACTAATCTTGGGACTAGAATACTTGGACTAATATTGGGACTAGAATACTGGAACTAATCTTGGGACTAGAATAATGGGACTAATCTTAAGACTAGAATACTGGCATGGGACTAATCTTGGGACTAGAATACTGGGACTAATCTTGGGACTAATCGTGGGACTAGAATAATGGGACTAATCTTGGGACTAGTAGAATCCCAATAACAAAAACAATAATAATAAAACTCGAACCTCTGCCAGCATTGGGCGACACAGCGGCACTGTCGACAGTCATGTCGGGCAGATGCACATCAAAGCCGGCGTCCTCAAT
The DNA here is from genome assembly GCA_950096795.1 of Macrostomum cliftonense. Classification (NCBI taxonomy): domain Eukaryota; kingdom Metazoa; phylum Platyhelminthes; family Macrostomidae; genus Macrostomum; species Macrostomum cliftonense. Next base: position 316,494 of record CATNEM010000282.1, on the reverse strand, counting down.
GCAGCCTCGAACCTGCTGGGCGTCAATTAGTTTCGAATCGAAATCAACGCAGGCGGATTTGTCCTCTAGCGACACTTGCACGGCAACAACCCCGGGTCGGGATTTCACGCAATTTTCAATGTTTTTCACGCACGACTGGCAGGTCATGCCTTCGACTAGGAGTCGAATAGACGTATAATTAGCGCCGTCAGTTAGAGTGACAGGCGCGGTGACGCTGTCAATCAAACTAGCCTCAAAGCCGCAATTATCAATGGCGTCAGTAACAGCTTCGGCGCTAATGCTCGACGACAGGTGATAGACAGTGGCCGCTGCCTGCTCCAGCGATACCGAGGCGAGCAGTACGCCCTGTTGCGCAATCAATGCTCGTTCGATATTGGATACGCAGCTGGAGCAGGTCATGCCGTCGACTCGAACTTGAGTTCGTCTCAATTCGTTAGGGCTAAAATTGGCCGAGGCTGGGCGACAGTCAAATCCCATGTCGTCCACGCCGGAAGCGATCGACTCGATAGAGTTCGCATTCGAATCCAGCAGCAACCAGGCGTCGTTGCTAGCCAATCTAACCGTTGCCATGACAACGCCTGGAATGTCGCTAATCAGTTTTTTAGTAATATTTGACACGCATGATTGACATGTCATGCCTTCGATTGACAGCTGAGCTAACCGTAAATTGCTGTTGCTGTTGCTACGAGCGGCGTCCTTTGATGTCGCAGAGGACGAGGTATTTCGATCCCCGGCTGGGATCATTGTGAGTTTCACTGGGAAAAAAGAGGAAATAATGTGAAAAAATCACTGGAAAATAAATACTTCAAGCATTCAACTACATTGGTCTGTGCATTTTTGCCGACTATATTTCAGCTAAACTTTGCCAGCCATTATCTAGAAGAAAACAATGTTTTTCAACCTGTCAAAGGCAAAAATTAAATAAATAACGTTTAAAAAAAATCAGCTGACAAATTTTTTTTCTCCAGAACATAAAATGTTTTCATTACTCCGTTTAATCTCGCCTCCATACAAAAATGTTTAGCAAACTTAATAAAAAACCATCGAGCTTAACCAAAATTACATATTTTTATGGTCCAAACAGAGTTGAAATAATTGAAATAAAATCACAATGAATTTGTTTTTTTCCTTAATCATTTGAGACTTAAAAGCCCCAAAAAAATTCAAACGGAAATTAACAATACAAAAAAACACGTTTCATCTATAATACAAAGAAAGCATTAGTTCCGCATGTAAGTTTCAAAGAATAGTACAAATGGCGCCTACATAATGCATTGACTATAATGAAATACACAAGTCAATGGGTGTTAACTATGCTACTATAAACTATGGCATTTTGCAAACGATCATAAAAGAAAAAGTTAAACATTTAACTATTAAAAACTTATCAGCAAACTTTTAAGTAAAGAAAGAGCTTCTTTTTGCGGGAAAAAATATATAACAAAACTGACTGACATTATTTTCAGAAATCAATTTTTTGTTAATATTTACATA
>CATNEM010000282.1:277500-312500 GCA_950096795.1 Macrostomum cliftonense | reverse complement strand
GGGACACAGCTATCTCACTCTCATCTTCAGGTAGGGACACAGTTATCTCACACTCTGATCTTCAGGTAGGGACACAGCAATCTCACTCTCATCTTCAGGTAGGGACACAGTTATCTCACTCTCATCTTCAGGTAGGGACACAGCTATCTCACTCTCATCTTCAGGTAGGGACACAGTTTTCTCACTCTCATCTTCAGGTAGGGACACAGCTATCTCACACACTGATCTTCAGCTAGGGACACAGCTATCTCACACACTGATCTTCAGCTAGGGACACAGCTATCTCACTCTGATCTTCAGGTATGGACACAGCTATCTCACTCTGATCTTCAGGTAGGGACACAGTTATCTCACTCTGATCTTCAGGTAGGGACACAGCTATCTCACACACTGATCTTCAGGTATGGACACAGCTATCTCACACACTGATCTTCAGGTATGGACACAGCTATCTCACTCTGATCTTCAGGTATGGACACAGCTATCTCACTCTGATCTTCAGGTAGGGACACAGTTATCTCACTCTGATCTTCAGGTATGGACACAGCTATCTCACTCTGATCTTCAGGTAGGGACACAGTTATCTCTCACTCTGATCTTCAGGTAGGGACACAGTTATCTCACTCTCATCTTCAGGTAGGGACACAGTTATCTCACTCTCATCTTCAGGTAGGGACACAGTTATCTCACTCTCATCTTCAGGTAGGGACACAGTTATCTCACACTCTGATCTTCAGGTAGGGACACAGTTATCTCACTCTCATCTTCAGGTAGGGATACAGCTATCTCACACTCTGATCTTCAGCTAGGGACACAGCTATCTCACACTCTGATCTTCAGGTAGGGACACAGCTATCCCACACACGGATCTTCAGGTAGGGACACAGCTATCTCAATCTGATATTCAGGTAGGGACACAGCTATCTCACTCTTATCTTCAGGTAGGGACACAGCTATCTCACTCTGAACTTGAGGTACACAGCTGATCTTCAGAAAGATAAAAATGAAAAAAAAAACTAGCAAAAAACAGACAACCCTTTCTGCAGGATTGTCCGTAAATTTCCTGTAACACGTGATTTATTTAGTTTACTCAGCGCCAATTGGCATCAAGCATCAGTTCTAACTGAACATTCAACAGTAAATAAATCGAATTGGCTTAAACCAACCGCGCACCAAAAAGATATAGTTTTAAAAGTACAACGAAATGCCACAAAAACAGTTTGCGCACAATATAATCAATGCAATTGGCTTTCTTTTATCTTTCTGTTTCATCATTCCATCAGAGTCAGACTGGCATCACCGAATAAGCCGCTGGGTGTCGGTGCTGCATCAGAATTTGTCGCCGAAGCTTCAACGGCAGTCGTCGACGACGAAGCCTCGGCAATGAGTTCGGCGAGAGCAGTCAGCTGACTGCAGGACTTGTCCGGCAGGGCGTCTCTCGCCTTGGCTAGCAGGTCGCTGGCAGCGGCAACGCCAACGGCTCCTCCGCCTCCTCCTAGAAGCAGACACCGGCCGTAGAGTAGGTAGAGCTCCGGCCTGCCCGGATGCGACTGGATCAGACTTTCGAAGGTGGCGACGCCGTCGGCTCGACGACCGTGACGGCAGGCCAGCTCGGCATAGCCGCTCAGCAGGCCCAGGTGGTGCCGTTTGGGCAGCGCTGACAGCGCCTGATCGAATAGGAGGCGCTTGGCGTCGTCTCCGCGGTTGCGGCGGAGTTTCACCTGCGGCGGTGGGGATTGGCGATCAATCGCTGACTAAGTGACTGGCTGTAATAATTACTGTCACATCCTATATCATCAGTGATTTACTCAGTCACTCAGTCATTCACTCAGTCATTTACTCACATATTCACTTACTCATTCAGTCAGTCATTTGCTAAGTCACTCAGTCATTCACTCAGTCCTTGAGTCATTCACTCAGTCCTTGAGTCATTCACTCAGTCCCTCTGTCATTCTCTCAGTCACTCAGTAATTTGCTCAGTCACTTAGTCATTTACTCAGTCCCTGTTATTCACTCAGTGACTCAGTCATTCACTCAGTCCTTGAGTCATTCACTCAATCACTCAGTCATTTACTGCCACTCAGTCACTTACTCATTCACTTAGTCGTTCGCTCAGTCCCTCGCTCAATTTACTAACTAGCTTACTCAGTCATTTACTGTAGGTATTTGCTGACTCGGTCAAATACTTGCCTAATCCAACAGTTAAACGCTCACCAAGCCCTCTCACTAAGTCCACTTCCTTAGTCACTCACCTCCAGCTGCAGCCGCCAAGCAGTCGGACAGTCCGGCCGGGCGCGTCTCAACTTGGCGGCGGCGGCCTCGGCTTTGTCGGCTTCGCCCCTGTCAAGCAGCTTGGAGACGGCCAGCCGGGTGAGGCCGGGGTCCTGCATCTGGCAGGCCCGATGCGTGGCCTGGTTCAGCCGATCCAGAGCCTCCGGATCGTCGTTGGACTCGTCGGCCGCCTTGCTCTCCAACAGCAGCAGACAGCGCAGTAGGCGACGTCGTCCAGCGTCGGCATCGTCGCCTGCGGAGCCGAGGCGACCAACAGCGACTAGGCCGCGCTCGATAGTGGATCTGGCCGAATCTAATTCGCCAGCATCAGCATAGTAACGCGAATAATTAACCCAATGATTAGCGTTGTTAGGCTCCCTAGCAACTAAAGATTCGTATTGTTCGCGAGATATAGATTGTTTAGTTTTAGACGACGATGAGGAGCGCTGTTGCTTAGCAACCAACGATGTCGGAGGCGAAGCCCGCACTTCCTGGTCGGTGTCATCATCAGCTTGATCGGCAAGCTCCAACGGCAGGTACAAACCCGACTCGTCAGCCGCTCTATCCTTGTCGCTATGGACAACAATAACAACCTTGTTAGCCTCGTCATCCGTACCAGTTGACGAATCGCCAACCGACGTACTGAGTCGCCGACGTTGTCGCTTATTTGTCGCTGTCGCAGAATCTTCATCAAGTTTGTCGGTCGTTTTTCGCTTTTTACTAGCCAATGTCGAAATGCTGGCGCTGGCGCTGGCGCTGCTGCTGGAAGTGACTGGCGCGGGAATCGGCTCCTCTAGACGGTATCGGCGAGAGTTCTCATCGGCATTATCATCATCAGCATCATCAGCAGCCCCAGGAATCGCACTGCACTGCACCCGACGACCAACCGGAAACAGTCGCAGAGCCCGCCTAGGCACCGACACAACGCCCGTACGCGCCGAGCCGCCGAACGTGACGGCCAAGCCGCGATCGCAGTGTCGAACTACGTAGCCAATCAATGCCGACGTCGATGTCGATGTTGAATTTGTCGACGGGGCGTCGACCGGGCGCAGCCAATAGTGACGCCGATCGACCACGCGAATGACCTCGGCTAGGATGGCCGGGGCCCGACGCCTGCTGGTCCGACTCGGCAGGCGATACTGGCGAGCGGCGGCGTCGCGTAAGTCGCCGATGTCGGCCGGACGGTCAGAGTGGAGGTCCATGAAGTGGAATTGGCCCAGTTGGCCGCCGGGCAAGTTGGCCCGATAGTAAAACTGGCTGGCCGAGTTAATGAACGCGGCTACGCGATCTCCCGCCTGCGGTGAGTTAACAGCATGCCAGTGGGATTGCCCTGCATCTCTGATCTGATCTATTATTCAGATCCCCATTCCTACGTATTCACTGCTTCAGATCCTAAATCACTGCTTCAGATCCCAAATCACTGCTTCAGATCCCAAATCACTGCTTCAGATCCTAAATCACTGCTTCAGATCCTAAATCACTGCTTCAGATCCCAAATCACTGCTTCAGATCCCAAATCACTGCTTCAGATCCTCAAATCACTGCTTCAGATCCCAAATCACTGCTTCAGATCCCAAATCACTGCTTCAGACCCCAAATCAATGCTTCAGATCTCTAAATCACTGCTTCAGATCCTAAATCACTGCTTCAGATCCCAAATCACTGCTTCAGATCCCAAATCACTGCTTCAGATCCCAAATCATTGCTTCAGATCCCAAATCACTGCTTCAGATCCCAAATCATTGCTTCAGATCCCAAATCACTGCTTCAGATCCCAAATCACTGCTTCAGATCCCCAAATCACTGCTTCAGATCCCAAATCACTGCTTCAGATCCCAAATCACTGTTTCAGATCCCAAATCACTGCTTCAGATCCCAAATCACTGCTTCAGATCCCAAATCACTGCTTCAGATCCCAAATCACTGCTTCAGATCCCAAATCACTGCTTCAGACCCCAAATTACTGCTTCAGATCCCGAATCATAGCTTCAGATCCCCAATTATAGATTCAAATCCCAAATCTGAGCCATTACAAACCTTTAAAGGTTGGCAGGCCTCTGGACCCAGACAGGTGACCCGACATGGCGACGGGTGGGTACCAGCTTCCCGATCGTCATCGTTCTGAGCCTCAATAGGGCCGGTAAGCGACGGCAGACGCCAGGCTTGAAAAGCGACGCCGCAGGGCAGACTTTTCGACAGATTTGCCAATTTGTCAATGTCGTCGGTGACATCCAGATACGGCACGGTCAGGATCTTGCCAATGGCGGCGTACATTGCAACATGCCGATTCTTCGGGTCCGCGTGTTGAACAAAGAGCCACATGCTGCCAACTGATTCGCTAGGCAGTTCGAATAGGTCTTTGAAATCGTTGCCGGATCGAGCCAGTACCGACGGTCGGGCTGACATTTCGTATAGGTTGGACCGCTTGCCGCTGAGCGGGAGCGACGGGCTGTCGAAGGAAGGGCGGGTCAAGTCAGGAAATAGTGGGTCAAGGTAAAGGAAATAGTGGGTCCAGGTTGGGGAATGGCGGGTCAGGTAAGGAAATGATGGGTCAAGGTTGGGAAAATGCGGGTCAGGTCAGGAAATAATGGGTCAAGGTTGGGGAATGGCGGATCAGGTAAGGAACAAATAGTGGGTCAAAGTTGAGGAATGGCGGGTCAGGTAAGGAAATGATGGGTCAAGGTTGGGGAATGGTGGATCAGGTAAGGAACAAATAGTGGGTCAAAGTTGAGGAATGGCGGGTCAGGTAAGGAAATAGTGGGTCAATGTTGGGGAATGGCGGGTCAGGTAAAGAAATATTGGGTCAAGGTTGGGGAATGGCGGTTCAGGTCAGGAAATAGTGGGTCAAGGTTGGGGAATGGCGGTTCAGGCCAGGAAATAGTGGGTCAAGGTTGGGGAATGGCGGATTAGGTCAGGAAATACTGGGTCCAGGTTGAGGAACGGCGGGTCAGGTAAGGAAATAGTGAGTCAAGGTTGGGGAATGGCGGGTTAGCTAAGGAAATAGTAGTTCAAGGTTAGGGAATGGGTCAGGTCAGGAAATAGCTGGTCAAGGTTGGGGAATGGCGGATCAGGTCAGGAAATAGTTGTTCAAGGTTGGATAATGGCGGGTCAGGTAAGGAAATAGTGAGTCAAGGTTGGGGAATGGCGGGTCACGTCAGGAAATAGTGGGTAAGGTTGGGAAATGGCGCATCAGGTAAGTAAATAGTGGATCAAGGTTGGGGAATGGCGGGTCAGGTTAGGAAATATTGGGTCAAGGTTGGGGAATGGCGGGTCAGGTTAGGAAATATTGGGTCAAGGTTGGGGAATGGCGGGTCAGGTCAGGAAATAATTGTTCAAGGTTGTGGAATGGCGGGTGAGGTAAGGAAATAGAGTGGGTCCAGGTTGGGGAATGGCGGGTCATAAAAAGAAATAGTGGGTCAAAGTTGGGGAACGGCGGGTCAGGTTAGGAAATAGTGGGTCAAGGTTGGTAAATTTTGGGTCGGATTACTCTTTGATTAGGAAATGGTGGCTCAAGTAGGGGAAAAGTTAGGCAGTTCAACTTACTCTTCGTGATATCGATCGGCTCGAACGCCCACCACTCTTGCCAGCAGCTCTTGGCCCACACTGAATGCGGCCAACGGGTTAACCAGCTGCTGAGGCGAATCAGTCACCTCAGTGATGAATATGCGACCTTTAGTGCGCGAGTGCAAGTCTTCAACATTCAACTGGCAGTTGGTGATGGCGACAACTCTGAGCACGGGCAATGAGAAAGTGTTTTTTGCTTAACAATATATACGGTAAAGAGAACGTGGTCAGTAGAGACAGATAATTTAGAGAAAAAGCAGAAAACAGACTGATAGAAACACAGAAAGGCATACAGACGGACGGACAAACGAAACCAGACACAAAGGCAGACTCACTCTTCGTGAAATCAATCAGCCAGCCAGACAGAGAAAACAGACAGACAGTGAGACAGACAGACACAGACAGACAGACAGACAGACAGACAGACAGACAGACACACACACAGACAGACAGACAGACAGACAGACAGACAGACAGACAGACACACACACAGACAGACAGACAGACAGACAGACAGACAGACAGACAGACAGACAGACAGACAGACACACAGACAGACAGACAGACAGACAGACAGACAGACACACAGACAGACAGACAAACAGACAGACACACAGACAGACAGACACACACACACACACAGACAGACAGGCAGCTAGGCAGCCAGCCAGACAGACAAAACAGACAGACAGGCAGGCAGCCATTAAGAAACCAAGCGCAGTAAGAGTAAGACAGTAACAACAAACACAAACAGACAAACAGATTTGAAGGCACAATTTCATAAAGAAAACAGAATCCAGTTACTCCTTCGGCTAAAAATCACCAACCGGACAACAAAAGCCTCGCCAACTGAGATATCCCGTTTCGACAAGCCGGAACCAGTCTTGGCCGCATTAGCAGAGGAACTGGGCGCCAGGTGACGAAAGGCTTCAGCTCTGGACACCTCGGATTGCAAGGCAACTAAACGATAGATTCGGGCTTCGTTTGCACTGTCGCCGCCGCTACGAATGACGCGTTGGACAACTACTTGAACGCGAGAGCCAACGTTTGGACTGGAGGCTGAGTAAGACTCGTTCCAGTGCTGCATTGAAAACGGTGTAAGAAAATCTTGCATATAAAATAAAGGAAAAGGGGGAGAGAAATAAATAAGTGTAGTTAAAATGAATAATATTAAGATAAAAACAATAAAAAATATGAGATGGAAATAGAAAAGAATGTGGGAGAAATCGACTAGCATGGGATTGGGATAGCCAGATAAATAATAGGGTAAAAATGAAAGCAAAACGGGATAAGATAACGAAAGTTAAACATTAAAGCAAATGGTGCAAATTTGTTAAGGTTAGTTGAGTAGAAATGATGGGAATCGGATAGAAAAAGAAGAGACTGGGGTAGCGATAAAGGAGAATAGGGTAGAGATAAAGGAGAATAGGGTAGAGATAAAGGAGAATAGGGTAGCGATAAAGGAGAATAGGGTAGAGATAAAGGAGAATAGGGTAGAGATAAAGGAGAATAGGGTAGCGATAAAGGAGAATAGGGTAGAGGTTAAAGGGGAATAGGGTAGAGATAAAGGAGAATAGGGTAGAGATAAAGGAGAATAGGGTAGAGATAAAGGAGAATAGGGTAGAGATAAAGGAGAATAGGGTAGAGATAAAGGAGAATAGGGTAGAGATAAAGGAGAATAGGGTAGAGATAAAGGAGAATAGGGTAGAGATAAAGGAGAATAGGGTAGAGATAAAGGAGAATAGGGTAGAGATAAAGGAGAATAGGGTAGAGGTTAAAGGAGAATAGGGTAGAGATAAAGGAGAATAGGGTAGAGATAAAGGAGAATAGGGTAGAGGTTAAAGGAGAATAGGGTAGAGATAAAGGAGAATAGGGTAGAGATAAAGGAGAATAGGGTAGAGATAAAGGAGAATAGGGTAGAGATAAAGGAGAATAGGGTAGAGATAAAGGAGAATAGGGTAGAGATAAAGGAGAATAGGGTAGAGGTTAAAGGAGAATAGGGTAGAGATAAAGGAGAATAGGGTAGAGATAAAGGAGAATAGGGTAGAGATAAAGGAGAATAGGGTAGAGGTTAAAGGAGAATAGGGTAGAGATAAAGGAGAATAGGGTAGAGATAAAGGAGAATGAGGTAGAGATAAAGGAGAATAGGGTAGAGATAAAGGAGAATAGGGTAGAGGTTAAAGGAGAATAGGGTAGAGATAAAGGAGAATAGGGTAGAGATAAAGGAGAATGAGGTAGAGATAAAGGAGAATAGGGTAGAGATAAAGGAGAATGAGGTAGAGATAAAGGAGAATAGGGTAGAGATAAAGGAGAATGAGGTAAGGTTAGAGATGGAGATAAGGTTGGTTGGCTAACACTAGATAGACCCGGCACGTACCCTCCTAGCCGGCAGGAAGGCCACCTGCTGTGTGGTTGGACCGAGTCGCAGCGCCAACAATCGGTAATCCTGACCGGCGTACAGCACCTCGGCGGCGTAGGCCTCGCCAGGCGACACGTCGGCAACTCGCACAGTGGACTGAGCGGCGGCCAGGTCGTTAAGCAAATCCGGACGCAAACACAGGCTGACAGATTTGTCAATGGGATTAACGGATAGCACTAGGGCCGTGTGCCGGCTGCCCGGAGTGCAATCGGCGCCTAGAAGCTGATTGGCTGACGCGGTACACGTGTACTGCTTAGTTTTCGAATTCTTACTACCCTTTAGGTTGGCAAGTTCGGCATCCAGCAGGCGGAACTGGCGAATCTGATTGTTCTGGTCGGAAGGGGCCGCGGCAACTCGGACCAGACTGCCTGGCAACAGGGCCTTGTGCGGGCACAGTCCGCCGGAATCCAACAGGTCGATGGTTTCTTCTAGGAGGCGCAGGGAATCGTCCAGATCTCGGCCTGGTCGGGCGCAGTCGCGCACACGCAACGACAGCAGGCAGCGGCGCTTCTCGGCGTTTTTCTCCAGCACCTGGGAGTGCCATTGATGGGATGCGATGTGTGGGATTAGTTTACTCTGGGATGGATGAGGAGTCACTCTGGGATGGAGAGTCACTCTGGGATGGAGAGTCACTCTGGGATGGGGAGTCACTCTGGGATGGGGAGTCACTCTGGGATGGATGAGGAGTCACTCTGGGATGGAGAGTCACTCTGGGATGGGGAGTCACTCTGGGATGGAGAGTCACTCTGGAATGGGGAGTCACTCTGGAATAGATGAGAAGTCACTCTGGGATGGATGAGGAGTCACTCTGGGATGGAGAGTCACTCTGGGATGGGAAGTCACTCTGGGATGGGAAGTCATTCTAAGATGGGAAGTCATTCTATGACAGGGAGTCACTCTGGGATGGATGGGGAGTCACTCTGGGATGGATGGGGAGTCACTCTGGGATGGATGAGGAGTCACTCTGGGATGGATGAGGAGTCACTCTGAGATGGATGGGGAGTCACTCTGGGATGGAGAGTCACTCTGGGATGGGAAGTCACTCTGGGATGGATGAGAAGTCACTCTGGGATGGGAAGTCATTCTAAGATGGGAAGTCATTCTAAGATGGGAAGTCATTCTATGACAGGGAGTCACTCTGGGATGGATGGGGAGTCACTCTGGGATGGATGAGGAGTCACTCTGGGATGGATGGGGAGTCACTCTGGGATGGATGAGGATTCACTCTGGGATGGATGAGGAGTCACTCTGAGATGGATGAGGAGTCACTCTGGGATGGATGGGGAGTCACTCTGAGATGGATGAGGAGTCACTCTGGGATGGATGAGGAGTCACTCTGAGATGGATGGGGAGTCACTCTGAGATGGATGAGGAGTCACTCTGGGATGGATGAGGAGTCACTCTGAGATGGATGAGGATTCACTCTGGGATAAGTAGTCACTCTGGAATGGGGGGTCACTCTAAGATAGGGAGTCACTCTAGGATGGGAAGTCACTGTGAGATGAGGAGTCACTCTGGAATTGGGAGTCACTTTGAGATTGGAAGTCACTTTGAGATTGGAAGTCACTCTGAGATGAGGAGTCACTCTGGGATGGGGAGTTACTTTAGGATCAAGAGAGCATAGGGACTAACTAAGATAGAAATCACACTAGCATGGAAGGATCAACATTCGAATAGGAATTTTTCAATAATTTGAAGATCAAAACTAAAATTGGGATCTTACTATTAGTATTATGAGAGAATAACAAATCAAATTCAGCAACAAGGCCTCACTTTAGCCAGCACAGTCTGCCCCGGTTTGAACAATTCCTTCAGCGGAAAGGGCGGATGCTCGCTAGCAATGGTTCTGACCGGCGCCAAGCCCCGAAATCCGGCTAGCAACTGCACAAACAATCCGTAGGGCTTGAACTGGTCAGCCAATCCGAACAACAGATCGCCAACTTCGATTGAATCGAATTCAATAGGAAATCCGGCCGCCGCCTCGGTGGAGGCCAGTCGGGTCAGACTGGGCTTGGCCGAGACAACAATCCCGGCGTCGATGCTCCAGACAACGCAGGGCGACACAATGTCGCCGATACGACGAATTTCGGCGATAGCCTGAGCGTAGACAGCTTGATCCGTGAGGTGTTCAAACGGTAGCAGCGCTTCGATCGAGTTCGAATTAGACGAATCCGCTTCTTTGTTTAACGTTGTCAAGGCAACGCGAAACGAGCCGTTTTGTCTGGCTAATATTCGACAGGAGCAGAGGCTGCCAATGCTGGCGTCGAGTTGCTGCTTTAACTGCTTGCGCAATTTAGCGGCCTGGCTTTCGGCTGGCGATCTGGGGAAATTTATTAATGATTATTAATCATTACGATATATTAAAAATCCCTAACCGATTTATTACCATAGAAAATTTAAAACTTGAATCCCCATTTTATCCTTTGAATTCTAATTGGATAAAAATTCTTCCCAAATCCCATTTCTCCAACACGAATCCTTATGGGACGCAAATCTTTTTATTATCCCTATTTATCACAACCGAATCTTCTTGAATCCCCATAAAAACTAGAATATTACCGAAATCCCCATTTTCCCCACCCAGATAATTATGGGATAAAAAATCGGCCCAAATTCCCATTTCTTGCACACAACTGTTTTTCCTAATCTTAATTAATTTCTCATACTTCAACCTCAAGAAAATTTATTTATTGCACTGTTTGCCTTACTTTTTTCCTTCTAGAAGCAGAGAAGCCACGGGCAGCCGGTCGCCCACCGCCGGCTTGATAATCCTAACCCGGAGCACCTGGCCCCGATAGTACACCTGTTCAATAGAATCGCTATCGGCCAGGCCCAGCTGTGTACGCGGTGCCCAAGCTTTAGCTAAGCCGTAGAATGCCAATAAAATACCGTTGCTATCCAGCTTAGCAACAAAACAGTCGGCCAATACGCCCGGCACTAATTGTTCAACGCGAACAATAGGCGTCTGGCTGCTGCTACGCACTAGGCTGGGCTTGGCGGTAAGTATTAGTTTGCGATCGACTGAGCTAGCGGACAGAACTCGACAGTTGAGCTGGGTGCCGGGCTCCAGGTGCTGGTGTCGTTTGTGACCGGCGGGATAGTCCGACAGGTGCAGGTAGGGCACCAGGCCGCGTAGGCTGCGGGCAACCCGAAATACGGCGCCTTCTTTGCAGTAGCGGAGCAGCGTGCCGGTCACCGGGGCGGCCAGCTGGACGTCCTCGTAGCTAAAAAGATAAATTTGAATTTCGTCAAGCATTTTTTTAACTCTCTTTTTTCGATATTTTAGAAGAGGCAAAATGATATGAAGGCACACAGGTTGGCAGACAAAAAATAAAGAAAAGCAGGCAGGAAATAAAGTCAGACAGACATAAAGACAGACAGACAGACAGACAGGCAGACAGACAGACAGACAGACAGAAATACAGGCAGAAAGACAGGCAGGCAGACAGACAGACAGACAGTCACAAACACAGACAGACAGACAGATAGTCACACACACAGAGACAGACAGACAGACAGACACAGACAGACAGACAGACAGACAGACAGACAGACAGGTAGACAGACAGACGGACAGACAGACAGTGAGACTTACAGACAGGCAGACAGACAGGCAGACAGACAGGCAGACAGACAGGCAGACAGACAGACAGAAATACAGGCAGACAGATATACAGGCAGACAGACAGACAGACAGTGAGACTTACAGACAGACAGACAGACAGGCAGACAGACAGACAGACAGACAGACACAGACAGACAGACAGACAGGCAGACAGACAGGCAGACAGACAGACAGACAGACAGACAGACAGGCACAGAGCAGTACTAACCGCAGAAAAGGCAAGCCAAGCACAGACTCCCGCAGGCTGCCGAACACAACATTATCCATAGGGCTGACATCCAGGATGCGAACTTTCACAACGTCGCCAACTTTCGAATCGCCACCAGAGCCAGCAGATTTCTTCTTCTTTTGCTTCTTTTCTTTCTGCTTGCCGTCTGAAGATTGCTGTTGCTGCTGCTGCTGCTCCGGCTCAGCGGTATCGGCGCCAGGCATCTGCTTTGGCCCAACCAGACAGACGAGCTTGGCAGTTGGCAACCAGAGGGTGGCGCCGCCGCCGCCGACTTTGCTAACCACGGCATCCTCAACTACCTGGCCAACGGAGACGCGACCGATGCTGTAGTAACTCGGCGGGAACGGCGGCTGTTTGTCAGTATTGTTCGCCGCCGATGTCTTCTTCTTTTTCTTCTGTATTTTAGCCTTCTTAGACTTTGTCTGCATAACAGTTTCTACGTCTACAATATTGTCCTTGTTGTCGGCGTCTTCAGCAGACTTGTCCGCTTCGCTTGGCGGCAAAGTGTGAGGCAGGCAAGAGCCAATTAGGGTTTTAGTTGATTGATCGATTGACACTACCGTTATTACTATGGGCTCGCCTTGTCTGAAATTTTGTAGTTCAGGGATTCAAGTATATAATTATAATAAATACATATTAAAACTTCTCGATTAGCCTACTTGGGTAGATTAGACACAGAGAGATTTGCAGTCTCAGGTGGATTAGACACAGAGATTAGTAGACTCCGGTGGATTAGACACACAGAGATTAGCTGTCTCAGGTGGATTAGACACACAGAGATTAGCAGTATCAGGTGGATTAGACACACAGAGATTAGCAGTCTCAGGTGGATTAGACACACAGAGATTAGCAGTATCAGGTGGATTAGACACACAGAGATTAGCAGTATCAGGTGGATTAGACACACAGAGATTAGCAGTATCAGGTGGATTAGACACACAGAGATTAGCAGTATCAGGTGGATTAGACACACAGAGATTAGCTGTCTCAGGTGGATTAGACACACAGAGATTAGCAGTATCAGGTGGATTAGACACACAGAGATTAGCAGCCTCGGGTGGATTAGACACACAGCGATTAGCAGTCTCAGGTGGATTAGACACACAGATATTAGCAGCCTCAGGTGGATTAGACACAGAGATTAGACTTAGACTACTTAGGTAGATTAGAAACAGATAGATTAGACTACTTGGGTAGATTAACCAGTGAGATTAGCGGTCTCAAGTAGATTAGACACACAGAAAAGGTTAAAGATAAAAACAAAGAGATCTCTATCGTAGAGTCGACTGAGGCAGTCCTTTTCAGTAAAGATTGGATAAAAGTTTTCAAACAATCAAGCAAGAACGCACCTATAAGTGGCCAGTTTATTAGGCAGATGGGACTTGGGCACAGAGCAGACAAACCCGCCGCCAGTTCCGGGCTGAAATTGCGCAATCAAACAGGCGGATTTGGCCTTCAGCCGAGTGGCCTCAACAATGCGGTGCACCCGGGCGCGCAGCCAAACGCCGGGCACCAGGCAATCGAAACTGCAAGGCACAGTTTCTGGCCAGGCGCGCTCCGGTGACATCAGCTTGGCCGGATTGCAAGTCAGCCTAGCGGTTCGGGTCTCCCCTAGAGATAGGCTCATAGCCGACGAGGCTGTTGATGAAGACGTCCAGCTGTCGGAATTATCGTCTAATAAACGTACTGGGACGAGGCCGCCCACGCAGAGGGGCCGGCCGGAGTTGCAACTGCGAAAAAGTGTGACGCAGAGACATAAATAAAATATTTCTGTTTATATACGAAAAAACCTACGTAGGCGAATGGAGTCCTACATCTAAAGTCCTAATCTTAAAGTTCTTTGTACACTAGACCCTTGCCTCAGTCCTCTTATTGGCTAACGCCTCCCCTACTCCCCAGTCCTCTTATTGGCTAACGCCTCCCCTACTCTCCAGTCCTCTTATTGGCCAACGCCACCCCTACTATCCAGTCCTCTTATTGGCCAACGCCACCCCTACTCCCCAGTCCTCTTATTGGCTAACGCCTCCCCTACTCTCCAGTCCTCTTATTGGCCAACGCCACCCCTACTATCCAGTCCTCTTATTGGCCAACGCCACCCCTACTACCCAGTCCTCTTATTGGCCAACGCCACCCCTACTCCCCAGTCCTCTTATTGGCCAACGCCACCCCTACTATCCAGTCCTCTTATTGGCCAACGCCACCCCTACTCTCCAGTCCTCTTATTGGCTAACGCCTCCCCTACTCCCCAGCCCTCTTATTGGCCAACGCCACCCCTACTATCCAGTCCTCTTATTGGCCAACGCCACCCCTACTATCCAGTCCTCTTATTGGCCAACGCCACCCCTACTACCCAGTCCTCTTATTGGCCAACGCCACCCCTACTCCCCAGTCCTCTTATTGGCCAACGCCACCCCTACTATCCAGTCCTCTTATTGGCCAACGCCACCCCTACTCTCCAGTCCTCTTATTGGCTAACGCCTCCCCTACTATCCAGTCCTCTTATTGGCCAACGCCACCCCTACTATCCAGTCCTCTTATTGGCCAACGCCACCCCTACTCTCCAGTCCTCTTATTGGCTAACGCCTCCCCTACTCCCCAGTCCTCTTATTGGCCAACGCCACCCCTACTATCCAGTCCTCTTATTGGCCAACGCCACCCCTACTATCCAGTCCTCTTATTGGCCAACGCCACCCCTACTACCTAGTCCCCTTATTGGCCAACGCCTCCCCTACTATCCAGTCCTCTTATGGGCTAACGCCACCCCTACTCCCTAGTCTTCTTATTGGGCCACTTTACTTCTCTACTACGAGTAGGCCAATTATATTAGTACTAAGATTCGCGCATATCTTACCAAGCAATATAGTCGGCTGTTTCACTCTTAGGCAAGAAGCCAACTAGTCCTGGGACGCCAAGATCAATAGTAAATCCATGGTCTTCAACTGAATCGATGGCGCCGTAGAGTAACTATGAGATAAATAAAATTATAGATTAATTAATTTGATGGCATTGTGATACAAAAATTTGCATAGCTATAATATTGTATAAATTGACATTGATAGTTACCATTCGAGAATTTAACTGGTGCATTGGCACGCCTTTGTTCACATCGCGCGGATTAGCGCTGAGCTGTAATTTGCTCTTTTTACTGGCACTGTTGCCATTCTTAGCTGCGGCGGCTGTGTTGGCAGCACTGTCATTTTCAACAGATTGTGAGACAATTAAGCAAGGCAGATATTGTCCAATGCTGAACATGTCCGTTAGTACAGGCATATCCTGAATAAAGTATGCAATATGGATATATTAGCCCAAGCTATTTATGACCTTAACTATGAAGCTAAGTCCAAATCTTACTCACCTTAGGTTGTTCACCTCTAACTACTGATTCAAGCATTGTCTTGTACCTGTTACTAATATTGTATACCTTGACAGTACCAGTCCTGCCCTCAATTAGGCTAACCTGCAGATCATAGAAACTAATTTCTTTGATTCTTCCAAGCACTAGTGTAGTCATGCTTGCTTAGCTGCAAGGTTAAGTAAATTTATATGCCAATATTAGACATACAAATGGAAAAATAAATAATGAATTTGTGTCTCTTTTTACTTTCAACCAAATATAAAAATGCTTGCATTTTTACATAGAAAATTTATTTATTTTGCATTTTTTACATTTTAGATACTTCTAGGCTTTTCTTCTTTTGAAATATAGCATATTTAAAAAAGCGAAATCTGCAGTGGGGCTATAGAAACTTGATGCATAAATCAAAATTATTGCACTACCAGCAGCAGGGCATGACTATCAATTGCACTGATTCCTAAACTGTATTCAGTCACATTAAATATGGTATGCACACATAGATATACATACAGGCTGGCACATAGTCACATACTCAGGTAGTGTATACAAACCAATAATTCCAGGCATATATATTCTCTACACCTTGGGGGCCCATAGCCTTACCAATTTATGTAAAAGGTCCCAAATTAATGTGACCTTGTATAGGAAACTGTGCTAGGGAAAAAAGTCAACCTACAATGTAAGGTTTAACTTGGGCCAGCTTGGCACACAATCTAGACATACTAGACTATTAAGCCACTTACTCCCAAAATATAGCACATAGTCAAGAGAAAACTATATAGCCAAAATTGAACTTCTGTATCAATGTACCTTGGTAGCAAAAAATGGCTCCACTTATTTTCATACATATGTTCTTGTTAGTAGCAAGGACAATCAATCACTATATTAGATTACTTTAAATGAAAGTCATAAAATTTTGTATTAACTTTAAGATTATACTATAAGTTACACACCTAAATACTTGGTTCTTAATATAAGCTTAAGGGCAAAAGCCCTATTGGAATAAGTTGACAAATTGTGGACACGTGTACATTGCATTTTCAGATTTTTCCAGTGTTGTGTAGCATTTTCAGATTTTTTGGTTGCGTCGCATGGTGGAGAAGGGAGACAATGTCATGTCTCACAAAGTTCCAAGGCCAGGTGGTGTTGCATTTGCAATGCAAGCAGCAAAAAAGGTAAAAAGTAGCTAATTTGTGAAGATTTAGAGGACGTTACAAGGAAAAGTATAGCAAGTAGGAGGATATGAAGAAGAAATGGTATGCAGGAGCTTTTTTTGGTCCTTTGAACTTTTACTGGCATATAGACGGCGCATATCCCTCAAAATTTTTCTGGATTTTGTGTTGCATGTCACACTTTTGAGTTGATTTTTTGCACCTGTGTCGCACATCCACAGGTTTCTGATATTTATTTTAATAGGGGGCAAAAGGTCTAATCTTTTTAGAGTACTTACTGATGTAGAATTTATTTTAGCTTAATTTAGATTTGTTAATATTTTCTCTTGTCTAGTACTATATTTGTTATAGGACTCTTCTTTCAATTGCCTATTCATTAGGTAATTGTACAATGGCAATACACCATTGTACCAATAGTATCACTTAAAGTGGTCCTTAACTTACTAATTATGATCTAGGCATTACTGGTGTACCAGAAAGTTATGGGATATGATGAATATTACAAGTTTATGCAAATACTTTTTCATATGTTTGAAGAATTTATCTTTTAGTATACCAATTCTTGATAAGTGTCTAAGTATATAATTCTAAGTAGATTATATATCAACATTTTAATAATGCCTCAAAGACTTGGATAGGTATATAAACTTAGAATTTATACAATTTAAACTACTTACTACTTGGAAATAAATTCATATTAAGTCATGGATCTGTCCACACAAATAAGGAAAATACTTCTTATATGGATCCAATCCAATCCATGCCAATAAATATGATATTACTCACATAGATCTGTGTCCAAAGATGTACAACACTTGGCCAACCTAGCTAAGGTAAAATGGGCATTGACCAATCTAAATTACAAAAATAGGCAATTTAAGTTGCAAAACAGAGATGTAAGTCACAAAACTGGCAATATAAGTTGTAAAATCAATTATAATAATTGCAAAACTGGTGATTTGAGTCACAAAATTGGGAAGGTTAAGTTACAAATTGGGGAGGTAAGTTACAAAATCGGGATAGTAAGTTCCAAAATTGGGAAGGTAAGTCCCAAAATTAGGGATAAATAATGCAAAATTATGCAAATAAATAGTACAAAGTATAGTTGAACTAAAAAAATCTATTTGACTGTTAGCTAAGGTCCCTAGATAATAATTTTTATTGTGATAGCTGTAAAAGGTGATATTCAAGTAAAGCTGATAAATATAAGGACATGTTGGTTTGCATGATTCCCCTAACCTCTATTTAATTGTTAAAGCTAGCTAGCTATAATAAATCTTACAATACTAAAAATGACACCTTGTATTTCAAAAAATAAAACCTTGACTTTCTTGTTTGGTTGACAATGCATTACCCTAGATTGTCTGACTTCTTGGAGTGCTCTTCCATAGCTATTTAAAGTAGCTAGCTAGCTAATTCATTATTCGCTTCAACAGGATAAATAAGCTAATTCTTCATGCTGCAATTCTTTAGCAATTTTCTGCATTCTACAGCAATCTGCATTCTGCATTCTAATAATAGCTAATATGACACAAGTAATTCTAACTTCAGTTGATGTGATTGCAATTATTATGCTCATAGATCCGATCGAGGCCACGGACAAGGGAGTTGAGTAAGTAGCTAGTTTCTTTTCTCTGGCTAGATTATTTACTTTTTATTAGGTACCCAGTAAGCTAGTTAAAAAGCAAAATAGCTCTTTTTAATTATTCAGTAATTCATTATTAACAGGTTATTTCTGCAACTCTAAAAAATTCCCGTCTTAGCTAGCTATAGCTGGCTATTTCATACATTTGATACCTTGCTAGCTACTAAAATAAAAGCAAAGCTTGCTGCCTGAGTAGGTAGCTAGCTACCTGACTACTTTTATAGTCAATTGTGATTCTTTCCCAATTTTGCAACTTATCTTCCAAATTTTGACCAATTTTGCCACTTGCCTCCCTGATTTTATAACTTAGCTATACCTTGGTTGGCCACAACTCCTGAGTTGGAAAATTTGTAGCTTAGTGGCTAGGGCATCTATCTTATGACTAGAAGGTCATGGGTTTGATCCCTAGTACTAGAAGACAATTTGTACCCTTAAGTAAAGCACTTCATTGCACATTGCTTCAGTCCACCTAGCTGAGACTGAGATTGGGTACCAGTTTGAGCTAGATAAATTTAGAGGTTGAGGCCTTTCTAGCCTGTCAGGCTAAATAGCTGAGCTATGCACAGCACTTGGTCTACTTGGATACATAGTCTACTTGGTCTACTACTTTGTCTACTTGGATGCACAATTAGCTGTGGCTATACCTTGGGCTATATATCTGGTTGAAAGGTTGGGTATATAAATTTATTGTTTCATTTATTTTTTTGGTTGGCCAAAAAATCAGTCAGCCAGATTGGCCAACTGTTGCATAGCTATATATGAAATTACATAGCATATTGATATATCACCATGAAGTAAACCATAGTCAGGAAGGTGGCACATTGTGCGC
Organism: Macrostomum cliftonense; assembly: GCA_950096795.1. Taxonomy (NCBI): domain Eukaryota; kingdom Metazoa; phylum Platyhelminthes; family Macrostomidae; genus Macrostomum; species Macrostomum cliftonense. The sequence goes on along the minus strand of CATNEM010000282.1, from coordinate 293,391 downwards.
CAGAATAAATTTTAGGGAGACAATCTGTGCGCTGTCAAAGCGCCATCAAAGTGCCATCAAAGCGCCAATTGTGCGCCAAAAGTTTGAAGGACCAAAAAAGGTCCCACGGACAATTTCTTATCCACTTCTTTCAATTTGCTACGTTTGTGCTTGTAATCTTGTCTAAATCTTTGTACAGTACAGTAGTCACATTTTTGCCTATTTTGCCTATAATATTACCAATTTTGCACCACTTGTGCACCAAAATGCACCAAAACCCTTCGTGTGCGCTGCGCTTGTGCGCCAATGTGCACCAAGATCCTTCGTGTGCGCCACGCTTGTGCGCCAATGTGTGCCAAGACCCTTCATGTGCGCCGGAATTTTCCGCGAAAAAGGCCACCTTCCTGACTAGTATGGCTTATCGAAATACAAGTGTTTTTATAAAACATAATACTCTTGTATTTTTCCTATTTAACTTGGAAATAAGTTCAAAATAAGAAAGTCTAGTGCAATGTCAAGAGATTTCAATTTCTTGCGGACTTGCCTAAAAAGATTTTACAGCATTGCTTGTCTGATCTCTACTATTGAGACTGAAGTTGAAATAGGCAATGGGGCTACAGCCTAAAGGCAACACCCAGCCTAAATTTTTTAAATTACACTTCATCTAAGGGCAACCTGGTCACATTTCCGAAACAGTCATACAGGAACCGTATGCACCGGGTGTCAATGCGGAGCGGCGAAAAACAACGGGCACCAACGAGGTTTTTCTTAGAAAAAGTAATTTGTTGAGAGTTTAACAGAAACTTTGCAGGCATTATAAAATTTTTTTTTGACTTTTTAACATTCGACATAAACTAAAAACATAGTCTCTACGCAGTAGCCTTCTGCTTGTAAAAATTTGTTATAAAAAGTAAAATTTTAAATTTCGAACATTTTTGCTCTAATTTAATTTGCTTTATTACTCCAAATCAAAGTCTCTTCAGCAATGAAAGCTTTTTGCCAGAGCGTATTAAAATTAATATTGTATCCTAGAGGTCGGGCTCTTGCGCCTAAGTATTTTTAGCATAAATTTTAGTTATTCCATCAGGATAGAGAGAATAAGCATTTTCTAGTTTAAGCGCGTAGCAGTGTTATAGCAGCGGACTTTTGTAAGTAATCAAGTTCTCTACTTAAAAAAGGCCAAGTGCGCTCATATTAAAACCAACCCTGTTTGATCTTAGCTTGAAACAATTCTTCGAAGCTTAATGTGTGTGTGTTCCAGCGGCAAATAATATACAAATATATGCTTTTTAATGCATGTACGGTGAATGTCCATGCAACATCATGAATAAATTACAATGTAATACTGATAAAGTTATTGGTTTTTTTATTTTGGCACTGAGGTTCACAAGTTGAAAGAAAACGTATGATTTGGCCCTCTTCCTCCTTGAAATTGAATGAATTGGTGCTACAAAATCGAGAGAACTGAGATTGAGCTTTTCCTTAACATCGCAATATTGTGTTTTGCGTCTTTTGTGTTTTGAGAATTCACTAAATGTAGAAAAAAATCTGGTATCAGTCGGAATCGGTTGGTCCAGTCGTACGCTCGCATCACAGAACAATGTTGCTCGTGAGGATGTCTTGGCGGCAACTATATATATAGTTAGCCAAAAGAGGAGTCACAAAAGTGCACCTTAAGCTGCACCGCTGACTTAAGTCCAGAAAGCCGGTTTAGTATAGCAAACAGTTTACTTAACGCCTCTATTCGCTGTCACTGGTAATGTGGTTCCAGCGTAAGCAGCAGCACCTCCTACACCGGCTTCGGGTGGTTGACGGCTCGTTGCCAGCTCGAGTAAGCGACGGTGAGGTGTACATGAAGATCATTATGGGGTAGGTCAGGCCGGCGCAAGACATGGTTGATCGCCTGGTAGGTAACTTAGTTAAAAGCTGATCTCGAATGCGGCGAGACTAGTGTAGTGTTTACTTCGAACTATTTGTCTGCCTGTACCCAGAGTACAGGCCGTCATCTGCCTGTCCCCACCCCCAACAGGCGGAGGCCTGTTGGGAAGCCTCCCCTTCTGGGAGCAAGTCAAATATAGTGGCCAGCCGGCAGTGAGTCACTGCAAGCGAATCTTATAGCATACGAAGCTCCTCTCAGAAACTCTGTTTTGCTTTGTTATTTGGAGACTTACTCCACAACTAGTATGTGTCACATCGACTTGTAGCTCAATCAAGTCCATCAACACCTTTAATTAGGTTTCGGTGTTGTAAAGTTCGATCGATTCTGGATCACAGACTAAAACAGTGACCTTTATGGCTTTTTACAGCAAGTACTTATTAATTGTCTGCAAGAAGAAGCCCTTGCAAGGCCTGAGCAATTGATTCTCCCAGGCACTGGAATCAGACCACCGAGGTTGCGATAGTTCAGTTACCAGACTGACACTCGCAACAATGACACCCAAGAGTGACTTAAGAAAGTGGTCCTTGATGGCAAGTAGCCATTATAACCATACTCAGCCGTCACTCCGATAGACACAATTCGATGGACTGCAGAATGAACAGGAACGGCACACAGCGCATCTCTCGATTTGAAGCATCCTATAGATCAAGGCTGTCTTGTCTTGAAGCAGTCAGACTAGCTAACTGATTACAGTTATAGGCTACACCCCCGAATCAACAATGCAATCGCGGCTCTAAGGACCGAGTGATCCAAAACAATCAGGATCGAAGATCATTTTAAATGCTTTCATAAATCATTTAACATCATTTAACTCGTATTTTACATATGATCGAGAGACACTTCTCGCCAAAATCGTGAAAAGTACAATATTAGAAATTGTCAAAGCCATTTTTACTGCTTCTTTACTAACATCCATGAAACTGTTGGATTTTGATTTCAGATCAACATTAGGTTTTAGTTGGCAGATTTTTATTTGAAATGAAATTCTTCGAATACTGAGCCAACTGCCCGCTTAAAAAAAATAAATAAAATTTCAAGTTGTTTCGTAGAGCGAAGCAATTTATGTTCGAGTCAGTATGTCGAATTTTTTTCTGGCAAGAAACTCAATACAGTGAAAAGGTAGGACAGAACAAGCAGGAAAGAGAAATGAATGGTGGGAAGAAATATTGGCTAGAGAAAAGTCAATTAGTGAGGCGCTACTGATGGATGCTCTGTCAGTTTACTCCCCTACCCTGCCTGTATTACCAGAGTATAGCTGTGTGTACTTTTTTACTAGCTAGAAGCCGTTCCGCTCAACGTGTCAAATTTACACTTTAGTCCAACAGCCTGTTTGAGTCGCATTAGGCACCCAAGCCTGGACTACTGATAAAACGAGCAAGGACATCTAGATTTCTACCCGGACGAGTAAAATGCGCATTGTACAAGACATTGCATTGGAAGTGTTAATAACGAATCAAACAAAGCGGAAAAATATAGGATTTTTTCTTATTAAGCTTCTCGAATTATCCCAGCCAGACTCGGGGGAGCACAGGAGCTCCGGGAGCCATGCAGCGTGTTCTCACAAATCCAATAAGAACCGAAGGAACTAACACGTGCTACTAATAGTTGCGTGATGAAGCGTACAGCTTGCTACTGCTACTGGCTGCATATCTACTTAGATGAATCATTTAAAGCCGTTTTAATTCTAATGTGTTTTTTCTCGCCCCGCCGTCCCAAAAGGATAGGATTAATCTGGGATTAAGGCCAGAAATGAGCAGCAAGATTTCAGCATTTGATTTTTATGACGGCTTTAAGAGCTCTAAAAGTCAACTATCATGGGTAAGATGGCCCGGATAAAAAGAAGTTGAGCTGACGAAGATGATGAGCAGCAGTCTTGGAACAAGGCCGGCTTATAAACCGCCCCCTCACAGCGAGCCGACTGCAAGCAGACAGCAGCAGCAGCAGCAAATGAGAATTTCCACGGTCCGCTTCTAGAAGCAATAAGCCGGGCAAAGCAGGCAGGGTTGATGGAGAGACCAGATAGACGAATAGGGAAGGCGTGACAGCACGCGCGCGCAGTCACAGATGCATGTCCTGCGGCTGTGAGCATGCCAGAAAAATAGGTGGCCATCTCCTCCCCCAGTCTCTGATTAAATCAAGCCTCGCCCCCCTCTTTTACAGCCTTGGCCGCCAACCAGTCAGGGACCCCCCCGGCCGCATTTGTCTATCCTCCTCTGTTTTTTATCCCCCCTCCCAGCCTCTTGAGCAGCGTCTGGCGAGCTAATTACTGGCGAGGATCGCTGCTTATCTTTTAGCCCTGCTCGAATCTTCCCGTCTGGGCTTGGCGTTGCTGTACTGAGCGGAAGACAACATTTTGCGTTTTTTTTTTGAAAAAAACAACAGCTGGAAACCGTTTAGAACGAAAAGTTGAATTTTTAAGATTGCTGAGATGCAACAGTAAGTTTACTCATTTATGAAATTTGTTTCCCGATTGTTATTTAGCTTTGAAAAGGTAATGGAGTTATTGGGCTATAGTAATTGCATCCAATAAGAGATTTTTTGTGGATTTATCACTTTCAATGTACTTGTTCAAATACATTAGCTGGGTCTAGTTAGTGATCCGTCCCATTTTGTATTATTATAATTTGCAATGTCTCTCGGTGAGTATCGGTAAGGTTCTTATCTCGTTAATTATCCTTTCAATGAATTTCAACTTACTGAATCTCATTACAATGATTCTCATCTCACGGATACTCATCTCACCGATTCTCATCTCAGCGATTCTCATCTCGCTGATTCTCATCTCACCGATTCTCATCTCACCGATTCTCATCTCACCGATTCTCATCTCACTGATTCTCATCATAATGATTCTCATCTCACAGATTCTTCTCTCACCGATTCTCATCTCACCGATTCTCATCTCACCGATTCTCATCTCGCTGATTCTCATCTCACCGATTCTCATCTCACCGATTCTCATCTCACCGATTCTCATCTCACTGATTCTCATCATAATGATTCTCATCTCACAGATTCTTCTCTCACCGATTCTCATCTCACCGATTCTCATCTCACCGATTCTCATCTCACCGATTCTCATCTCGCCGATTCTCATCTCACCGATTCTCATCTCGCCGATTCTCATCTAACCGATTCTCATCTCACTGATTCTCATCATAATGATTCTCATCTCACTGATTCTCATTATAATGATTCTCATCTCACAGATTCTTATCTCACCGATTCTTATCTCACCGATTCTCATCTCACTGATTCTCATCTCACAGATTCTTATCTCACTGATTCTTATCTCACCGATTCTCATCTCACCGATTCTCCTCTCACCGATTCTCATCTCACCGATTCTCTTCTAACCGATTCTCATCTCACTGATTCTCATCATAATGATTCTCATCTCACTGATTCTCATTATAATGATTCTCATCTCACAGATTCTTATCTCACCGATTCCCATCTCACCGATTTTCATCTCACTAATTCTCATCATAATGATTCTCATCTCACAGATTCTTATCTCACCGATTCTTATCTCACCGATTCTCATCTCACTGATTCTCATCTCACAGATTCTTATCTCACTGATTCTTATCTCACCGATTCTCATCTCACCGATTCTCCTCTCACCGATTCTCATCTCACCGATTCTCTTCTAACCGATTCTCATCTCACCGATTCTTATCTCACAGATTCTTATCTCACTGATTCTTATCTCACCGATTCTCATCTCACCGATTCTCCTCTCACCGATTCTCCTCTCACCGATTCTCATCTCACCGATTCTCTTCTTTCTGATTCTTATCTCACCGATTCTTATCTTTCTGATTCTTATCTCACCGATTCTTATCTTTCTGATTCTTATCTCACCGATTCTCATCTTTCTGATTCTTATCTCACCGATTCTCATCTTTCTGATTCTTATCTCACTGATTCTCATCTTGCCGATTTTTATCTAACCGATTCTCATCTTGCCGATTCTTATCTTACCGATTCTCATCTCATGGATTCTAATCTTAGCGATTCTCATCTCACTGATTCTCATCTCACTGATTCTCATCTTACCGATTCTTATCTCACCGATTCTCATCTTTCCGATTCTTATCTCGCAGATTCTCATCTCACGGATTGTCTTCTCACCGATTCTCATCTCACCTATGCTCATCTCACTGATTCTCCTCTCACCGATTCTCATCTCACCGATTCTCATCTCACCGATTCTCATCTCGCCGATTCTCATCTCACTGATTCTCATCTTACTGATTCTCATCTAACCGATTCTCATCTCACTGATTCTCATCATAATGATTCTCATCTCACCGATTCTTATCTCACCGATTCTCATCTCACCGATTCTCATCTCACCTATTCTCATCTCATGGATTGTCTTCTTACCAGTTCTTATCTCACCGATTCTCATCTCACCTATTCTTATCTCATGGATTGTCTTCTCACCAGTTCTTATCTCACAGATTCTCATCTCACCCATTCTCATCTCATGGATTGTCTTCTCACCATTCTCACTCACCGATTTTCATCTCGCTAATTTGTATTAGAGATTTTTTAAAACATTTTCTCTGTGCGTATATTTATCGGAACACTCTACTCATCAGTAGCAATTTTTGGTAAGAAAATCCCGCAATTCAAATCGTCGAGGAAAGTTGATAATTGATGCAGAAATCATTACTGGGCCTCTATAGCAAATTGAAAGCACTGGGTTTTTGCTTCGGTAAGTTTTGCTACTGGCTTTCTAATCTATTCAAGCGTGTAAAGCAGATGTGAGGCAAAGACAATGCATTTTTTGTGAGTTTGTTTTCCTGCTTGGCTCAGACCAATAGAACCAGGGTTCCGTGATTTCAATTTTTTCTGAGTAGGAGCGTTCAGCCAAAATAAAATAAAATTATACGAATTTTTCTGAGAATTATTTAGGTGACCTTACACCAAAATATTTTATTTAATATATTTTTTTCTCCTGAAGTTAAAATCTTCCTTTTCAGACTAACGATTTTCGTCAGCCCTAGACTGTTCAATCTTACTACATCATTTTCGTATTATCAAAGACACAAACAAATTGAATTGCTCTAAATTGTTTCTCAAGTGTACACCACTGTTCTCCTCGACCATAGATAAGAACACATTCTTACACCATTGTTCTTCGTGACCAGAGACAAGAACACATTCTCACACCATTGCTCTTCGTGACCATAGACAAGAACACATTCTTACACCATTTTTCTTCGTGACCAGAGACAAGAACACATTCTTACACCATTGTTCTCCTTGACCAGAGACAAGAACACATTCTTACACCATTGTTCTTCGTGACCAGAGACAAGAACACATTCTTACACCATTGTTCTTCGTGACCAGAGACAAGAACACATTCTTACACCATTGTTCTTCGTGACCAGAGACAAGAACACATTCTTACACCATTGTTCTTCGTGACCAGAGACAAGAACACATTCTTACACCATTGTTCTTCGTGACCAGAGACAAGAACACATTCTTACACCATTGTTCTTCGTGACCAGAGACAAGAACACATTCTTACACCATTGTTCTTCGTGACCAGAGACAAGAACACATTCTTACACCATTGTTCTCCTTTTACCATAGATAAAAACACATTCTAATATGGATTTTTTACGTATTAACATTCAAAAAAGTACTATTGGCTAAATAAATTGCTTATGCACGATCAGGCTTGCAGATAGCACCATTGACGATCTTTACAATGGGTTTCCATAAGCTTTACAAGAACTGGATTGCCTTGGGCATTACGGTCGGTCGTAAAGAAAGGATAGGCAGGCAGAAACTGAGGGGAGGAGACTGAGCTAAATAAGTTTAGCCCGGTAGGAATGATTTTTATCTACACGAGTTTTCAGCACCCCCGGAATAGCATAGGCAAACACAGAGCTGAGCATAGAGCCAAAGAGGGAGAGACTGATAGCTCGCTAGTCCAGCCCTGCACTTGAGTCTAAGTCGCTCAACTTTTCCAGTCCTCAAAGACACGCGGCTACCGGCTGTGCGCTAATCCACTAATCTATTTCTTTACTCCCCGCACAGCCAAACCCCCTCCCTCCCCGATCATCAATTATTTCGGCAAAGCTGTTAAGCCGTCGGACCAGCTCTACGATGTCTATCCTATAAAAGTACGCGCGAGATCGAAAACCATAGCCTAGGCCTGTGTTCAGGCTCCATACTTACCGACAAACTTCGTTAAAGCAACTAAATAATACGTTTTTTTGCTGGTTCACCAGGCAACCTACACTGCACTCTATGGTGGCCTTGGTTTCTAAATATAGCTATCATCACTTTCACTGAGTTATTCAACCCCAGCCCGACTCACATCCTACTCACTCTCTGGACAATCTGCTTCTTCCACTTTTGGCCTACTAAATTTCTGTAAGTCTTCTTCTCTCTTACAATCCAATCCGACAAATTTTGTATATCTGTAGCCGCAAAAAGAGACTCAATACTTGAGTGAATGCACAACACAGACTTCGCTTATTGCATTCTTTATGTGCGCCCGATCTAATTTTAGCAGGCTCTCAAGTTTCTGCGAGCAAACGTTATGAGAAGCCTCGATCAGGTCAATTTGGAGCCGCTAAAATTAGCAAAAGCAACGCTGGTGCCAGCAGCGCTATCCCCCCTTCTTCATCTCCAGCCTAGAAAAATCCTGACAAATTGCCTTCAAGCAGCGAGTTAAGAGAGGAGAAGATGCCCAGAAAGCCTCAATTTTCTTGCCTTGAGTCTGCATACAAACCCATCGCATTGCTCAATACTTCACTTCTCTCCCTGCCTACCCCCCCCCGGCAAAGCAGAAGCTATACAAAGCCCGTCGGTCCATGCATTTTGATGAAATTCAGAAAACTCGTGCATTGCCCGGTCTGGGCTTCAATATTAAAGCAGATTTTTTCGCTTTTTCGCTTTGGAAATCGTGGCGCCATTTCGAAGTGGCAAGGCGCCTTCGCCGGCCCCTTCCCCTGAACCCAGGAAATGAACGATTCTATTTATAGCTGGATTGATTTCTATATTTGCTCAGTTTGAGTGCTATTGGGTTGGCTATTTGAGGAAATCAGCTGCTTGTAGGATAGACTAATAGAGGCTGCTTGGCTGTGTAGGCGTGGGCAGAAATAATGAAATTCAGTTAAATTTGGTGATTATTAATCACTGTGAGTCAGACGGCTCAAAGTGCGTCAGGTTTTTGTGGTTTTAATAATGCCAATCAGTTCGATCCTTTTATTTCAATCATTCTGAATATAAAAAATCGCGTTTTCAGTTTTTTATTTCTCAGTCTTCTCCTGGCTGAATCTCCAACTTTTTGGTCAAAAGTAATCCTTGATAGTTAGTGACCTTTCCTTGTTTATCGCTGACTTTCTCTCTCTCTATCTCATTAAATACATTTTAAGTAGCTTTTTGGCTTTAATGACGGTTGTCATGACGAAGCAGAGAATAGACACCCACACAATCAAGAAAGCTGGACCTGAAGACTGAAACTTGAAGAGGAACCAGCAAGAAGGAAACTTCCAAGCTAAAAAAATTCTTACACAGCTTTTCCCTATGCTATAGGGAAGAACAAACAGAGAAACATACACACAGAGGGTGAGTCGCTAAAGTGGGTGCACGCTATAGTGTGTATGCGTGCGCAAAGTAATTGGGGGAGAGGGGGCAGGGTGGGTGCTCACGAGTAGAGTCGGTTCAAGATGAAGCATTGGCTGGCGGTTTGGACTGAAGAGGGAGGGGAGGATTTGAGTCCTCTACTAAGCTGCGCAGAAAGGAAGGCGAGAAGGGAATCGCATTTGATGCCGGGAGATGGGATTTACTGGGCGAGAGGCGAGAGGAGAAGGCAATGCGGTTGGGTGGGGTCAATGGGGTGAATGGACATCGCCAGTGTTCACCCGGTGCATGGGAGAACTCCCTCCGGCTCCTTCAGCCACCCCAGCTCCATCCTGCAGCACCCCCTGACGCCCACATCACCCCAAAAATCTAAATCTCCCCAATACGCGTCACTCTCATTTCTCTGCGAAAGTTCTTCCCCCCCCCCGCCCCTGCAATCCTTAGCTATAACTCCTCAGCTTCCTCCGCCTGCCCCTCACGTCCCCCGAACCTCCCTGCGCTACTCTCCCCATCGCGTGCCATAAATTTTAAATACCCACCTGCCTAATTTGCAACGAACAAAAAACGCCCCGATATTATTTAAACGAAAGAAATTACTCGAATTTCTGAGGATTAAATATTCACGCACAGGGCAGGCGTCAGTTCGCATAGGCAGTACACATCTAGTTGACAAAACCGCCGCACAGACAGACACCGGAGTTGCAGCCAATCCCTCGGCACACATGCTGAACCCGGATTCAAATCCCTGTAGCGGCCCTGTAGCTGCTAAAAGCCCGGGCCGAGCGCAATTTTGCAGTAAATAGGTCAAACGCATCTCATCTAACAAGCAGCCTTGGACCGTGTAGAGCACTAGAAGCATGTTCGGGAAGGTATTCGACTGGGCTAAGCAGGTGACAGACCAGGTGTCTAATCAAGCCGGCACCGCTATCAGGGGTATTCAAGACGAGATCATCAGTCGGCAGCAGGGGCAGCAACAGCAGCAGCAGGAGTCGGGACACGACGCGTTTGAAAGCTTCAGCGGCGGCGGCGGCGGCAGCGGCGGCAGCGGCGGCGGTGGCGGAGGGTCCTTCAGCGGGCCATCGAACACGACAGGCCAGCCGACCATCGGCGTGTCGATGCTGGGCGGATTTCCGAAGCCAATGATGATGAGCGGCGCGCCGGCCGAAGTGACCACGTGCATTTGTCAGGTGTGCCACAAGGTGAAATTTGCGGAAACCTACGGCCACCCGTGTCACTATTGCAAGCTGAAGACGTGCGCCAGGTGCGGCAGCAAGACCAACATCAAGCCGACTCAGGTGAGCAGATTTCAAATTGAAAAGCACCTATGGAATTAATCAATTTACTCAGCTTAGCGCTGCGTATTGAATTATTGCATTGAATTCACTTCGCTTCACTAGGGGCTGCACTATCGGATCTGCTTATGCATTGAGCCTTTGCATTTAGCTTTTAAGTCCTCCGCTTTTGTGTGGAAAGCTTGAATAACCCGCATTTGCATTGCATATATGCTTTGCCTCTCTCTCGGCTCCAAATCCTCACTGATATGATTGATAAATGTAAACATGACATCAACTGTACGTGTTATCCGTATCCAAGGACGATTCTAGTAACGTAGGACGCCAGACTCATGTTTATACGTAACATGTTATCAAATTTGAGATTTCTATATTATATGTATTGATAGTTCCAATGTGATAAATTAGTCAACATTATTGACTTTAAGTAATATTTTACTGAAATTGTAAGGGCTTAATAAAAAGGAAAAATATTTTAATGCCTGCAGTTACAGTCAAAATAGTGTTTTATCAGGTCAGTTTGTAGTGATTCTCAAGACGAGTTTATAGCGATTCTCAATGAGATCTTATAGTGATTCTCAATGAGATCTTATAGTGATTCTCAAGGTCAGGGTATAGTGATTCTAAGAACAAATTATTAAATTCTAAGCAATTTACTAAAAAAAGTACCATGTATCTCTGAAGCAACGAGAATGACAGTATTGCTCTAATAAATTTGGCAAATATTATGAGTCTTGCGTCCTTCTATTATAATATAGTAGTCTTTGTCTGTGTCTCAACCATATTCTTGTTTAGATATTGTCACCCACTTCAGTACTTCCAAAACTTAAGACTTTAGAATAGCAATTTATCCAAATAATCGAACCAATATAGTGTACAGGATAGTTAGAATAGTCAATATATTTGTCCGCAAGCGCTTGCGTGCCTACTTTAACCAACGGAAAAATCATAGCAAAATATTGGTAACTAAACCTATTCACTATTTTGTTAATGTCAGAAGAGTCAAGAGTCTTCAACAGAGCAGCAGGTAAGTTGAAATCATGCGTTAGAAATGTTTGATGGTTTCCTAATTTGATTTTTCTGACCTTGAAACCTATTTTTTCTTTCGATTCACTTTCTATACACTTTAAATGCACCCTAGAGACAGACGTTTTGAAGGTTGAGCAAATCAATATAGTCCTTTTTTGTATAGGCCTTACTTGTATATTCATTGTTAATTGCCCGAGGACAAACAAATGGATTCCCTTTATACGAGCCGACAAATACGGGTACTGCTTTGTTCGCAATTAAAGTTGTACGATACTTAACTGCATGCATGTTATGTATATACAGCAAATTTTTTTGTTGCAAAAATGCTCTGCAATGTGTTGCAGCCTGCACACGTATAGTTTCCTTGCATGCACAATAGACTAAGCATTTATTTTGACATGAAGTATGTGAGCACATTTTTCACAAGGACAACTTAAGCAGAAGGACGGGACACTTCTTTTCTTGGAAAGTTTTTGGAGTCCAATTTTCGCGAAAAAAATACACCACGGAGATAGGAAATTCGCAGATTTTTTAATAAAATTAAATATTGCACTCGATTGGAAGCAGATGCAAATCTAATCTTTTGATATGTGCTTCCTGCCTTCTTACTCTATCGAACTATGTACTTCTTAATTTGTGAAAAATTGGTCTTCCTATTATTTTTATTGATATTAAGCCACTTTCGTCAAAACCTACTAAATGACACATAGTCAATCCAGAGAGAATCGGACATTGACATGTGACTGGACCAGCAAAATTATCCAAAGTACTGATTGATAGAAACGTTATTTGAATAAAGCAGACTTTGTTAGAAGAGGATCAGAACCTGCCCAGCTGGTGAAATATTATTTTATTGAAATTATCATTTTCGACAAATGCTTTTACAATTTGAAGATCAATTTTTCACAAATTAAGACGTACGTAGTTTGATAGAGTAAGAAGGCAGGAAGCACATATCCAAAGATGAGATTTGCATCTGCTTCCAATCGAGCGCAATGTTTAATTTTATGTCTAAAATCTGCAAATTTCCAATCTATCAAGTGTATTTGTTCACGAAAATTAGACTTCAAAAGCAAAAGAAACGAAGAGTCCAGTCCTACTCAAGGTGTCCTTGATTTTTCAATATTGTGGCAGTAAAAATTTCGCCTATTTATTGGGAAACATTGTTTTATTATAAAATCTACTAAGATTTCAGATCGATCATAGAAGTATCATAGAAGTCACGTGACGAAACTTTTTTACATCGAGCGCCAATCATTGAGCCAAAAAATTACAAAACACAAGAATTCACTGCTTAAGAGTACTTTTTTGTCTTGTCTGCCTCTTTCAAACTAGCTGAGGTCTTAGATTTGCGTGTGAAGTTCCGATGCCCTGTGTTCCACATTAGCAGTGTCTCGGGAAGCATGCCGCTTTTAGTCGCTAGACAGGTAGACAGATGGGTACAGGTCGGTTAGATTCTATAGAATGCTACAGTGAAAATATTTGTGAGCAAAAAAACACAATTTCCCGAGGCGTATTCACTCAGCTCAGTCAATAGTAAGCTTGTTTTTGCCTGCATTCGCTTTAATTCTTTTGTAAGCGTGCAGCAGGCATCAGCAGAAGTAAAAGCATTGCTAGCCAGTGGCAATTGTGTGACAGACTGTGGGAGGAAAAAACAGGGAGGCGAGAAATGCGCCTAAGCCCATGTAGCGTCGCATTCTAATCGTGGCAACAGCCTGGCAGTGCGGGATTTGAGAGATAAGGACAGGCAGACAGGCGGAGAGCTGAGCTGTACCGCGAGTGACATGGCAATGCTAAAATTGTGTGCCATATTGATGTGCGGGCGTCGATTTTTCTTCGGCCCAGTAATCCGATATTGCAGGAATCAGGCGGAGATTGCTGATCGCCTTGCACAAGCTGTCACCGAACAGAGAAGCCATGCGTGAGCCATGTACAACATCAACCAAGCAGCAATTCGAATTTCTTAAGAAAGCTTCACAACTAATGCTTCATCAAATTGACATCTCACGGCATCGAAGCACTCTGCAGCTGATATACGAGTATCAACCAGAATGCTGACAGCACTGAAGCACACTGCAGATGCCTCATCAACCAGAATACTCACAGCACTGAAGCACACTGCAGCTGCCTCATCAACCAGAATACTCACAGCACTGAAACACACTGCAGATGCCTCATCAACCATAATACTCACAGCACTGAAGCACACTGCAGATGCCTCATCAACCAGAATACTCACAGCACTGAAGCACACTGCAGCTGCCTCATCAACCATAATACTCACAGCACTGAAGCACACTGCAGATGCCTCATCAACCAGAATACTCACAGCACTGAAGCACACTGCAGATGCCTCATCAACCATAATACTCACAGCACTGAAGCACACTGCAGCTGCCTCATCAACCAGAATACTCACAACACTGAAGCACACTGCAGATGCCTCATCAACCATAATACTCACAGCACTGAAGCACACTGCAGCTGCCTCATCAACCAGAATACTCACAACACTGAAGCACACTGCAGATGCCTCATCAACCAGAATACTCACAGCACTGAAGCACACTGCAGCTGCCTCATCAACCAGAATACTCACAACACTGAAGCTCACTGCAGCTGCCTCATCAACCAGAATACTCACAGCACTGAAGCACACTGCAGATGCCTCATCAACCATAATACTCACAGCACTGAAGCACACTGCAGCTGCCTCATCAACCAGAATACTCACAACACTGAAGCACACTGCAGATGCCTCATCAACCAGAATACTCACAGCACTGAAGCACACTGCAGCTGCCTCATCAACCAGAATACTCACAACACTGAAGCTCACTGCAGCTAATACATCAACCATAATACTCACAGCACTGAAGCACACTGCAGCTAATACATCAACCATAATACTCACAGCACTGAAGCACACTGCAGATGCCTCATCAACCATAATACTCACAGCACTGAAGCACACTGCAGCTGCCTCATCAACCAGAATACTCACAACACTGAAGCACACTGCAGATGCCTCATCAACCAGAATACTCACAAGACTGAAGCACACTGCAGCCGCCTCGTCAACCATAATACTCACAGCACTGAAGCACACTGCAGATGCCTCATCAACCATAATACTCACAGCACTGAAGCTCACTGAATTGGACTATCTGTCTATCTATCTATCTGCCTCATCAACCATATTTTTTGTATAGAATCCAGTCGGTTCGAGTCCGATGTTTATTCAGTTTGCAGAGATGAGCCACTGCAAGCTATCGTGGGCGCTTAGGATGGACTTAAACTTGTCAGAAATAAGGCAAACAGTTTGATGAAACTGAAACCAAATTTCAGACACAATTTAGTCAGCCAGTGGGCAAACTTGATAAAGAGAGAACCGGGAGCTATCCAGCTCAGGAAACACGCCGTCTGACACAAGGGATTAGATACTTTTAGAAGAAAATTCTTTCATCGATCCCGGTACCAGCTCTTGCGCGGTTAACGCCCGATATCTTTTTTCTACGTAAAAGTACAGAACACTGCCCGCCCCGGATTGCGGGTGACTAGAGTTCCTTACCCAGTCTTCTGTATCTGTGTTCCGTTTCGGAGAGTCCGCAACATTGGATAGAACGTGTTTAACATCCGAGATGCGGAGATAAAGCAGAAGAGTTCTACTTCAGCTAGGGAGTGGCGCCAGAGGGCCTGTTAAACACGCGAAAAGAAGTTCATTCCTTGGTCTGTCTATCTATCTATCTAACTATCTATCTATCTATCTATCTATCTATCTATCTATCTATCTATCTATCTATCTATCTATCTATCTATCTATCTATCTATCTATCTATCTATCTATCTATCTATCTATCTATCTATCTATCTATCTATCTATCTATCTATCTATCTATCTATCTATCTATCTATCTATCTATCTATCTATCTATCTATCTATCTATCTATCTATCTATCTATCTATCTATCTATCTATCTATCTATCTATCTATCTATCTATCGATCAATCTATCTATCTATCTATCTATC
>CATNEM010000282.1:100000-272500 GCA_950096795.1 Macrostomum cliftonense | reverse complement strand
GACTCTCCGTATGTGATTTTTATGCGAGAGTGCAGTTTCTTTGTTGAAATATGAATTTTGCAAAAATTTTTATTCAAAGCAATGAGGAGCTATTTGCTTAATTTATTACTGCAATTTCCTCTTTTACAGAGCGTTTGGATTTGTGTGAAGTGCAGCAAGGATCGAGACAGTGGCAAGTGGGATCAAGAAGAGAAAGAGCAGGAACTGCTGCTACAGCAGAAGCAACAGCAACAACAACAAGAAGAGGAGGAGCGACAAAGGCAGCTGGAAGCGGCCCAGAAGAGCGCTGAAGAACCTGAACAAAAAACCGAAAGCCCACAGCACCAGCCAAATGCAACAGAAGAGTCTAAAACGGAAGAACCTGCACAAGCAGAACAGAAAAAGCAGCCGCAACAACAGCAACAGAGAAAGCCGCCGGCACAAAAACCTGTCCAAAAGCAGCAATCGCAGCAGCAATCTAAAGAGCAACAACAAAACAAACAGCCACAGCAGCAACAGCAACAGGAGCAAAAGCGTCTCCAGTCTAAGGACTCCTCGACGGCGCCAACGCCTAGACAGGCTTCGTCAGCTTCCGAACGCTCAGGAAAATCAGTCGCCGCGTCGCCAGTAACTCGAACTCAATCTGGCGGCGGCGCCGGGGTGGTCACTGTCGGCGGCGGGAACAGGAGTGCTTCGCAGGACTCCGCTCAGAGGTGGGCTGACTTTGCGATCGGGAGGTGGGGCAGGAGGCGGAAATCATGAGGTGGTTGCGCCCTAAACTATTAGGAAGGTGTTGAAGCTCTTAACAATCGGGAGGTGGTCGCACCCTAAACGATCATTAAGGTGTTGGAGCTGATAACAATTAGGAGGTGGTCGCGCCCTAAACGATCAGGAAGGTGTTGGAGCTCATAACAATCATGAGGTGGTCGCGCCCTAAACGATCAGGAAGGTGTTGGAGCTCATAACAATCATGAGGTGGTCGCGCCCTAAACGATTAGGAAGGTGTTGGAGCTCATAACAATCGGGAGGTGGTCGCACCCTAAACGATCATTAAGGTGTTGGAGCTCATAACAATTAGGAGGTGGTCGCGCCCTAAACGATCAGGAAGGTGTTGGAGCTCATAACAATCATGAGGTGGTCGCGCCCTAAACGATCAGGAAGGTGTTGGAGCTCATAACAATCATGAGGTGGTCGCGCCCTAAACGATCAGGAAGGTGTTGGAGCTCATAACAATCGGGAGGTGGTCGCACCCTAAACGATCATTAAGGTGTTGGAGCTGATAACAATTAGGAGGTGGTCGCGCCCTAAACGATCAGGAAGGTGTTGGAGCTCATAACAATCGGGAGGTGGTGGTGCCCTAGACGATCAGGGAGGTGTTGGAGCCCCTAGCTAGAGGGAAATGCCTAAAACGTATTTTGTTGAAAAACTATAAAACAAAAAAGCAGTTAAAAGTGCAATTAAGTGTGTTTTATGTCCGATAATTTTTTGTTTCTGAAGTAAAAAATAACAACATTTCAATTTTAGTGGCTATGAATCAGCTTCAAAGTCAATGGATCGGCAGCCTCGGTAAGTTATTTTTTCAACAAATTTCATCATTGCAGGAATGAATCTTGATGACAGATGTCTCGGTGGAAAATTTTGACGATAGTTGCCTTCAAATTCCGGTTTAATAAGCCTCGTTATCACGAAGAATGGTCCGATTTAACTGTACTATGTAGAAAAAAATCAATTTGCTTAAAATAGCTTGATGAAGCCCTGGAACCAATGACAGGAAGCTGTAAGAAAATCCAATTAAAAAAAATCAGAAAAAAACTCTGCTGAAAATGTTTCGAGCTTAGCATTTAACCTCTATCTCCAACAGTACCCAGTTACCTGTTTCGTGACCAGGATAAGACCCGGGTTGAGATCGTGCGATCTTTAGTGCTACAACGTGTCTTGTTCCGCATACGATATCTAAATTTAGATAGTCAGGAACTTTCATCAATGCTGATATATAGGGAAGGAAGGTGATTCGATTGCTAGTATTTTTAGAACGGAAACTTTGCACTGCAAAGTTGAACACTTTTTTTTCAACCAAAATTCTCTCCGTCACGAATCGATGGTGAACTAGTTTACGACTTTAAGAAAGTTGCTAGTCAAATAAGATTGAGGATATGATCGGTTGAATATGAGTCAACTATGAATTAAAGCATGAGTAAGGAAGTGATGAGTTTTAACCATTGTGTTGTGAGTTCAAATTTAAATGAATTACGGGTTAATGTGATGGGTTGATTACACGATCTAGCAAATTCTTGAGTCAAAAAACAAACGATTTAGGGAACTCATATGGAATGGAACTAATTCATGATCCAAAAAATAAGTTACAGAAGAAATGAGTCATAGCTTCATAAAACTAATAAGTCAAGAACTAATGCATGATATGAGAAATGGCTCACTGAACAGATGCGCCATAGAACTTTTGAGTCATGGAACTGTTGAGTTAAAAAAGTAATGCACAATGACAGGAATACGTTGGATTCATTAAATTGATGAGTCATGCACGGGTGTAATTATTGGAAGGGGTCATAAGATGACTGGGTGATGAATGGAAAGTGTCTTGGAATGAAGACACGCCAGATTTTATTCGACCCCCGTGCAGGCAGTCGCTCACAGACAGCAGCGGCGGAGGCAGCGGCCACCAGCGGACCAACAAGCAGCCAGCGGAAGTCGCCAACCCCTCCGCAGCATTCGCAGCAGCTGCAGCGGCAGCGGCGAACTTCAGGCCAACCGCCTGCCCAGCAGCAGCAGCAGTCCAGCTCGCCGTCGCAGTCGTTAGCCTCCTCGTCGCGTCGATCTGTCAATCAGCAGCCGCAGAAGCTTCAACAGCAGCCAAGCAGCGGTCGGTCGCCGCGCCACGAAGCGTCTTCGAGCCATCCGAAAGCCGCCCAGCTGTTGACTTCGTCAATCGCCGTGCCGACATCGACAGGCCGACACTCGGACGCCGGCCTGTCGTCAACAACTCGACGTCCGCGAGCGCATCGCCGACCAGCCGGTAGCGTCGGCAGCAGCGGCGGCAGCAGCCAGGCGGACCTGCAGCTGCGACCAGGCGCCCGGAGGCACCAGTCACTGAGCTGGGACCCCGGCAACAACGGACGACCTGGCTACGCCAGTCCCGGAGAGCTCAGGCGTCGACCGCAGCAGCAGCAGCAGCAACATCGGTTGCTAGGAAGTAGCAGCCGCAATCACCATGGCCGCGGCCTCAGCTCCAGCGACATCGGCACTGAAGATTTCGACGACGATTTTGAGGATTTCGTCGACGCGGATGACAATTATGAAGAGGATGACGATGAAGATGATGACGAAGATGAGATGCTGGGCGCCAGCAGTCCTGATTATCCGAGCTGGGATGAGGCCACGGGATTTTGCGCCGGTCGAGGAGGCAAGTTTCTGCATTAAAATCCACGAAATACTACTAACAGCTTCTCAATGAGTAGTGCATTTCTAAATTAAGATTTTAACATTTTTTAAACTAAATTGTCCCAGGGGCTGATACAAGAAATCCAGCCGCAATCGATGCCAAAGTGAAAAATTTTCTTTCGGTAAGAAATCTATTTGTTTTACTGATCTTTGCCCGTTGGAATAGCTGAAAAAGCTCTTGTGAGAGAAATAGATTGGTTGCGTTACAAAGATGAATGCTCAACGCACAGAAAGTGATAAGCAAATTAAAAGTGAGGCGACCGTCTTTGCAGCACCCCGTGACGTGGCAATTATCGAAAGACGGCACCCGGTTAATTGGCCACATGCTGCTAAAAAAGGACACCGACAGAGACGGTAACTGCCTAGATCTTGGTGAGTCCATGCATTGAATTAAATGCATCTGACGGAATAGCACAATTTTGTGTGAAAAACACACAAAAATGACAGATAGGTGGATAGCAATAACAAACATATAAAACAGACAAACGGACACAGATAGGAATAGGGAAACAAAAATACTGACAGACTGACAGAAAGAAATTCAGAGAAAGACAGACAGACAGACAGACAGACAGACAGACAGACAGACAGACAGACAGACAGACAGACAGACAGACAGACAGACAGACAGACAGACAGACAGACAGACAGACAGACAGACAGACAGACAGACAGGCAGACAGACAGGCAGACAGACAGGCAGATAGACAGACAGACAGACAGACAGACAGACAGACAGACAGGCAGAAAGACAGACAGACAGACAGACAGACAGACAGACAGGCAGAAAGACAGACAGACAGACAGACATACAGGCAGACAGATGCAACATGGGCACCAGAGCTCACTACCCACTCAATGTCCGGCAGGTCTCAAAGTGCTGGGCGGCCGCCGCAGCCTGACCAGCCTCGGTCCCGAACGAGCCGGGCCGTCTAGACGCCGCCGCGGCGCCTACATCGTCCGAGTCCGGCCAGGCAGCGTGGCCGATCGAGTCGGCGATCTTCGTGTCGGCGACGAGGTGCTCGAATGGAACGGCAGGTCGTTGAAGCGGCTGCCTCGGCGGGAGGTGGCGGACATGCTGGCGGACTCAGAGCCGGACACCCAGGTTGAGCTGATTGTGCAGCGGTTTCTGCTCGAGTGAGTGAAGATTTCAATGCGTCAAATACTTTTTTATTCTATTCTATTCTATTTTATCCTATTCTATTCTATTCTATTCTATTCTATTCTATTCTATTCTATTCTATTCTATTCTATTCTATTCTATTCTATTCTATTCTATTCTATTCTATTCTATTCTATTCTATTCTATTCTATTCTATTCTATTCTATTCTATTCTATTCTATTCTATTCTATTCTATTCTATTCTATTCTATTCTATTCTATTCTATTCTATTCTATTCTATTCTATTCTATTCTATTCTATTCTATTCTATTCTATTCTATTCTATTCTATTCTATTCTATTCTATTCTATTCTATTCTATTCTATTCTATTCTATTCTATTCTATTCTATTCTATTCTATTCTATTCTATTCTATTCTATTCTATTTTATCCTATTCTATTCTATTCTATTCTACTCTATTCTGTTCTGTTCTGCTCTATTCTATTCTATTCTATTCTATTCTATTCTATTCTGTTCTATTCTATTATTGTATTCTATTCTATTCTATTCTATTCTATTCTATTCTATTCTACTCTATTCTGTTCCGTTCTACTCTATTCTATTCTATTCTATTCTGTTCTATTCTACTCTATTCTGTTCCGTTCTACTCTATTCTATTCTATTCTATTCTGTTCTATTCTACTCTATTCTGTTCCGTTCTACTCTATTCTATTCTATTCTGTTCTATTCTACTCTATTCTGTTCTGTTCTATTCTGTTCTATTTCCTACGTATCTATTCTGTATTTGTGCATTTCAATTATATTCCATTTATTTGTATTTTTTCTACAGTACTAATTTAAGTAACCCGTTATAAACAAAAATCTAAGCTTGAAAACTATTGAAAAAATTGTTGCAAAAACAAGAAAACAAATTGTAAAAAAAATATCGTTGTTTTCATTGCCAGGAAAAGCCGCAGAAAGAGGATGCCGGGAGATCACATGGGACCTGGTGAGTTTTTGGTGGCCTCGATTTATTTAAACTTTTGAATTATTTGAAGTGAAGGCACACCTTCACTGGACTTCCACATTTCCTAGATCGACAGGCACAATTCCTTACGCCATTCAAACATTCCCTTAATCTATTCACATGATCCCTTACTCAATGCAAACATTCCCTTAATCTATTCACATGATCCCTTACTCAATGCAAACAATCCCTTAATCTATTCACATGATCCCTTACTCAATGCAAACAATCCCTTAATCTATTCACATGATCCCTTACTCAATGCAAACAATCCCTTAATCTATTCACATGATCCCTTACTCAATGCAAACAATCCCTTAATCTATTCACATGATCCCTTACTCAATGCAAACAATCCCTTACCCGATTCACACATTCCCTTGCTCCATTTACACAATTCTTCACTCCATTCACGCAATCACTTAATCCATTCACACAATCCCTTACTCCATTCACACAATCTTCACTCCATTCACTCTAATCACTTAATTCATTCACAAAAATATCAATGCATTTTGAATTCACCAACTAAAAAAATGACGCCAACCACTGAACCGCAGACTACAGACTGAACTATGACAGCCAGCTCGCAGGTGTTCCACCACCGGCCATTCAGCTGCTATCCGCTGGTCGAATCCAACTGAAGCTCTGGTACGATGCTGAAGGTGCTCAGCTGGCCGTCAGCCTGCTATCTGCATTCGGCCTGCTGCCCATGATGGACGATCAGCTAGCCAATGCATTCGTGCTGCTGTGCCTTCTGCCTTATATTGAGTAAGGGAGCAGTGAGCTCGAGAATTCATGACTTCATTAGTTCATTAGTGAGTTCATTAGCTCATTAGTGAGTTCATGAGTTCATGAGTGAGCAACTGAGTGAGCAACTGAGTGAGTGAGAAAGTGAGTGAGTGAGAAAGTGAGTGAGTGAGCAAGTGAGTGAGTAAGCAAGCGAGTGAGTGAGCAAGTGAGTGAGAGAGCAAGTGAGTGAGAGAGCAAGTGAGTGAGTGAGCAAGTGAGTGAGAGAGCAAGTGAGTGAGTAAGCAAGCGAGTGAGTGAGCAAGTGAGTGAGTGAGTGAGTGAGCAAGTGAGTGAGTGAGAAAGTTAGTGAGTGAGAAAGTTAGTCAGTGAGAAAGTGAGAGAGCGAGCAAGTTAGTGAGTGAGCAAGTGAGTGAGTGAGCGGGAGAAAGTTTTCAGAATGAGAAAATAAATATTTATTGAATAAAAAACTTTTACTTCGCACAATTTTTAGCCTACTGAATTGTCAATTTGTTCACGTTTGAAATTCATTAAAGATTAGCTCGCGGACTTAGATTAGTCCTCTAGGCATCTGTGAGTTATTCTTAACTTATTCAGCAGCTGATTTCTACCGCGCAACCTTCCACAAATAATGCCAATCCAGTCAAGGTTGAAGGCCAATAAATGGGCAGCTGTTGGGGTGCGCTGCAGAGGCTGTAGAGATGATTGCCAACCGCAGAAACCGCAGAATTCCCCCCCCCTTTTCCGCTCTCGTTCCCCACGGCCTCGTTGCCAGCTCCCAGCCGGAATAAAAGTTTCTCCAAGAGCTTAGAGTGCTCGTCAGAGAGTTCTGGACGTTACTTGAGAATAGCTGATGCCAAGGACGGGCCAAGAAATAGGGAGAGAAAGAGGCGGGGTAAGAGGAGGAGAAAGAATGCCTCTCCGTCTGCCCCCCAGACAACAGCTGCACTTTTTTTTAACCGACAACCGGTGCAAATAGGCGCCGTATGCTCCTAGCCTAAGCGTGTATTACTAGTCCAAATCCCCCCCTACCAAATCCTACGGGTGGACGGGGGCGGTTGTTAGGGAGAGAGACGTTGAACACCTGATGTTAGAATCCCGGCACGCGTCATGTAAATTCATCAAATTAATTAATTGCCAAGCCAAATAGGCCAGCCCACCGATGTAAAGCGTCGCCCCTGGCGCTTCTCTAATTTCGCATCCGTTTATTAGTGAGAATCTGCCCCCCCCCGTGTTACAGCTAGTTTTGCAATCGTCATCGATGCAAATTCAACCGTACCGTACCTTGCCTTGTTTTAGTTTTCCTTTATCTTCTAAGCTGGGGGAACAAAGACAAGACAAGAGTTTATAGTGTTGATTTTTGCACGCTTTCTCATTTTTTTTAATCAACTGTGATACCAAATATGGTGCCTCTCCATCACAATGAAGAAACTTCTCCACAACTAATTAGAAGGCGTTCTTATAAACTTCTCAATAAACACACTTGTTTACATTGGTGGATGCACAGTCTCCATAGAAACTTGGAGATTAAATGTCACTTCACTCACCTGTCTCCATCACCTCTATAGTGAACGTACGAATGAAGCAGTTTCCACCCTTACAGACACAATCCCACACTCTGTTTAGATACACACTCACAGATGTAACTGTCCCCGATAGATGCGCAAACGGATGTACAGCTGTCTCCACACTCTGAATAGATTATTACACGGGTGTATTATTTACAACCTTATCGTTCGATAAACACACGGATGTACTGTTCCCAAACTCTCGGTAGATACACATACACACAGATCTACTGAATGAACTCCTTAACGCACTTATTTACAGCATCGATCCTCTTCAATAAACAACAAAATAATTTTACAAAGCACGCCGCGCACCCATGTTACCATGACAGCGACAAGCGACGCTCTAAAACGGTGCAGCAGAACAACGAGCCGAGCTGGAATCAGCTGTTCACTTTTGCGCCCCTGCTGCCGGTGGACTTGCCGAGCAGTAGCCTGCAAATTGAAGTATTGGACTATCAGGACAGCATGAGCGGACCGGATGTGATTGGAGAGGTGCGAGATTCGTGTTGATTTACAACTCAATTTCAAAAACATTTTGCAGCCATTTCATGCACCAACACGTTGTGTTTTTGTTTTATTCAACAGGTCATCATCCCCTTGACCTCTTGCGACCTCAACGACTCGCCAGTTTGGTTCGAGCTGGCCACAGAGCGACGGGCTGGAACACCGACCATGGTTAGTCTGCGGCTTCGCCTTTTGGGCGTGTTAATTAATAAGGAAGCAGTTTATTAGGGCAGCAAGTGCACGTGTACTTTTATGCTACACACTAACACACACACACACACACGCATCGGAGCTCCACAGTTTGGAGGCTATGCCAGACTATCGAGCCTGGAGGGACCGCACTCTGAGTTCTGCTCAAGCCGGTGTCTGTGGACCCCCCCCCCACATATTCTCCGACATTGTGTCTGAACCTCCCTCCCAGAAAACTCGCGCGCTGTTTTGCCGAGCTCGCGCGAGAACTCGGGCAGAGAAACTCTTCTCCACTGTCTCACACTGGCCAGGCTGCAAATCCAAGTCGACGATTGCGCAGAATGAGGATTTTCTCCCCGCGACGCTCTGCCCCGTACATCACCGTCTCTCACCCAGTCGTTCGCTTATTCCTCTCTGAATTTTTTCTTGCCACTTTCCGCACAGACTTTCTCTTCTCTCTCTCTCCTTGCTTCGCTCTCTTTATATCTCTCTCGTTGCCTACCCTGAGCTCCTCTTTCCATCTTTGGCTGGTCCCGTGGGAGTGCAGAGAGTTTGTGTGTATGAGGGAAGGTTACTGAGGATTTCTATAGAATGCGGGACGGGAGAAAGGGAGGAGAGGAAAACAGAAAGAGAGAGGCAGAAGTCCACACTGCTCAATCGTCGGACTCGGTCTACTCTCTTCTCTCCGCTATCGCTCGTGCGGCAGCCCGCAGTCTCAGTGAAGGAGCAGAAAAGGAAAGATTGGTGAGAGGACTTTGTAAAGAGACTCCTAGGGGAGAGTGGCTTAAACTCGCAGAGACTGGTCACGCTGAGTCTCTACCCGGCCCTACCCCGGCCTGTCTGCGCACTGATGCCCGCCCGCGCCCTTCACGTCAGAGCTGAATTTTTCTGTAAGCTGTAGCTCACACACTCGCCGTCTCCTCAAATCCCAGCTGAAACGGCCCGTCCCGTCCCACCTTCTTTCTCCCTATCCATTCTAAGCCTTCCTCGTCTCGCTCCACTCTGCCTCACATCCCCTGCGGATGTTGCGAAGGGAGAGGATGATAGACCACAGAGGAGGAGGGGAGGGGTGGAGAATAATTCAACCCTCCGTTCCCCCACCTCAACCAGCCAAAACCAAACTGTCTCGCCTGGCCTACTCAAACCATTCTGACCAGGTTTTCCCCCCAAAAATCGGGCCCCAACACACTCCGCTGCAGCTTCTTGCCCTATAGCCACCACAGCCGGCCTATTCATTCCACTCACTTTACTTTGCGGTGCGCGCGCTGCCCTACCGTGGTGTGCGCGCGTGTGTCTGCTTGTGGCCGCGCTGCCACCATCCCCCCAGCCTCACGCAGTCCACTGGTCAGACTAAAACCAATATAGTCCACTCAGATAGACTCCCGCCCGTCTCCCCTGTCTCTTTCCTTGTCCGGCAAGCTATAGAAACCTGTGAGCAGTTCTGACACGGTTGGACCTCAACTGACGGAGCAAGGAGAGCAGAGACCGAGTCTTAATAAGCCTCAGCCGAGCCCTTACAGAACAGACAGACAAATCCTACTTATCTAGACGTCAAATATTTGTTACATTAAAAAAAATCTATTCGGCAGATGTCGCATCCGGACGATTTCTACCAACCGGTGCCTCTGAGAGGTGAGTCAATTTGATCTGATGACGGAGAGATAATGAGAAACTGGTCTATAGCTGGTCCCAGCTTGTATGCTTGAAGTAAACTAGCATGTAGGAAACACGTTACCCCAACTGATCAAGCCTCCTGCCCTTCAGCCTGTCCACCGAAGGCCTCATTAAGGATCACAATTAGGAGACCCCTGCGGAGTAAGGAGACGTGGGAGGGAGAAGAAAGATAGCTAGCTACTAGGGAGAGATAGGGCGGATTATAGCCTCCTTGAAAAGTTCACGACTTCCGGGCAGCAAAAAACGTGCGTGACATCGAGACAAGACAGAGTAGAGACGAAAGTTAGTAGAAAGAGAGAGAGACAGATGGAGGGTGACGGAGAGCACAAATTAGTGGACTTAATGCTCAAACTTTGTTATTCTGTTTTGAGCAACTGTTTTAATAACATTAGACTCTCCTCAATCAGCTGGGAATTAAAAACTTTCACTTGCTGCAAATTTAAACAAAATATCAACTGTCCACCGATACCATTGAAGATCCTAAACCGGGTCGTGGACTTCCCGAGCCTCCGCTATCCGCGCACGGTTTGAGCCTGAGTCCCATGGCCAGCGGCCCAACTGGAAGCGGCGCAGCCGCACAAGCTGCAGACTCGGCCGGCTCTGTGCGAAAGCGTCAGCTGCCGCAGGTTCCAGCGGCCGCCGGCGCCAGACCGGCTCCCGGACTGGTTGCTGGAGTTCGACCGCCGCTGGACCGGCCGTCGGCTATTGCAGCTGCGGCGGCAGCTTCGGCGGAAGACTCACCGCCGGGAGGTCGTATCTACCAGCGACCGTTCCACAATCCGTCGGCCCCGACCACGCCCAACAGGCTGATGATGCCGCATCCTGACGAAGTTGAAATCGGTGCTGTCAGCGACGTGTCGGAGAATTCTGACGCGTCCGAGCTGTCAAAAATGTCCGCCGTGTCCGCTCAAAGCGATCGACGGCACAGGAAGAAATCCTCAACGGCCGGGGGAGCCGGGGGCGACGTGGGCGGGGCCAGCGGTGGCGGCGGCGGCAGCTCACGCAACCGGAAGATCTCCTCCGGAGAGGGCGGCAACTCCAGCGACGGAGGCGGTGGGAGGTCAGACAAGAGCCAGCGAAGTGGGGTCGGACAGAAATTTAGTAGTTTTATCCCCGGTCTTGGTCGCAAGACCTCGTCAGCAAATAACTTAGGTAAGGCCCTACTTAACCTTTCCATTCCAAGTAATTCTGCATACTTCACTAAAATACACCTACGCATCTGTTTAAAGAGCGGAAACACCGTGGCCAATTCCAACGATCCGAGGAAGTTCTGCCACCGAGTCTGCTTACTTCAGGCAGCTGTCCTAGGGATCCTATGAGCTCTAATCATCCAAGCAGCGGAGGTAAAAGTAGAAGCTCTCAACTGCAAGCGCAACAGTTCCAGGCCCAGGACTCGAGTGATGGTAGTCAGCCAAGCGTGGATCCTTATCTGTGAGCAGTTCAATCGCATATTTATTGCAGGGCGAATGGGGGAATGCTTAGCTATCACCAGTAATCTTAAGGACTGTTGTTAGTACTAGGAAAATCAATGATATTTGGGTTAGATGCAGAGCGCGATAACAACAGCTCACTGTCCAGCCAAAATTGTCCGAAGGCTCGAAGTAAAAAGTATAAATTATCTTAGACAACCGACCATAATGTTAGGGTTAGGTTAGCGTTAGGGTTAGCGTCACGCATCCGAGGGCTGTGTACAGCTGCTCAGTCCTGGTGGGATGGATGAACCACAAGACTCACCCAAAATGTTCACAGTTACCCAATCCTTACCTGGATGGACTGAAGCAACGCACGATTAAGTGCCTTGTAGAACTTTCAGTAATGAGACTGACACCATAGCTACTACACGATAAAAAAAAGTATAAAGTTACAGAGCTTCTTCCAAGCGTAAAGATAATCTTAAAAATCTTCTTTAGCACAAAGTGATACAAAAATACCTGAAATTTTCCAACGCAGTCTGAGTGCAAGCGTTCAGGAGGGCAAACTAACCGAGTTCGTTGAAGGCCTGGGCCCCGGCCAACTGGTTGGTCGTCAGGTCCTTGGCACGCCGTGCCTTGGCGAGATCCAGCTCAGCTTGTTCAATCGAAAAGGCCGTCTCGAGGTGGAAGTCATCCGAGCTCGTGGTTTATTTGCTAAGAAAGGCGCAAAAGAGTTGCCGGCGCCCTATGTGAAAGTTTACCTGCTAGAGTCCAAGACGTGCGTCGAGAAGCAAAAGACAACGGTTACCAGGCGGACACTCGATCCACTCTATCAGCAACAGATCGTGTTCCTGGAGAATTTCAAAGGGAAAACTCTACAGGTAGGTTTGATATTATCCAGGGAAAAATCTTGACATGAACTGGCATGCTTTGTATGCTGTCATGCAGTTTAAAACATCCTTTTCATCTTCAATAAATTTACATCATGAATCCTTCAAATCCTATGTAGCTACTTGCTCTATGCATGATCGATTCTGTACTCAATAATTTACGCTCATGAATCTTTCATGTTTTGAACCGAATATCTATTCAATAATTGACGAAAAAATCATCAAATTGGACGACAATTCCCAGGTGACAGTTTGGGGCGATTACGGTCGAATTGATCGCAAGGCATTTATGGGCGTGTGCCAGATAATGTTGGACGAATTGGACCTATCCAACATAGTGATTGGCTGGTACAAGCTCTATCCGACTTCCTCGCTGGTGCACCATCCTCACAGACGATCATCTTCTTCGTCCGTTGACGCCAGTTCCCAGGCGACCACCGGTCACAGATAGCCGGCCGCTGCACACTCTTTCGTTTCCATAGATATACATATACATATATATAGATATTGTTTTATTTTGCACAGTCACAAAATCACGTCTCACAATGATGCATAATTTATTACTTTATATCCAGTAGCACAAGCAATTTTTATTGATCTATATATAATGACAATATTTGCCTGTTGAAAATTACACTTTCATTCCTTTCTTACGTGAATTCTTGATAAAGACAATCAAGACGGGTATTAACTTTAGATGCGCAGCACTTGAGATAAGCTTTCATCGATTACGTAATAGTCCATATCTAGCTACATGGAAAACTACTTATATCTTTTATACTAGCTTTGAAAAACTTGAATTTATATAAATTGCAACAATTATTACGCAAAATATTAAGGTTTCTAATTAATTAAAAAAATTTTCTCACTTTTTGACTCAACGAACAACATATGTTCCTCATATTACCTCTTAAGTTTTAGTAAGCAAATAACTATTAGATGTATAAAATCACTATTTGTTCTAATGCACCTTAACTGTATTTTTATTGGTTCGAAATGTATTTTAGGAAGCAAAAAACTTCTTTTTTTGACGCCTGATGGGGTTGTATAATTATTTTTATAGATTTGTCGGAATTCGATTGATTTTGTACGTGTCAGACTAACCACATGGTGCTACGCTACTGTTGCTGCAAAAAATATCTAATTTATGAATTTCTCCATTTGGTCACTCACAATGCTTAAGTTGCTTGCTACAGCTTGAATTGACCTAAGATACCTGATTTCAATCCGTTTCGAGATCGATCATGGAGTGTAGAGATTGAGCAATATTAAATTGTTTCCTGGGACTAATTTGTACTTTAAAACCAAATATAGGCTTTCAAAGATGAAATTCAATTCTCGCTTGTCAGCTGACTCAAAAGTTCCCTGATGTCGCCATACTTTTCCCTTGAAAGTCATTAAAAAAGCTTCTTTGTTAGTCCAGCCTAGCTATATACTATTTTTGTTAATCTCGCCATTTTAATCTTTCTAAAATCGTTATTTTTTGTAACCAAATTTGTCTAATTTCAAACGCATAAAAACACGAACTATTTTGCATACCTAAATAAAGCGTGCTCAACCTATGCGTTTTACTTAACTAAAATTTTACGGACTGTGACCACAATGCATGCGTGTTAAGATGCCAGCTCTAATTAATATGCTTTTGATTTATACATAAAATTGCTTTGTTAATAATGAAACTGCGTATTATTGACACTGATTAATGATACGATATGCAAATAACTATTAGGAAGAGCCACGTGAATGCGTTTCTTTTTGTTTGAATGTATCAACTTAACACGTTTTCACAGAAACAATGAGGCTGAGGTGCAAAATAAGAAGTGTGACTTTTCAAAAGAAGGGAATAGGTCTTTTTGTATATTTCAAAAAACAAACGTAACGCAATTAAGAAATTATGTCGAAGCTTTAGAAAGTTATTTGAAGTCAAAACTATTACTTAAAAAACAAAAAAATGTTTGGAGGGATAGGAAAAGATAGCAACTAAGTAGTATATAGGTACGCTAATTTCTAATAACCGTGAAATTTTAAATAAACATTCTTGGAATTGATCAGCTAAAAGCTGGTAACCTTGTCACGCTACTAGTTTTATGCAGTACTCGCATCTAAGCGGCGGACGCAGACATCGAGGCCGAACGCAGCGGCTGCAGCAGCTCGCCAGTGAGTCGCAGACTCTCAGCCGGAGTCAACCTGCTGCAGGCCAACGGACGCAAGTCATTAGCAAAGAATATGCTCGGAGGCGGAGTAGACGAAGCTCCAGAGAAGCACTGACACGGGCTCACGCCGTCTAGAAGCGTCAGGAAGTAGCGCCTCTGGGCGCAGTCCGTCTCTGCCAGCTGCTGTCCGATCGCGAAGAATTCAACACCGTTGTAGAAGCTGAAGCGAGACTCGCGCAACTGCTGGACGCTGAAGGGTTCGGCTGTGTCCAGGTACTTCGCCTGCGGATGTTTCATTTTGTTCAAATAAACTCATATTACTAAACAGAGGAAAGCAAAGCAAGTGACGTACCTGAAACCACTCCCATCCCATCGGTATGAACTCTCCATCGGTGGCATTTTTAGAAATAGAAGAATCAAACGGTCCTTTGAATCGAAGTGCAGCCAAAACTCGACCATTAGCATCGAACAGTTCCAGTTTAATGGCCCGATAGATGTCCAGTTTGAGTCCGGAGAGCAGGGAGCTCTTGTAGTGCCTAGCCAGCTGACTCAGATCGTCAACATCGGCCAGGAGAGCGGCGGGCGTGAATCGGCTAGTGAGCAACAGGGAGTGAAGGTACCCAGCTCCTGCCTTGGCAAATAGGAGCACTTCGGTGAGCTGCTCGTCACCAGTGGCTCCACGAGTCGGTAGAAGTCGCTCCTTGGGCAGACGATTCGTTGTTAGTCGCAGCTCGGACACGGCCACGTTCATGACGCCGCCGAATGGGGAAGCGGACACGTAGACCTGGGGGAAAGTGACAGCCTCCGGGTAGCAACGATGCGGCGCTATCAGAACTATGAAAACGCCAACAAGATCGGCGCAGTTTTGTGTGACGTGGTAGCGCTCCAGACTGCCGAAAACAAGCAGAAATTCGGCGCCCACTTGCGGTCGAAACTGGTCCATGCTGGCTTTGTAGATCGAGTTCACATAGGAATCCACCCAAGGAAAGGCGTCGATGACGCGAGATCGAGCGAACAGGCTTCTCAACTCAGATCGGCTCGTGTCCATGGTGAGGTGGCCGATTTCCTCTCCGTTGGAGTCCAGGAATTGCCAGGTTACGCTGTCAAAGTAGCCGACAGTGTGGAGCTGACGGAGAAACATACTCTTGTACACAGCCGAATCTGTCTGATTGGCGCCGAGACCTTCAAAAGCGGGAGCCTTGCTGAAACTGGCGTCGTCTCTGCTGAACAGCAAGTCGAATTTGGCTCCAGATCCGCAGCGAATAGCGAACAGGACGGTGCGACCGAAGCGCAGATGTGAATTACACTGATCAAGCTTGTTGGACATCTCCTTAATATGGCTGCCGCTTCCGTGTTGTACAGCAACGAGCAGAGTGCTTTCCTGGGTAAGGCTAGTCAGCTCCTTCTGCCGGATGATGTACACAGACTCCTGGCGAGACAGGCGGCTGTTTAGTTCAGTGGAGACGTTTGAAAATCGCGCGATTGACTCGGTCACGCTGAGCATTTCGCTCTGGTATTCTGCGATACGCGCCTCCAGAGCCGCCAGGCTCTCCTCCTGGGCCTTCCGAACAGACATTTTGCTCTCTAGGCGGGTCTGTGGAATTTCGATTGGAACAGAGGTTTGATAATCGAGCATACATAAATAATTATTTAATATTTTAATATTAATACTGCAGTTGTTTGCAGTGGTTGCAAGCAGTGGCCCCAGATCAGCTGGCGAGAGATGGCGCTTACAGCTTGATGCTTTAGCACCCCTAAGCCAAGGATTAAAACAAAAATGGAAATACTAACTTAAGTGCTGAATGAACAATATTAAGGATGCAGTATATAATCTAGAAAATTAGCGAGCTACTATTTAATAATAAAATTAAATTTAATAAATTTAGACACCTGACCTTTCGACCAGATGTACAGCCCACGGCACAGCTGCAGCTAGTTGCGCGGCGCATCCGAGGGCTGTGTACAGCTGCTCAGTCCTGACGGGTTGGCGGGGCCGCAACACCCACCGTAAATTTACCCAGCTTAATCTGGTACCCGATCTAAGCTGGGTGGACTGAAGCAATGCGGGATTAAGTGCCTTGCTCAAGGGCACAAAGTGTCTCCTAGGGCCGGGACTCGAACCCGCGACCTTCCGGTTATAAGTAAATAATATTTAAACAAGCTGGAAAAAAATACCTTGTAATCAACCTTGATCCGCTCCTCTTGCAGTCCTAGGCCAGTCAGTTTAGTTTTCTCTGTCGCAAGTGCTTGGCCCTGATCGAACACCTGTTTCTGAAGCTTGGCGAGTTTTTGGATCATCTCTTCAGCGTAGGCGTCGATATTAACTGCGGCAAAGCCGCTGCCGTTAGTCTTCGTGCGAATGTTGTCCCGCAGAGTGACAATTTGACGCAGCATGTCATTGTCCTTCTCGTTGCAAGTCTTGTCAATGTCAATGTCCAGGGCAACTACCGACTTATTGACGCTGTTTGCGTAATCAACTAGCGAGGTCTCCTGCTTGTGGTAGGAGATAAAATTGCTAATCAGGTAGTTGGCGTACTGTATTAGAGTGTCGATGATTTTTTTAGTGCTGTCTTCCTGCTGCTCGTACTTGTAACAGGTGGCTGTGCAACGCATGTTCAGCAGACTGTATAGGGTAGTTAGGTAGTCTGGATAGGCAGTTGGGTCAAACACCAGTCCAATATCACTTGCAATTTGCCTCAGCATAGCTTCGTTGGAGCTCTGCAGGCCGAGTGTGACAACGGCTGTAACTCGCCGATGCAACTGCGCTAGTAGGTCGTGCATGTACACACCGAAAGTGCCAGTGTGCTTTCCGTCGGTTACAAACACAACGATGCGCTTGCGCTCCGGCGAAATCGTGTCATTTCCATTCGCCATTAAATCGGCTTTTCGTCGGCTCAATTCGGCGATGCAGCCCTCAACGGCGGTGTCAATAGCCGTGAAGCCGCCATCGTAGGATAGGTGGGAGATGGCTCGCAGTAGGTCCAGCTTGTTGGAATACTTCCCAGTCGGTATAGTCTGGGCAACATGAGAGCCAAACAATAGCACGCCGACCTGAATGAAATTCTCGCCAATCTCCAAGCGACTAATTGTGTCAACTATCACAGTCTTGACAACCAGGTGAAAGTCGATCAGGCTGACGGATTCGGAGGCGTCCACAGCGAATAGCAGATCAGCGCGAGTGTCTGACACGCAGGACTTATGATTTTTGTCCTTCAGCCACTTGTCTAACGGCATGTACTTTGCGGCATTTTCATCGTAGATTGCCGGTGCAAATAAGTGAGTGCCACTGGCTTGCAACACGATGCCAGGTAGCAGACAGAGAAGCCACAAATAATGCATTCTTCCCTGTTTCTAAGAATAAGCTTCAATATGGTCTGTTGAAGCTAGATTGAATAGCTTTGTGTAGTTTCTATACAAGCTAATTTTGGCTCAGTCAAAAATTCAAAGTGGAGCTCGCGTATTGCACAGACTTTTTAACTCAAGGCTGTAGGCCTTAAAGCGGCTTATCTTCAATGAGCCAATCAGAGCGCTGATTAAGTGAATGCTGACTCAATTTTTTGGGGTGTTTGTTCGCCTAAAGTTGAAAATTTTAAAGCCTTAGTCCATGCCAAGAGTAAATTCATGCCACTAGCAATTAAGTTAATTCTGGTGTACACTTGACGCGTATAGAAAGGTGTGACATTTTAAATGTACATTCATTCGTTTTAGGCTTCTTTTGATTGGTTTTCACTGTGGGCCTCTCTAGACTAGACCAACCAAACTGTTTGGCTCAGTCAGTGGACGAGAAAAGCTCAGAAAATTGTTTACTATTGATTTTTCTATCCATAACTGACCCTGTGCAGACTGAGTAGCTTGCTAACACCCTTAATTAGACGTTAGTCCTCCGAAGTTAAAAAAATTTATATTCAATTCTTCCCTGGCACCCTAGTAGCTTCCTAATCTAGCTAGAGTTAACTTTTCTTAAACTTGATTTAACATTTAGTGTCCCTTGGATTCATCTGGCCTCATTTTTTAATTAAAATATACTCAGCAACAGCTAAACCCCCCCCCCCCCCCCGAAATCACGCTGTCACACGGGCACAAAAGTTAAGCAATGTCTTTAATTCTAGTCTCAGTATCGTGTGTAGGAACCACGAGCATGCAAAAGTGCCGTGACTCGTCGTGGCATCCCGATCACCAGCCGGTGTTGATGAACTCTTGGGGCAGCTGCTGCTAGGCATTCAGCACCGCCAGTCGCAAGTGTTCAGCATTCTGTGGGGCATCCTGCTGAACTCTTCGCTTTATAAATAAAATAAATAATAAATTTAGACACCCGACCTTTCGATCAGATGTACAGGCCAAGGCACAGCCGCAGCTAGTTGCGCGGCGCATTCGAGGGCTGTGTACAGCTTTCAGCCTGATGGGCTGGAGGGGCCGCAACACCCACACTACCGGTAAATTTACCCAGCTCAAACTGGTACCCGATCTCAGCTGGGTGGACTGAAGCAATGCGGGATTAAGTGCCTTGCTCAAGGGCACAAGCTGTCTCCTAGGGCCGGGACTCAAACCCACGACCTTCCGGTCTTCGCTTTACAAAGTCCCAGACATGCTCGATGGGGTTCATGTCTGGAGACTTTGACGGCCAGTTCAATGTGCGATTGCCGAGCTGCTCCTTCAGCAGCTGCACGTGTGCTGCTCGATGTGGCGCAGCGCTGTCGTCTTGAAGAATGTCCTCTTTAACTACTGATGGTTTACCATTGCGCAATGCAGCCACCAGTGGGTTGAGTTGCGCCACCCCCTCCCCAAATCCCCCATGCCGCACTTTGCGCTCGCGTCTGGCGGGGGGGTTTAGCTGTTGCTGAGTATATTTTACTTATCCTTCAATTCCAGCATTTGGAGCTTTTAGTACGCCTGTCAGTCAGTATATCAAATGTGTCTGTCTGTCTGTCTATCTACGTCTGTCTATCTATCTTGCACTTATATTTTAAGTCTTTATCCAACCAATTCAGACAGAGAAGGTACTTCTAACTGTTGGATCTATTCATATGTCAAAAAGATTGTCTTAATGTATATTTGTACGTCGTAGATTAGCTTACTTGTACGCAATTTTTAGCGATTTTTTGATATTTTATAAACATCACTGAAGTTTTCTTTATGATAAAAGCGTATTTATGAAGATGGAAGCTTAGTGTATTTTGTTGAAACAGAAACTAACTGTCAATCAAGTGAATAATGGCCTCAAAAAAGTCGGAAAGCCTCTTTGCATACGGAGAACAGAACTTCGCTAAATCGACTCAGTTCATAGGATGATTCTCCCGCTTAACTGACAGCAACCATACAAGGGGAATATTTCGCAAAAAATGCTAATGTAACGAAACAGGAAATGTTTTAAGCTTTCATCACCATTAGCTGGTTGTTGCTTGCAGTTTCTTAGAAAGCAAGCTTCGTATTCGATGGAGCTAAAGAAATATTTTAGCAGGATTTAAATTCATGCGAGTAAATCCTGATTCTCTTTCAGAATAGTGAATTTTCACCGCAACCATTTATCGTGACAAAGAAGTTTAATTTTATAGGCAATCGAATGAAGACTTCGTACATTTTCGTACTATCTATGTGCATGGGCACTTTCCGAGTGTCATTTGGTATGTAGCCTTTTTATTTACTAATTTAAGTATGTTGAACACTAAACTAAGTTTTTACTTGTCGGACCGAGTGGTATAGTGTACCTGTACGGTTCAAACCCTGAAAAAATTGCAAAACTAATTTTCTTAGTGTGGTGCAAAACCCACAAAAATCTTCTAGCTGGCCAGGGCGCCTGCCTCATGACTGGAAGGTCGTGGGTTCCAGCCTCCGCTCTATGAGACAATTTGTGCCCTGGAGCAAGACGCTTAATCCCGCATTGCTTCAGTCCAAACAGCTGAGATCGGGTACCAGTTTTAGCTGGGAAAATTTAGGGTGGCCCCTCAGGCCCGTCAGGACTGAGCAGCTGTACACAGCTAGGCTGTACATCTGGTCGAAAATTCGAGTGTCAAAATTTTTTTTACACCAACAGGAATGCAGCCTATCATTGTGCCGAAAAACAAGCCAGATGTCTACCCAGCATGATTCGAAAGGCAATCCCAACCAAGCGTACAATGGTAACACAGACGGCAACTATATTTCGCAAGTGAACTGCATTCATAGTGTGACAAACGACCCGCTGCCCTGGTGGATGGTGGACATGGGCCAGCTGTACTTTGTGCACCGGGTGAACATCTGGAACCGGATCGACTGCTGCTCTGAGAGGTTCAGGCAGATCAGCGTTGGTGAGTGATTTAGCTCTGAGGTTGGAAAGTTCTCTGATGTTGGGAATTAATATATGATAACAAAATTATATTTTTGCCTGCTTTAGGAGTGGCTGTTGACCCGTCCGTCTGGAGTGTTTTCAACCACGTGATGTTCATTCTGTGCAGCTACTATTCCGGAATACCCTTAGCGGCAACCAACCCCATTAGCTTCACCTGCCCCAGCCCTATCGGGGGCAGGTACTTGGCCGTGTACAAGAACACAACCGGACTAACGGATGGATACACAGTTATGCACTTTTGCGAGGTCGACATTTTTGCAGGTAGGCAGAAATGTTTTTTATAAAAAAATTAATTAATTATTAGCCTACAGAAGGCAAAATAAATATCATCTTTTTAGCCGAAATTCTCAACCCAGTGGCTCAACCGATTTATTATGATATTATTATTAGCTGTAATCAGCTTTTGACCCGTAGAGTTTTAGCATCGTGGCTAATGCGCCAGCTCTAGAAAACATTTTGTGCCCCTCAGCAAGATGCTTCATCCGCATTGCTTCAGTCTAAAGCCAGCTGGGATCGGGTACCAGTTTGAGCTGGGAAAATTTAGGGTGGCCCCTCCAGCTCGTCAGGACTGAGCAGCTGTACAGACCGTTCGAATTTAATTTTCATTTCCAGTCGTTAAATCGTCAACATCTGTTACTGCGGAAACCATTCAGCCGAAATTTTTTAAACAGCCCATCCCAGCTCCGGTTGCCGTCAAGTCGGACATTGACTGCGTGCGTCTCTGCGCCATTCCGGCACAGTGCCTGTACGTTCTGTACATGCCGCCCAGCTGCTGGCTGTTTTCATCAGACAGAATCTCAACCAGCCTCATCGGCATAGCTAGCAACAGCGAGGCCAAGTTTATGCGACTGTATTGATCAGCTGATGAAGTGGTAACTGACATTCACAGATTTCAACAACTTTGAAAACCGCACACGGTCCGTTTGTTTAAAAATAAATGCAATTTTAATAGACAACTCGAAGGGAAATTGAAATGATAACTTGCCCTCAGCAATACAGAATTTCTTACCATGTTTCAGCGTTTTATTCGCAAATGCGATTAACCCTGGAGTTTTTCACTGATTTAGTTACTCCCATTAATGTACGAGGGGTGTTTCAAAAGTAACGAGAATTATGTCATACTTTATGAACTGATGAATTTATCAACTTGAATTTATTACCCAATAATTTTGATCATTCATACAACACAGCTTCTGTTGCAGCTGTGTAAACTAACACGCATTAGTACGCTCGTACGCTCGTAATATCCTGCATAAAAGCCAAGACGTCTGGATAAAAAATTATGATTTTGAAGAACCCCTGGAACTAAAGCACAGCTCAGCTCTCGGTAACTATCTGTCAATCAATCAATCAATCAATCAATCAATCAATCAATCAATCAATCAATCGTCTGAAGCAGTGCCCCTATTTGGCGGTCTGGCAGGGCCTTGGACTGCAAGGACTGACCTTATCGTTACCTATCGAATAAAGACAGACCGCAAAGAGAATTGATTCAGAGAATGTAGAATTGATGACCTGCAGAATAGCTGAGAGCACAAAAAAGTGCAATTAAAAACCGTGAGCAAAAAAATAAACTTGTTATCAGTTGCTTTCGGTGAAACGCAGCTTTCAATGAAAATAAAAAAACAGAAAAACAACCAATCCATAAAAGCAGAGCTGTGCAAGTTCTTGAATAGCTTATACTCGTAGCTACTGATTACCAAGATTCTCTATCCGTTTGTTTCG
This sequence comes from Macrostomum cliftonense, assembly GCA_950096795.1. Lineage (NCBI taxonomy): Eukaryota > Metazoa > Platyhelminthes > Macrostomidae > Macrostomum > Macrostomum cliftonense. Next base: position 249,741 of record CATNEM010000282.1, on the reverse strand, counting down.
GTTAAATACAAGTGTATTCCACGTATCAGATGGCACGGTGCAATCTATCCATCCTGTTTTTGTGTTTGGTACGAGGTTGCTTTAGGCAGGTGAATATACACTGGCTACTTTATCAAATAAGCTGTACCAATTTCCCAGAATCTAGCACCTAATGTATGAGACACTGTCTATCCTCGCGTAAGTTTAAGCCATGATATTACGAGCTAGAAGCTAAAGCTCACCTTTTTTGATTGAGTCTTTAACTGCTTTCAAAAGTACGAAAATATTAGTTAAAATAGCAAGCACATTTGGGTAACAAGAAAGTATTCATTGCATGTGAACAAGAAACAGTGGGCAGAAAACAATTCGCAATGTTTTCAATAGCTTTCAAATAGAATAAAACCATCTACCAATTGTGGCTCTTAGCGGCATCCGCCTACAGCCAATTGCAGCCATCCAGCGTCTGAAATATAAAACGTACAATCCTTTTCTCCAGGTTGCTTTCAGACGTAAACCGATAAAGAGACGGTTCACGAAATGAACACGACTAAAAAAACTCATCAAATTATTGGGCTGTTTTTCTTATGTCTAATTCCAGTAACAATAGGTATGTTTGTTTTAATACTAAACACAATTCTAATATGCTAAAATCGAAGGTGAAAGTGAAGTACACTTTATGTATCACGGTTGAAGGTTTCCAACTCTCCGATTAGAAATATAATGTTGTAAAGGAACCTTACGGCACCACCATTTCAGGAGCTGGACAAATCATGGTTCCGAAAAACAGGCCAGCCAAGATGTCTAGCAAGTACAACCACCAAGACGATCCAAAGCTGGCCAACAACGGAAACACTGGCGGCTCTCTGATTCGCCTGTCGAACTGCTTCGAATGCGCTGCTGGCGACCCTCTGCCCTGGTGGATGGTGGACATGGGCCAGCTGTACTTTGTGCACCAGGTGAACATCTGGAACCGGCTAGACTGCTGCGCTGAGCGATTCACCCAGATCAGCGTTGGTGAGTTTGGGGTGGAGTTTTCATTTAGCGCTGTCGATTCATCTTATCGTTAGAAAAGAAAATGATTGCGGGACCTTTATAGGTGTAGCGTTTGACTCCTCGGTATGGACGAGCTTCAACAAAGACCTGCTCGACCTGTGCGCCTATTTTCCTGGAGTCGCCTCGCCGGCAAACAATCCGATCAGGTTAACATGCGCCACCCCAATCGGAGGCAGATACCTGGCTGTGTACAAGAACATTAGCGGACTTGTTGGCGAAGCTGCCAAACTGCACTTCTGCGAAGCTGAAATCATAGCTGGTGAGACTCATGATTTGAATTGAAATTAATGGCTAAATTTTTTTATCGAAATTCGAACTAGTCCTCAAGCCGTCTACATCCAGCGTCGCCAATTTGATTCAGCCGAGATTCTCAGCAAAACCAGCTGAGCCTCCAGTTGTCGTCAAGTCGGACATTGACTGCGTGCGTTGGTGCGCTGAGCAGCCCCACTGCCTGTACGTTTTGTACAAGTCGACCAACTGCTGGTTGTTCTCGTCTGGTATCATCTCAAACAGCTTCATCGGCATTCTGAACGGTGGAGACGCTGAGTTCATGCAGCTGACTTGATGGAAGGAAGTCGACAGCTTGTTGAAAACTGTGATTCTATTTAGTGAACATCCGAAGATAACGAAAAATTCATAATGAAAAATCAACAGATATTGCGCTATAGAAAGGAGAGAATTCTTACGATCTGGTTCGTATCTTCTTAAAGAAATGTAATCCTAAAGATACTTTTCCTGCATAAACAGAAATTTGTTTTTTTAGAATTGTTTATTTATTCGTAATTGAGCTCGTAATAAAGCAAGTCTTAGTCATCTGACAAAAATACTATTAGAAAGTCTGTTGCTTGCATAATCGCGCTATTCAGTATGCTTAAAAAGATTGTAATTCATGCAGGAGAGCGATTTAGCGTTTTTTGAACTCGCGTCACATTGTTGAATGCTGTGAGCAGTTAGCTACTTGCTCAAACAGGAACTAATTAAACTCGACACTGTTTGTCAGTGTCTATAACTAGAGGTTGCTTGTCATGCAACGGAAGTAAAGCTCAGTATTTGTCAATGGAGACGCTTCCTGAGGAATGCAAGCTAACTGTGTGCATTGCCTGAAAGTCTCTCTGAAGGCTTTGTAAACGAGCCATGAATTTCGATTGAAGAAGCCAGATGCAATTTAGACCAAAGACTACTGGAGCTATTTTAGTCGTCCATGATTTAGAAGCGACAGAGAGTACGTAAGGGCCTAATAGTGCTTCGACATATTTGATACAAAAACATTTAGATATAGTACCTTCGCAAGTACCTTCGCTGATTTTTTGCGAGGATCGTTTTTTCGAGTGAAACAGCTTCTATTTGTAAATTGACAAATATGTTGAGTGTACTTAAGTATGGCTCCCATTTTTTTGATTTTTCTCCAGTCACCACAGCTTAATTGCCAGTTTAAATACACTATTTAATAGAGTCTCTAGTAATACTTAAATGTGAAGCTTTCGTAACAATCATTACCCGTATTGAAGATGTTCCTGTCTGCAGTCTTTCTATGGTAGGAACATGGTAATTTTTAGTAGAAATTATCTAAAACAAATAAGACAAGTAGTAATCTTGTAGAAATGACTAAACGTGGCACTTTCTGCTGGCAATTGTTGTCTTCCAATAGAAAACATACACTATTGCACTATACATACACAGACATAAAGAGTACTTAAAAATTCGTTTATTCAAGCACGAGTATGATGAACGATTATTAGAAGTAAATCATGGTAAAATTCATGGGAGCGCATTAATTTTTCCTGGCTCAAAAAGCTACGCAATTACATAGCTTTTATATTGTAGTATAATTATTTACTATAAGAATAGCTTTTGCAGGAGCCCGAAAATGGAGATGCGTCCTCTAGGTGTCTAACCAAAATACTCAGTAGATTTTTTTAATTGATATAAAATTTTACATAGCTTAGACGCCTGCTTTGATATTTTTTCTAGTATCATTTACGAGCTTATTACAGTGTTATACTACTTTAAGCATAGACCGCCAAATTTTATTATGTTCAGCCTTCATTTTTGCTAGGCGACCTTCAGGACTGAGCAGTTGTACATGGCATGAAAAACTGACTGACAAACTGACAAAGTACCTTTGTTGCAAGTCGCGGGAGGCACTTCGAGTCGTCCTCAGTTACCAACCAGTTTGCACGTGTGATCCAAATGGAAAAGGGATGTATTCAGAAAAATTAAAATCAATAAAATGAAATTTTCGCTTTTCTGTTTTTCTTCCCAAAGTATGCACTACATGCACTACTTAGAGTAACAAAGCAAAAAAATTTCAACCGAGTCGTTAAAATGGAGAAATTTGTTATCAATGCTTGATGATTTTAGATGGCAGCCTCCCAAGTACTTTTCTGCGATCTCGTCAGTAAAAGGAAAACTAGCCCCGATACTTGCGTAAAAGCAACTAAAAGATCAGCAATGCGCCAATGACATTCGGAATGTGCCAATTATTATTGTTTTCACTTCAACCTTACCGTGAAACAGTGCAAAGCATGGGATTATTTAGAAATTTAACGATACGAGTCTACGTGTACAGGAGAAGCCGATGAAAATTCCAAGGTATTTGAAACGCGATTCACTATTTCATAGAAGACTACAAAATGTAAAAAAATGACTTTTGCTGGAAATTCCTTCAACCATCAGTGGATCAGCGACATAGCCAATTACAGATCGTTACTACATTCCTAGAATTCAGTGCAATGCTGCTACACCTGTATTTAAATCAGAAATTCAAACAAAGATTAGCTACTATCTTCGCCAGTCTTCAAGTAAACAAATTTTTATTAAAAACTGCGAGTAAAATGAACCACACGACCAAAAAATATAATATTCTGCTAGTGCTGCTGTGCTGCTGGATTCAAGGCGTATTAGGTAGGTTTCTTGACGTCCTACTTACTTATAAAAAATATTTTGATTCAGAGATTATTAGTCACGGTCAAAATGCGTCACCTCCTCATTCAAGCTGCAGGAGCCCAACAGATCATGATACCAAAGAACAGGCCAGCCAAGATGTCCAGCAAGTACCTCACTAATGACGACCCGCTTTTGGCCAACAACGGAAACACTGGCGGCTCTCTGATTCGCCTGTCGAACTGCTTCGAGTGCGCTGCTGGCGACCCTCTGCCCTGGTGGATGGTGGACATGGGCCAGCTGTACTTTGTGCACCAGGTGAACATCTGGAACCGGATAGACTGTTGCGCTGAGCGTTTCACACAGATCAGCGTTGGTGAGTTTGAGGTGGAGTTTCTTGCACGTGACGCTTCCTATTCATTACATCTTTAAAAAATATGAGCATTTTGTGGACCATTCTGCGCCAGGTGTGGCCTTTGACCCTTCGGTATGGACGAGCTTCAACAAAGACCTGCTCGACCTGTGCGCCTATTTTCCTGGAGTCGCCACGCCGGCTAACAACCCGATCAGGTTAACGTGCGCCAGCCCGATCGGAGGCAGATACCTGGCTGTGTACAAGAACATTAGCGGACTTGTTGGCGAAGCTGCCAACCTGCACTTCTGCGAAGCGGACATCTTTGCGGGTGAGACTATGAGTGTAGACGTAGTTTAGTTTCCGATAAATGGCCTAAGATTATGGTTGAAATCAGAAAAAAATGTCTAAATTCTAAATAAAATACCATTACTTCTGCTACAATCCGTTGGCATCTTAAGCGTCGATCCAAACCTTAAAACCATATTATAATAATTTTTAAGTTTTCAAGCCGTCTTGGATTGCCCATCTCTCTGTTCGACTCACTATCGCCTTGCTTCAAGCGGCAGGCTTTATGCATTTCTCATCCAGAAAACAGACGGGATAAAAGTCCCCTAGAAACTGGAAATGTTATTTCTCGCTTTGAGCTTATCAAACGAGCTAAAAATAAATAAAATTCATTAATCTAATCAATCTTACTAATTCATTTATAGAATTGTGAAACAGTACGTGATTACTAGAAAAGTAATTCCATTTTGATATTTTGAAGGGTTACAATATATTTTAATCGATTTTTTGCTTCCTGGAGTCGCCACGCCGGCTAACAACCCGATCAGGTTAACGTGCGCCAGCCCGATCGGAGGCAGATACCTGGCTGTGTACAAGAACATTAGCGGACTTGTTGGCGTATTGAGAAAACGGAATTTTCATAATTTATTTTTTTTAGTCCCCAAGAAGACAAACTATTGGATAGCCCAAAAAATTCTGCCAAGCTTCTCTCCAAAGCCAGCCGAAGCTCCAGTAGCCGTCAAGTCCATCATTGACTGCGTGCGCCGGTGCGCCATGAAACCCAACTGCCTGTACATTCTGTACAAGCCCACCAACTGCTAGATGTTTCCGTCTGGCATCATTTCAAGCAGCTTCGTCGACATTCAGAGCGGTGGAGACGCGGAGTTCATGCAGCTGAATTGATCAATGGAAGTCAATTACTTCAAGAAAGTAATTGCAGTCTGAAAGAACATTTGATGTGAAACTAATAATCTGATATATCAGTCCGTTGTCGAAAATCAATCCAGTGGTCTTTTAATATTCGAAATAAATCGATTTCAACGTCTACTGCAAAAAAAATTTATTTTTTTCATTTCTAATATTTTTAAAGGGTTTAAGAATAGAGGAGTTGCAGCATCGTGGCTAGAGCATTTGCCTTGTGACTCGAAGGTCGTGGGTTCGAAGCCCAAGTTCTAGGAGACAATTTGTGCCCTATATGAGCAAGTCGCTTAATCCCGCATTGCTTCAGTCCACCCAGCTGAGATCGGGTACCAGTTTGAGCTGGGTAAATTTAGGGTAGGTGTTGCGGGCACTTCAGCTGCATGTAGCTGCGGCTGTGCTGTTGGCTGCACGTCTTCATGTTTGAAACGTCAGGTGTATAAATAAATTGTTTTTACATTTCTTATAAAAAACTGTTCGGCACTGACATAGACCGTAACACATCTGTTTCTAATTTTGCTGGCACTTCAGCTGCATGTAGCTGCGGCTGTGCTGTTGGCTGCACGTCTTCATGTTTGAAACGTCAGGTGTATAAATAAATTGTTTTTACATTTCTTATAAAAAACTGTTCGGCACTGACATAGACCGTAACACATCTGTTTCTAATTTTGCTGTGCGCTGTGTAGCTAATTTCAATAGGCCTGAAATAGTCACCATAGCGATGCTGAATCTGCTCAGAACGGTGTGAATACCGTTCGCAGTCAGTCGCCCAAGCAAGTACATATTAACATCGACTTCCACATCATTCGACGGTGTAACGGCGCCCTTTCAATTACCCTCATCAATCAATATTCATAAAGAAACAATGCAAAGCTCAGATGAAGCACGAGACGCTGCGGCGCTTCCGACATGCTTCTATCTCCCTAAGGCTGAGTTTAATCCGGATGCAAGGTAAATCATTTGTTTTACTTAAAAAAAAATACGGGGGAAGCTCACGGATTACAGTGGGCAAGGTGATTTTCTGTCTACTCAGTTGATTCTAAAGCTTTATATTCGAAAAAATGCATTTCCTTCATTGTGCCCGTGAGACAGTCAAGTTTCCAAAACATATTTTTTTACGTAGCTTAACCCTGTCCGAACTGAAGTTCTCGCAACATATACTGGCAAGACGAGTCAAAAAAAATTCGAGCTGTGTGTGAGATATAGAAGCAACGTGAAGTTTTTCTTTTCACAAAAATTTATGCCGCCCTTATATATGCATCCAGAATTTTTCTATACAGAGAGAGGACTCACCAGCTATCATAGCCCATATTGTGAATTAATTATATTCCAATGTAAACGGTGTTGGGGTTTTGCCATTGCCTGGAACACGGGAAAATGGGTAACCTTACGCGTTGGTTTCCAGTTTTTTTGAGGATAGTTATTTTTATTACGTTGTTTCATCGAAAAAAACAATTCTTGACGAAAAAATAGACTACGCGCTACCTAAAGTAACAAAGTAATAAAGTTTCAATTCACAATTCACAATTTCTTCATCCATCAGAGGATCTGCCAGCAGCCAATTGCATTGTTTGAGGACTCCAATGCTATGCCTATGTAAACGCGTCTTAAAGTAAAGAAAAAAGAAAAGTAAACTATTTTATCTATTCTTTTATAATTTCTGGTTAATAAACTACTTTAAAATGGAAAATACGCACAACAGATTAATTATAATTTTACTAGTTCTACTGCACTACTGGATTCATTGCACATTTGGTAGGTTCGGTTTCTTTTTTACGTTTCAAATATTTTGCTCCGAAGATGCTCCCTTGCTCTCTAATTCGCCTGTTAAACTGCTTCGAATGTGCCAACAACGACCCACTGCCCTGGTGGATGGTGGACATGGGCCAGCTGTACTTTGTGCACCGGGTGAACATCTGGAACCGGCTGAACTGTTGCTCTGATCGGTTCAGGCAGATCAGCGTTGGTGAGTCGGTGATGGAGATTCTCACTCTTAGCGATACTGGGTGCAAAAAGTGCCAGACATTTGAATCCAGGTGTGGCCTTCGACCCCTCTGCATGGTCGAGCTTCAACATAAACCTGTTCGACCTGTGTGCCTATTTTCCTGGAATTGCCACAACGGCCAACAATCCGGTTAAGTTCGCCTGCCCCAGTCCGATTGGGGGCAGGTACCTGGCCGTGTACAAGAACACCAGCGGACTTATCGACGGCAGCGCCAGACTGCACTTCTGCGAGGCCGACATCCTGGCAGGCAAGAAAGAGATAAAGAGATAAAGATCGCTGGTTCAGTTAAAATACTTTTGGTACTTATTTAGTCACAAAATCGACTATTTACTTTTAAATTCTTCACTAAAAGTCAAGGAAGGCTGCTAGAAATCAGTATGAATTTTTACTAAAGGATGAGTTTTGAAATCGCACGTTTGTTTTAGCAATTACTCGATTTAGGATCCAGACTTGATACTTTCTGAAAGTCTACCAACACAGAAACCCATTGTTATATTTAAACTTAGCCATTAGTTTTCATGTCTCTGATCCTGTCTCAGCGTTGCATTCATTCGGCAAAATCCGAACAGACAAGCTTGAGAAGAAATAAATTCTCTTTCAGTCCTCAAGCCGCGACACTCTATGATCGCTAAACCAATCCAGCCAAGATTCTCCACAAAGCCAGCCGAAGCTCGATTGGCGGTCAAGTCCATCATTGACTGCGTGCGCTGGTGCGCCATGAAACCCAACTGCCTGTACATTCTGTACAAGCCCACCAACTGCTGGATGTTTCCGTCTGGCATCATCTCAAACAGCTTCCTCGAAATTCTGAGCAGTGGAGACGCCAAGTTCATGCAGCTTAATTAAGAATAATACGTTGACTTTTTTATAAAGATAAATTTTTTTAATTCTTAATATTTTTTACAATATGCGAAATATTACTCAGAAGTCAAACCTAGATAGAAATCACTATTAATTTTTAGTTTTACGTAGCATTTTTATTCTTTTTTTATGCAACGAGACTTTCTCAACGATTCGCTATCTAGGAGGACTTCAGTAGAAATAAAAAAATTAAAATAATAAAACATTTACCAACACAACAGAAAAAAAGCAAATTTTCGTTAAAAAAAATCTCGTGGCAAATTGTCCATTGAAAGATCGTCCCTCACCGCTTTTAAATTTTTGTCGGGACAATCAAACGGAAAATCGAATTCATTTACTATCCTTGACATAGGGACATAGTCTTTCGTTCTACTAAACGTGTTTGAGAGTTGTAGCCTAGTAGCTAGGGCGCCTGCCTCATGACCGAAAGGTCGTGGGTTCGAGTCCCGGCCCTAGGAGACAATTTGTGCCCTTGAGCAAGGCACTTAATCCAGCATTGCTTCAGTCCACCCAGCTGAGATCGGGTACCAGTTTGAGCTGGGTAAATTTAGAGTGGGTGTTGCGGCCCCTCCAGCCTGTTAGGCTGAAAGCTGTACACAGCCCTCGGATGCGCCGCGCAACTAGCTGCGGCTGTGCCGTGGGCTGTACATCTGGTCGAAAGATCGGGTGTCTAAAACTTAACGTGTTGCAGCTTGGGAGATTTTTCTCCTGTGAATTTCCCGTGTGAATACCTGATTATGGATCGCCAAACGGCTAGTAAGTGAGTAAATATGGGCTAAGATAGTTTTCCTAATGATTGGATCATTTCTTTTCTTACTTAAACCTACGCTTTGGTATACAGGATCCTGAATTAACTTCCCCCACCAGAGTCTGGCGTCTAGCTAGGCTGTTCCAATATTTCATACATTTCCTTTGAAGACAATACAGTAGGTGAAATTTTCCCTGTTCTGATCTCGTGTCATGAATATCCTATGGGGTTTTACCTGGATAATAGATTTATAGCATTTAAAGTTTATTCTTTCTGTGGGTGTGGTCCCAGGACCAAAAACTCTATGAGATGAAACAGCCCCATGCTTCCGCAGCATAAAGTGTCCAGCTTTCTTTGATTGTGAGCAGAAATTTAAAGCATTTGTTTATTTTTTATTGAGTGGAAAGCTGCCATTCTTCTGATGAGATACACCCCTGTATCCTGTATCTCATGTATCGGATGTGCGCAGCGTTGCTTACCTCAATGGGGTGTGCATCGATGTTTCCTTTGCAGTTTATTTGTACTCTTCCAGTGTGCTATGCTCCCAACGATTTAATTCTTAATGATGAGCTGCTGGTTTTTATTTGAAGCGTTGTTTCGAGCATAGCATTCTGTTTTGTTATTGTTTAGCATGAGCTTGTTTTTCCAGCACGCAGAAATCAGAGAATTTATCTAGACCCAATTGAATCTTGTGCAGATCTCCAAAAAATGGCTAGATCGTCGCAAAAAAAGAATATTTTTGACCATGTTATACCGTGTGAACGTGGTGCTATTGAAGCCTTGGAGGAGACTACGCTCGATCGTACTGCTGAGAGGATCAATAAATAAAAAATATCAACTGTGACTCCCCGAGACTTGCTTCGTCCCTAGACGCTTTAACATAAAAGCTCCCTTGCGAGCATGGGCTAGCAATCATCATAATGATTGGCTGACTCACATGCAAATTTACGTACTTCTTCAGCAACACCGTTCCACAGAATTTTGAGATGCTAATGTGGCGTGTGTCATTTAAAATTCAACTCTACTGTTGCATTTGCTACGTTTATTTGCTGTACTGTATTTGTCTGGCTGCATGTAGACTCGCGGTTTAACACCAACTCTTTGGAAGTGTTGGAAAGATAACTTAAGGAAGTCCCTGAAGGACGCCTCTTGAGGATTTTTCTACCACTTAACTATACGAGTACTATTGCTATTGCTCACAGTTTTCTGCAAAGAAAAAGCTTCCATTTGTCAATAAGACTTTGTCACTCAAAGTCTTCGTTTTTGCCAATGGAAGCCTTTGAGTCCTAACTGGTTTTCTAGGGTTGTTCAGATTTTGCGCAAGTAATTTCGTCTGTTTAAAACATTTTTTACTGGTAATTTCAGCAGCAAGTCATCAAGTATTGGATTGTTAGGTACTATGGAAATTTTATTATTATATTATAATTACGACAGTCAGTAATTGACATGAGCAACATCAAGTTGTTTACATTCACTTTTTCTATGCGTCTACTGTGTAGGATTGCCAGTAAATTTCAAGTGTGAATTTCAGAGAGAAATTAGGTCCATCAACACGCAAATGAATTTCATGCATTCTAAGAAACTTACCAATTCTAGGAAACTTATTAAACACTCGTGCAGTGCTGTAACACACTTGATGAATCGAATTAATACATTCAATTCAGAAATTTAAGTCAAGCCTATATACAGGAAACAGAAAATCTGAACATAATAATTTTCCTATTGCATAATTAACTATTTATTTATGTATAGATTTCGTAATTAATATTTAAGCGAATGATGTGACTTTCTTGCAATTAAAATATCCCGTGTATTTAAAAAAAAACATTTTGTTCGCCAAAAATACCTTCAATAAAACGATATTACCTTTAGAAAAACTTCAGACTAGATCTCAAGTACTTGCATTGAAATCATAAGTAATTTCCTATCTCCAAAGCTCATTAATGTAAATTGTCAACCAATCACTCAGTCGAACGGAGACACGCACTCGGCTAGGGCACCATCGTACGGAGCCCCAGGCGAGTTATCATTGATCTTTGGCTCAGAACGGTGGATTGAGACGACATTCTCGCCGGCTCCGTAATTGTTGGGCTCGCCAGTTTGCCACAGGCTGCTGTTCATGATGATGCCAGTCTGGCAGCTGGCCCACAACCAGCCGCCAGCCGGCTCGGGGCTGCCGTCAATCTGCTTGGCACCGAGAAGAAAAAATTCTCGGTTGTAGATGGAGAACAGAGAGTGGATGTGCTGCAGTTCACCAGCGTCAGAGACGTCAGCCATGATGGCGAGACCCGGCAGGGACTCGATGCTTTGCTTGGTCTGTGAATGCGTTTCAGGTTGGGGTGCAGAATTTTTTCACACCACACACAATGCTCTAATGTAGATTGTTCACAAGCCTTTCGAGCTTTCACGATTTTCGAGGTTTAGATCATGTCTACATTTTTTAACATTTTCACAAAAACTGAAGAGCCTCACTTGGTCGAAATTGCCGTTCACGACACCGACCAATCTGTACTTGGTGCCGCAATAGTCGTTGCCGAACCCGCTCGGGCACAGGCCGAGTCCGCCAGGCAGTCCCGCACTTTTCTTCTTCAAGAACAGCCGACCCCGCTGGCTGCAGGCGCTGCAGTCCCGGACGAACTTGCTGCACCTGTCGAACACGAACAGCTGGCAGGGGCCGTTGGAGACGGTGAAGCCCCGGCAGCGACCGTTCGAGTCGCACAGAAACGCGCAGTGCCGCTCCGACGCGGCGTCCGTTCGCGTCTCGACAAATTCGCTTCGAATGCAAAGCGGGGCGTCGTTGAAGGCCGTGAAGTCTTGGGCGATCGCAGTGGCAATGGCTGCCGCTAGGAGGACAAGCTGGTTGAGTGGCATGGTTCGGGGCTTGGACAGCTTCAGGAGTGTCACAAAGCTAGGGAATTTCAGATCGCTTAGTTGATGGATAGATCGGCAACTCCACAGGCAGCTGCGGCTGCTCAACTCAGCATCAAAGCCCAGGCATTGATGTGAGTTCTTTTATACACGAGGTCATTTATTAATAAATTCAGCTCGTCAACGCATTCAAACGCAATCGGGCATACGAGCTTTTTGGAAAAAAGAATTCTCTCAAACAGGCGGTGAAACATCAAACGGTGACAAATGTGGATTTATTTTCTGGGTTGCCAAGGATATGTCAAGAAAAAACTGACAATTTACGCTCGTACAGCTTTAATTGATGAGGAAAAGGCTCGAATGATAAAAAAATTGGCTGCTATCATTGTCTGAATGCGAGACTCAGCAACGATTAAAAATATTCGGAGAACAATAAACAAGATGCTTTTCGATCTACGAAGTAAAACGCTTTGGTTTTTTGTTCAAAATCATAATTGCGCCCCTATGAAACAGGCCCGGGGGTTTCTGATGCGTGACCTGAAGCCTCTTAGGCATTAGGCCTTTTGCCCTCCTGTTCCGATTGAAAGCTCAGTATGCTAAGATCCTTTTATACAGGGGATATTGCAGCAGCCACCAGCAAGCTGTGAAAAAACTCATAAAAATAGATTTTTTATGAAGCTGAGCTCTTAGGATGATGTACCATCGGAAATTAGAGGGCATCAACAAAGTAAAATACCCGATCAACGAAGAATTTTTTTGTAGCGCGGTTTCGTGTGCAGGGTTACATTAATATGTGCCTTGTGCACGAATTGGTTGGGCTATGGGCCAGTTGTGCAATTTGCGCCCATGAGGGCAACCCCCAAGGCATAGAGAGTGTACATGCCAGGAATTACCGGTTTGTACATCCTATGTGAGTGCGTGACTGGGTGCCGGCCTGTGCGTGTGTCTATGCCTGCATACTGTATTTAGTGTGACTAAACGCGCTTCAGGAGTCAGCGCAATGGACAGTCATGCCCAGTCGCTGGTTGTGGGACGATGTCACTCAAAGCGTCAAAGTGCCTGCAGCCCTCCTGTAGATTTAGCTCTTTTTACACTAACGCCGAAGGCGGAGTCAATTTATGCCGAACCAAGACTGCTAAAAAACTTCGCCGAAAGCAAGCAGCCATCGGTTCAAGTGAAGGTAAGTAAAACACAGGAAAAGTGTACCGATTTAGGTGATCATTACTTAGTGATGGGTTACGGCGCTGTTTATTGTGCGGGCTCTCTGCGTATGTACTTCTATTCCCTTTCATTATTTGACTGCCATGTACATTCTCGCTGTGGGCTTAAGTGCTCATTTGAATATTTCAAGTACGTAGCCAAGGACACCTAAGTAGGACGGGACACTTCGTTTCTTGGAAAGTTTTTGGAGTCTGATCTTCGCGAAAAAAATACACCAGAGATATTACTATTAATCAGTATTTTGGATAATTTTGCAGCTGCAGTCACGTGTCAATGTCCGATTCTCTATGAATCGGCTATTTGTCATTTAGTTGTTCTTTTGACGAAAGTGAATCAATATCAATAAAAATAATAGGAAGATCAATTTATCACAAATTAAGATGTACATAGTTCGATAGAATAATAAGGCAGGAACCACATATCAAAATATGTGATTTTCATCTGCTTCCAATCGAACGCAATCTTTAATTTTATGTCGAAAAACTGCAAATTTCCTATCTCCGTAGTGTATTTTTTCCCGAAGATTGGACTCCAAAAATTTTCCAAGAAACAAATTTGTCATGTCCTTCTACTTAAGGTGTCCTTGCAGCGTGGGGTGCTTTAGCCTCTAGGTTTCAATTTATCTTATAAAATAGATCGCCTCAATATCGGATTGCATGCAGCTTGCATGAATTCTAATATGATTGACACTTCATGATTCTCATTTCCAAAGATCGATAAAAAAATTTATGTAACACAACCAATTAAAAAAAGTTTTTCGTCATCATAAAACTTCAATGAATTGCAACAAGCAGATTAACAAAACAGACCACTAAATTGACCAGTAGAATTAGTAAAATAACGGTATAACCCAAATTTTCTTGATGAGAAACTGACAAGCGTAATCAAATGACGTACTTACAAGATAAATGTTGAAATTGTGATGGTTTTTAAAAGCGCACCAATTAACTGCATGTTGCTTTTGCATGGATCAAAATTTTAAAAAAATTACTTTTGTTTAAAATGCTTCAAGCCTGGTAAAAATGCTTTTCACACTACTAAAACGCTCAACAGCAGACGAAAACGAGCTTGCATGGCAACTAAGAAAGTAAAATTAAAGCACCGATAAACCTTGGTCGAAATGCAGTCAGTATTTTATAGTGTGACAAATTAAAGTATGGCGCAAATAAATCAACCGAAATAGATCGAACACAACCTAAGGCCAGTCCAAAAACAAAAACAGATTAAGACTAAATTGAGACCGAAGAATGAACTGAATACTTGTAATGCCTGTATGGTAGTACTTAAAAAGTTACAGGCTAAAAGTATACTAAGTTAATGTCTTCAAAAATCGAATAAATTGGCAGGATTTTAATTTGCAAATTAGAAAGCCTTAGCCTGGGCAAGAGCCTGAGCCCTGGCCTGGGCTTCGGCCACTGCTATTGGCCGACGAAACAAAATAATATGCGGCTCGGGGTGATGCACCATGTAGTTCACCCAGCCTTGGCTCTGCTGAATGCCCAGACTGCGCCATTCAAATTCGGTCATTAGTCGGATTGAACCCCCAGACTTCGGCAATTTGGCTACCAACTCCTTGGGGATGTGGCAGTGCCTAAAATTTCAGTAATAATATTAATGGGATCAGTATTTTGTGCCATCTCTATATGAATAGATACATTTTTATAAATTCAATTTTTTTACAAATAAAATGCCTATAATAAAAAATATATTGGTGTAAGTTAGTAAATTCTAGGCCAATTGCAAAAAATACCAATGCCTAGACAATTAAAATCTAATCTTTATAGTGAAATGTCTGGTATGAAAAGTAATTTGATCATAAAATCGAAAAAATTGTCAGAACTAAACTAATTTTTAGGCCAACAATGTTTCATTCTGATACTTAATAATTTATATATATATATACGAGGGTCAGTCAAAAAGTAATGATAATACTGTTGTAATTCCTAGCGGTCAGCAGCGAAGGTCTTGGCGACTGTGTTCTGGGATGCTGAGGGAGTTGTGATGGTTGACTTCCTAGAAAGCCAGAAAACCATCAATGCCATCTACTACGAGTCGCTTTTGCGAAAGCTCCGCAGCGAACTGGCCAAAAAGCGACCTGGCAAGCTGCACCGTGGTGTGCTCTTCCACCACGACAATGCACCAGCCCACACTTCTCGACTGTGCCGGGACGCTCTGCGAGATTTCCGCTGGGAAATACTTCAACATCCTCCGTACAGCCCTGATTTGGCTCCTTCCGACTTTTTTCTGTTTCCAAAGCTGAAGGAGGCGATCAAGGGAGTTCGACATGACAGCAAGGAGGCTGCCAAGAAGGCTACCGTACAGTGGCTTGCTGCGCAGCCTCCTGCCTTCTACACGAATGGCCTGGAGAGATGGCGACACCGCATGGAGAAGTGTCTGACCCTGGAGGGGGATTATGTAGAAAAGTAGATTTGTGCGTGAAGCTTGAAGCTCGTGACAATAATATTATCATTACTTTTTGACTGACCCTCGTATATATATATATATATATATATATATATACTATACTATACTTAATAATTTATAATAAAATCTATTAGGTTAATTCAAAATTTTATCATATATATAAAGCAAATGGCTTAGCTAATTATATAAGTCTTTAAGCTTATTCAGACTAAGCTTTGATAGGGCAGTAATCTAGACTACTTTTAGTAGAAAATAAAGGCTGAAGGATAGTTACAATATAAGTGAAAAATAACTTAAGACACCTGACCTTTTGACCATTTATATAGCCACAATATAGCTGCAGCTAGATATACTGGAAAGGTTATAATACGCCAAACAACCAAAATTTTTCCTAGCTTATACTGGTATCTAACATGAGGTAAATATATTATAATAATATGGGATTAGGGTACATTGGTACATTGTTCAAAATTATAGTGTCTCCTAGAGCTATAGCTCAAATCTAGTAAAGCACAATAATGAACTTGCTTGGATGAATTTTTAGCTACAAATCTAAGGGAAAAGAGAGGGAAAAGACAATGAAAACTAATAAACAAAATATTTCTTTTTCAATATTATTAATATACTTACTTAATATTATTGATTATAATATTATTAGTGACAATACACAATAACTCCCTTATAATAAATATTTTATTCTATACTTAAATATATAGAGTCTTACAATTAACTTCTTTGATAAAGGTCTAATACTAAATTAATAAGCAAATAGAAGAATAATTTATTCAACTTGACCATTTGCTGGTTTTATCAAAATATTAATAATTATAGTGTATTCTTTATAAAATAAAAGTATTATAGCCATTAAAAGTAAATATAGTCAAGTCATTAAATTAACTACTTAATAAAATGCAAAGAGCAAGAGCAAAAGATAATTAAAACAAAATATAAAAAGAATAGCTAGTTGAAAATAGCATTTAAAATTGATACTTTTACATCACAGAAATTATAATTTTATTATTTACATAGCCATAGGCTATACCTTAATTAGACCCTTTATTTAAAAACTAAGATTAGCACTAGTAATAGTATTCTATTTTAGCTTATTTAGTTTTAAATAACATTGCTAATAGAGTAATTTGGTAAAAGCTTTTTAAGCAAAGCTAAGCCTATATATTTAGAATATTCTATATAATATACCTGTTAAAAATTGGAATTTCTGTTTTTGTATATATTGATTTTAGATTTACTAATGTGAAATAAAACCTCTCTGTATGCAAAAAAGGGATTCTTAGTTTCTTTAACTATTATATTCTCTGTTGAGTATAGTTTAAAATCTTGTAGCAAAAATTAATTGCCTCAAAATTGAAACATTTTGTCTAGAACTAGGTTAGGCATTATATCTTACATCTTCAGTTTTATTGCATAGGCCCTAATAATATAGCTCTAAATCTTGGGTTTTAGAATTAAAATGAGAAACATTTAATATAAAAAGACTAGACTAAGTAAAAACTTTTTGAGCTTAAAAGCTAGTCCCCTATCCGGCTATCCCTAAACAAGTGTCTTTTCCACACTTACTAACATGGCTTTCACTAAAGACGAAAGTGGTCTGTATATAGTATTGCTAAAGATATAAGCAGCTTCTGACTTTTATACAATCTGATTTGCAAAAATTATTACAAAACAGTAGTTAAGTTAAAGAAAATAATAGGCTAGCTATGTCCTTAGGCTTACCTGTATTCATATTCATCATCTCGATACTTTTCAGAGTACTGAATTTTTGCTGCTAGATGACTCATTTTAATACAGATTTGGGCAAGAAAATATAAAAATATCGTCCCAATAGACTTTTTTTAGACTTCAGAAGTTCAGATTAGTGTCTATATTTAATTAGACGCAGATTCATGCACTTAAAACGTTAAAAAGCAAGGCTCTCACTTTTTAGGACTGGTGATAAAAAAGGAGTGGGAGGAAAATATTTTTAAAGAAAATATAGCTACCGGCCTACGTCACCTCACAATAGCAGCACAGGAGAGAAAATTACAAAAACTTTATTAATTGATTAATTGATGTATATTAGGTCCAAACCAACAGACACTTTAGATTTTGGATTAGCTATGTCATGCCTGTGTTGTGGCTGACATCACGATGATGTCAAGTTGTGTTAAATATGCACGTGACTTGGTTTTGAGTCCATTATAATGAAACAAATTGTATGCCTTTAAGTTTAACGGTACAAAATCCAATAACTATTATTTTAACTATTCAGAAAACCAAAAAATTGTTTTTAAAGTTTTTACAACGTAATAAAATATATTTTAACTTTGAGTCACAGACTTTTTTAACTTCCAATCGTTACAAATATATTTACCAAAATTTCTCATTCAAATGCATTAAAAGTCCAGCGGAGAGAAAACGTAAATTAAATAAGGTGGTTAAATGCTATCTACCAACTTTAGCTACCTGCCATTTGCGTAAAAAACTAGCCTAATGCTTAATGATTAGTGTATTACTATATCAGAGCATCAGCATGAAGAAAGCTGTTTGGACTGTTTATAGGCCGATTTTGAACAGATTTTTACCATGTTAAATGAAACATTTTTGTACTTTAATAGAATCCCGCAAAAATTTCAATTAATAAATAAGTATATGTCAAAATGTTGACTGTGTAAGTGCAAGTCCACCGTAAACAAAAACATGTGAAATAAACTGGAACAAATAGTATGGTATTAATTGTTGATAAGAATTTTCAACCGCAGAAATTATTTAACAGCCATTTTATTTTTTTCTATACGACGCATATTTCACAAACAGATGCGTAATTAACATATGAAGTTTAATCTGAAAGACAACATACAATAAGAAGCCTGTGTATTTTTATCGAAACTACACACATTTTTTATTTGACATAAATTCAAATTTTGTTATATATTTGGTAAGATTTATGTTTTCCTTATAAGCAATGCTTCTAAAAAGCAGGATTTGGCATGAAAAGAAAATTTGTTCTATATAACCCCGCTTAAAGAGGTTTTAAACTGTGACAATATTGTCATTTATAGCCTAAATTTCTCACTTTTTAGTATTAAAATTTTTAAAGAGAAAAGTAAAATTTAATAAAATAGCATCTTATCACTTTGCCCAATGCTACGAAATATTTACTTTCCTACTTTTTCTTTCTTTGAATTCTTTGCAGATCTGATATGCAAACTAAAAGCGGTGGTTGAGTCAATAGAAGTCCCACTAAGATCCAAATAAAATGGCATCAAATCGAAAAAAGCCGGAAAATTTTCAACAAAAATTCGACGAGAATGACAATGCCCTGTCAACTGCGTCAAGCAGCGATGAAGAAGATTTTGAAGATGACTGCAAAGAAGACGCTGACTACAGCATGGCTTCTGAGGCTATGCTAGGCGGCGAGCTCACTCTCGAGGACGATCCCACCTGCGACCCTTTAGTTAGCCAAGGCGTATTCGATGACGAAGGCGAGGATAACGAGGAGGAGGAAGACGAATTCGGCTATGACTACGGGGAAGAGGATGATGACGCTGAGAAGCTGGTCGGCGGTTTCCGGCTGGTCAGGCAGGCGAAGCCATCCATCAGTCAGAGAGCGGAGGAGCGGGCGGCTGACTTGCGGCCGGCAATCTCCACCCTGCCCGAGCTGCGACCGACGGTTGGAGCAGCCTCAGTTAACGTCGGACCGTCGATAAGCTCGGTTGCTATGACAACTGCAAATCACTCTTCGACGCTAAATCATCAACCGGTTGTGCCGCCGGTGCGCAAGAAGAAGAAAAAGAAAAAGTAAGTTAACGAGTATTGCTTTTGGACATCAGTAAAAGTCCACATTATACCTTAAAATTTTTTTTAATCATTTTTTGTAGAAGCTACGCCATCTGCCTGACCAACTGCAAGTACGAAGTCGGTAAGTAGCTTACGCTGTGTGAACTTAACTGTAAATCCTACAGGCAGCACAATAAGTAAATCCTTCCCGAATATAGCAAATACAAACTTGCAAATTCATTTTTAAGTACAAAAGGCGGCTCATAAGTTCGGATTAAAAGAGGTCGACGAGGACGACGAATGGAACGTGTTCTGGACTGACACCTACATCTCCATGGACAGGGCCTGTTCAATGAAGAAGTACCAGGTATTTGTGAGGCTTGCGGTATTTCATCCATATTTACTGATGAGCACGATCATTCAATCTTAATTAATCAACCGAAAATCCGCAGAAAATAAATCATTTTCCTGGTATGAGTGAAATCTGTCGCAAGGACTGCTTGGGCAGGAATCTGGCCAGGATGCGGAAACAATTCCCAAAGGAGTACAATTTCTTTCCGAGAACCTGGGTGCTGCCTGCTGAGTGAGTACTCGTATGGGGCTGATATTGAAATTTCGAATCTTGTTGGCAAGCATGCGTACGAGAGCACTAACCTTCTCATATTACATGATAAAACACCAAAGTTTCTCACATTGAAATTATTTCAAGGATCTTTTTAGTCAATTTTTTTATCTCAAGATGCTTATTTTTAGCTCCCATCACAGATTTTCATATTGAGCTGCCAATCGCGGACCGCCTCATGAAAGATCTATCAATTTTGCAGTTACGGTGACTTTCAAGCCTACGCCAGGGCTAACAAAAAGCACCGAACCTACATACTGAAGCCGGACGCTGGTTGCCAGGGCAAGGGCATCTGGTTCACCAGAAATCCCAAGGATGTTAAACCTGGAGATAATCAAGTTTGCCAGCTCTACGTGTCCAAGGTAAGTTTTTATGTTTTTGATTTTTGTTAAAATAAAAATGACCTTGTTCTAACATTTTTTCAAATAAAAAATTTTCCCGCAGCCTCTTCTAATCGACGGTTACAAATTTGACCTGCGCGTCTACGTTCTGGTGACGAGTTGCGACCCGCTGAAAATCTTCGTATTCAAAGATGGTTTGGCGAGATTCACCACAGTGAAGTATAAAGACCCAACTGCCGGAAATTTGGTTAGTGCCGGTCCGCTATTCCTTAATTTTGAAATGAAACCAACTTTTTTAATAAATCAAAAACACCTTAAAACAGAAATAAAGCTTGCCATTTTCTAAGCATGATTCGGGAAAATTTTTTGTTAGATAAATAGATAGATAGATAGATAGATAGATAGATAGATAGATAGATAGATAGATAGATAGATAGATAGATAGATAGATAGATAGATAGATAGATAGATAGATAGATAGATAGATAGATAGATAGATAGATAGATAGATAGATAGATAGATAGATAGATAGATAGATAGATAGATAGATAGATAGATAGATAGATAGATAGATAGATAGATAGATAGATAGATAGATAGATAGATAGATAGATAGATAGATAGATAGATAGATAGATAGATAGATAGATAGATAGATAGATAGATAGATAGATAGATAGATAGATAGATAGATAGATAGATAGATAGATAGATAGATAGATAGATAGATAGATAGATAGATAGATAGATAGATAGATAGATAGATAGATAGATAGATAGATAGATAGATAGATAGATAGATAGATAGATAGATAGATAGATAGATAGATAGATAGATAGATAGATAGATAGATAGATAGATAGATAGATAGATAGATAGATAGATAGATAGATAGATAGATAGATAGATAGATAGATAGATAGATAGATAGATAGATAGATAGATAGATAGATAGATAGATAGATAGATAGATAGATAGATAGATAGATAGATAGATAGATAGATTGGTTGATTGATTGATTGATTGGTAAACACTATACTTATCTTGTTGCACTATATTTAGCTATTACACTTTTACCTGGAAAAACTGAACTCAATGCTCACCAAAGTTTCCCCATCAATCAATAGGAGATTACTCAGCCAAATCAAACTCTTATAGGATAGATTATGGACCGAAAAAATCCGGCAGCATTTCTAATCCTTCAGTGCATGTTAATTATTAATTAATTCATGCATAGTAGCACTTAAACCAACGCATCAGCTGGGTAGTGCAGAGATTCAAACCTGGCGAAGCAGAAAAAACTACTGCGGTGCGATGGGGTCACATGAGAACGAAATTTCACTGTACCACCCAAATGATTAACCAGTATACTATACTAAGATTGCAATTTTTTAACTTTGCATGCAATACCCAACCCAGACTAGGCTCTAGCCTAGGCTCTAGGCTCCAAGTCTCAACTCTGTTTGATTTTAATTTACTTGTGCAATTCACCTCTCCAGGAGAATGTCTACATGCATTTAACCAATTATGCAGTCCAAAAGAATCGAAGAGATTTTGTCAGAAACGATGAAGAAGGAGGAACGAAACGGTAAGGTAGCTTTTTTATACTGAATGACATTAAGTCGTATTTATATTTAGTAAACTGTTGAACTTTTAGCCGCATATCCACCATTAACCGTTGGCTGCATCAAAACAACTATGACGTAACCAAATTGTGGTCGGACATTGATGACGTCATCATCAAGACAATTATCTCGGCGCATAGCGTTGTGCGACACAATTATAGGTCATGCTTTCCCAACCACGTGAAAGGCTCGGCTTGCTTTGAAATACTTGGATTCGATATTCTGATTGATAGAAAGCTGCGCCCAATAGTGCTTGAGGTGAGTGAGCCTATATACGCTAGTAGTTTGATGCGAAACACTAAGTCACGTAAAAAAACGATTTACTCATATTTTTTTTAACTACAAATGTTTGTGCCTGCAAATTAATTTGTGATGTATAGTTAGTGCTTCCACTACAATCCCATTGTACAATGTGCTATATAGTCTTATTGCCTTAGTCAAGGGAAGGCTGCTTCTCAGTTAATAATACGTACAGAATACGCTTTTTTGGCCTCACACACACACAACCATGCAGAGCTACGCAATCCTTCAAAATGGAAAAAATAGACGCTAGCTAAGGAATCTTACTAGGGATTTTTTCGCATAGCTATACAACAAAAAAGTTGAAGATTGTCTAGAATGAAACTCCTCCTCCTACTCTGGAGCGGAAGGTGAAGAAGACCCGGAGTCAAGAAGAATCTTGCTGCTTCTCTAGGGCTGTGTAAACTATAGAATTAGTAAAGAGACTGACTGCATCCTGAAGCTATAGTGTGGCGTAGAAAGAGTTCTATCTATCTAGATTGTGTGCTGTGCTGGGGACAAGAACTAAGAGAGGATCGAGACATCTGAATGCAGACAGACGCATCGGTGTTGCCATGGTTTCTTGATGTGAATTTTTCCTTTTGTAGAAATCGGCTTGACTCCAACTGCTTGATAAGTAATTAATATTTGTAAACATGTTCAATTGTGTCTACACATGCATCCATGATGGTGGTGGTAAAAGATAGCGGGAAATGTCTACTGAAGTATTTAACTGTTAAAGATATTATTGTCACGGCTAAAACAACGAGATGCCTATTTACCGCTGTCTATCAGTATAATTATTGTCTTGTTTAATTATCAATCGATATGCACGCATATAATGTGTAATGTGTTCTCTAGATAATGGTTTGATTACTTACGTATTAATAGTAACTAATTATTATTAATATGTTTTCCCATGACCCCTGACCTTAATATGTCCTTATAAACAACTCGACTCTAAGCGTCCTATGCAAGCATACGAATTTGCATTACGATTGCCTAAATGATCATATCTAGTCACTATGAACTAAAACTCCGAGCAGGTGAACCACAGTCCCTCATTCACCACGGACTCGCGACTAGACAAGGAGATCAAGGAGGCGCTGATCTGGGACACGCTGCATCTTATCAATATCGGCGCAGTTGACAAAAAGAAAGCCATCGAAGATGAGAAGCGAAAAATTCGCGAACGGTTGTTCCAGCGTAGCAACAAGAAGGAGGCCAGGTGAGTGGGGAATTCCTGGACAGTCACAGACCATTTTACTAAGATGATGATTTTCTAAAAAAAGGTTTTAAAATACATTGGAAAAGCAAAAACTAATGTAATAGAACAGTTAAAGCTTATTGATCGGCATGTTTAATAATATAAATTGATAATACAAGCGTTACAAAGAGGAGGGGTATAAAGTTTTACTTGGAGAACATAATCCAGACAAAGGGCTTGTACGTCCATTGCTTCATAAATAATTTATGAAAGATAAAAGGACTCACCTAGATAAATTTTTCTATGCCTTTCCTAGCACAGGACGACCACAACTCAAAGGACAGTATATAGATGTAGTTTAGATATAACAAATAAAGCTAAAATCATAAACCTGGACGGCATAGAGGGAGCAACCGTATATGTAAAGGCGATACGCTTTGGTCTGTATAGTAAACTCAACATCTTTAACATCTTTTCATCTTACTAGTGCATCTTACCATACCGTATTCAATTTTTCATGATGTCAGAATGCTTATTAAGGGCTATTTAGACGGGCATTTATGATGAGAATAATATTTCGTATGTCTGTCTGTTTGCCAATGCTTGTTCAAACTACAGTGTATAATTGCTAGCCAACTACTAAAAAAACTGGTACTCGAACAAAAACACACTGAATGAGTGAGTTATAATAGACCAGTTCAGCAATGAACTGAGCCACAAACCCAGAAATGAACAGGCAGATGCTGTCTCTCTTTTACCTATCATTATGCAAATACAGAGGTTTGGCTCTCATTCTAATAGCTGAGTTTTCTGAGCTTGGGGTTTTGGTGAACCTAATTCGTAGTACCTAAGTAGGAAATTTACACAATTATTTTAGGAATGCGCTCAATAACACTGCATTCAGTTGGTCAACTGAAATTTAAGCGATTGAGATTTTGCTTAACAAAATTAATATTCACAAACCCGTATATATAAACAATAAACCTCTCCAAGACTAAAAGTTCCTAATAAAGTAAAGTTGAGACATTCTAGACATGCTTTATGTTAATGCGACTCTGGACCCTCGTGTATTTTTTCGTGAAATTATTGGGTCATTATTTATTTCGGTGCCGTTTTGCTAGCGAATATCGTAAGTTTTCTTTACTAGTATTTGGTTTATAGTATAACTTTGAAATGTGCAAAAACTAGACGATTTTTACTCTCTGAGCTACGTTTTTAAAAGATTAAACTGAAATTATTCTACCTCTTTTTCATGCTACTTTGATATCTAAAGCAGTGATTTTTTCATAACTTCTTGTAACCCTGTGGTTAGGGCGCCTGCATTATGTCTGGTAGGTTGTGGGTTCGAAACCCAGCTCTAGGAAACAATTTGTGCCCATGAGCAAAGCACCTTAACCCCGCATTGCTTCAGTCCACCTGCAGCTGAGATCGGGTACCAGTTTGAGCTGGGTAAATTTAGGGTGGGTGTTGCGGCCCCTCCAGCCCGTCAGGACTGAGCAGCTGGTACACAGAACTCGGGTGCGCCATGCAGCTAGCTGCGGCTGTACCGTGGACTGTACATCTGATCAGAAGATCGTTTGTCTTTTTTTGCGAAAAATCACTTTTCTAATTTAATTGGAGTTATTTAGGTATAACTAATAGGAAGTTTCTTTCAACAAAACTACTCTTTACTGATGGGCCAATTTCTCCCATTCGCAACCCCAAACCTAAACAGAGAGGAGGTTGAACGCGAGACAGCCAGATTCGTCGAAGCTCAGGAACGCTACGAGAGCGAGCACCTGGGCAACTTCCGTCGGATCTACCCGCCGCCAGCTGGGGGCAGCGCCGCAGCCGCCAGATACGAGAAATTCTTCACCCAGGCGGCCTCTCTGTACCAGGAGACGGCGGCCACCAAGGCTAGGGCGGATTGTGCCCGGCAGCAGCGCGAGGAGATCGAGAAGAAGCTTCAGTTATTGAAGGGGCCTCAGCGAGGCGGAGTTGGTGGCAGCGTGGGCGGCGGCGCTGGTGGCGTCAGTGGCGGCCTGCGTCAGCTTCCAATGAGGCCGGAGAGCCCGGACTCGGAGCAGCAGCAGCACAAACAGCGGCAGAGACTGCGCCAGCCGGGACAACCGAATTCTCGGCAGCAGCAGAGACGCTCGCAGCAGCAGCAGCAGCAGCAGCAGGGCAGACAGAGGCAGGGCCGTCGGGCTGGTGCCAGCCCTGGTGGCGGGGTAAGCAATCGATTCGCTCTGTTTAGAGTTTAAAGTTTTTGACAGATTAAAAAATAGTAAATATTGCTGAACCGCACTACTCAGTGAAAGTAGCATAAATGGAACAATCTACGAGCGTACTTTTAATTTCTTCCTGTGCAGACGGGGCCCGATCACTTGGTTGACACAAGCCAACCGACACCGATCGTAGACGAAGAGGAAATCGAGAGACTGTCAGGTCTGCTTCAGCGGGACAGTCTAGTCCGCGGCATGGGAGTGGTGGAATTGGTCTACAGAATGCTGCACTGCACTGCCGGCACTATGGCCTTGATACCGACTAGCTATCCGGTCACTTTGCCTGGCACTGGTATCCATGGCAACGGGCCGAATATGACAAGTCAACAAACACGTTCGTCCTACAATGACGAATTGTCATCTAGCAAGTTTGGCTCCGGCATGGTGACTACTGGACACTTCCAATACCAGCAGCAGCACAATTTTCCACCGCAGAGGTCTGGATCGCATCAGTGTCTCAGGCAGCCAGGTACCTATCAGGCTGTAGCAGCTGCTAATGCTACGGTGCCGCCGTTGTTGCAGGCCAATCAGAGACCGTCCTATATGCATTGGCAGCAGCAGCACGCTCCGGAGCTTCCAATGCCTCTGTCCGCTGGGAGAACTCGGGGTGCAGGTCTGTTCTAGCACAGTTCTTGCACAGTTTTGCAAAACTTTTGACATTTATTAAACTTTTTTTATTAGGCCTAAACCTGTTTGCACAATTTTTTTCTCCAGCCAATCAGCCTCCATCTAGGGGATGAAATTGGTCAATAAACTGCAGGTTCTCTTACCCCAGTTTTTTTCTCCAGTCAATCAGCCTCCATCTAGGGGATGAAATTGGTCAATAAACTGCAGGTTCTCTTACCCCAGTTTTTTTCTCCAGCCAATCAGATTCTAGCTTGGGGAAGAAGTTGATAGATTCTTTTATTTCGTCGAGAATATGTTAATGTTTTTAATTACTTAAGTTAAAATTATTTTTTGGAGAGAAGGACCTACCCAATCTACCATCTCAACGAAAGGAAAGTGTCATTGGAATTGATTTTTTAAAATGATTTTCTTGCTCCACAGGGCTGGCACGCGCAGGCCAGTACAGCCACCGTCAGTCACACAGCCGTTTGGGTACAGGGCCCCTCATGACGGCAGCTCAGCAGCAGTTTGTACAGCAACAACAACAGCAACAGCAGCAACAACAGCAAAACCAGCTGTTTCCGCAAGTCGGTTTTTCTGCCGCCAATATTCAACCAACCGCCGCGCAAGCTGCTGGCTTCGCCGGTCTGTCAATCATTTCCGGAGCTGCACCCGCCGCCGCTGCAGCCGCTGGCGCAACGCGTCGACAGAAAATTACAGGCGGCAGGTCGACGGAATTGCAGTCGTCGGCTACCGCAGGCAGTGGTGGGCTGCTAATGCGCTGATTTTGTTAATTCTGGAATTGTTTAAACAAGCAATCATAAGTGGTTGTGAGAATAGGAAATGCACATGCATACTTTTATGCTTTTAACTGTACATTCATGCAAGTGTACTGATTGTAGTGGCATCGTACTCCTGTTTTTTATAGAACAGGAGTTATAGCAATAGTTTTTTCTAGATTCCATATCAGCTATTTTAATTATATTGACAACTTTATTATATAATTTATAGCTGGAGTTACTCAATTCTGAGTGACTTATCGATTTTTTTCGCTCAATTTATTATTGTTTGAATGACAGCTGAAATTAAGACATATTTTACACAGTTTACATGTCTATTTATCAGAGAATCAGACTACTGCTGACTTTTTTCCTTCTAGAACGAATCCATGATGTACAAAGTAATACGAGCGTATATTTTTATATTGATTTTTATCTTAATTTTTATGTATTGTACTTCCACTGTCATGTGCAGATACGAGCGTATCAAAGTTTAGGGAAAAATATTCTTTATTAGTTAAGTCAGATTAAATTGAAACTCCAATTGATACAATTGTAACTTTCTTTTTTACTTTCGCTCAGTCAGTGATTTTACCATCCGTTTAACCTCGAGACTGTCTATTTTAAATAAACAAAGTTTGAATTTAAATCTTATTGGTGTATTATTATATCAAATACAATAGCATGTAGGTAACGAAAAAAACGTATCGAAGCACCAAGTACTAAGTTCTAAACTTAGTATCGAAGCATACGCACTACACTAGAGACCAGAAAAGTATCCAATTCGGCACTTGCAAAACTGAATCAAATTTCTGCAACAAGGCAAGTTGATACGAGAGTATCTTGCAAGTGTATTTGTTGCACACGAGCTTACAGCAAAACAGTTTATAAACAGTATGAACTGAGTCACAGTTTGTTCTGTGTACACTTGTTGCCAGGTTGCTACGCATTTATAACTTAGCATGCGTTTGGTCCAACGATAGCATATCTAATCGTGGCTAGAATTGGACCGAGTGGCAGACACAGATAGCAGGCTATTAGCAATCAAATCTTTAGTCACGAAGTCAATTAAGTCTTAGGCAGCTTAGTCATATTGACTATATTCTGAGAGAATAAGTCAGGCCGAACAACCCCACTATTGACACACAGGCGATACTGATAGCCAGTATTTATAAGTAGCGCAGAAAAGGTACATGTTTAGAGAGGCTTCAACTAAGGCCGGAAAACTTTGACCAGATTTACGATTTCACTGCCAAGCGAATCATATAGCATGGACGCCAGCACGATTGCTAAGCAGGACCGACGCGCCAGGACGTCCGAATTATCGGATGACGGCGCCGACTCTGGCGTTGGATTCTGCGGCGGAATTTTAATTTTCCTCTCCATGATCCTGATCATCTGCACCTTTCCGTTTTCAATCTTCTTGTGTATTAAGGTACGTTGAATTTTCAATCACTAGTGGTGTTGTAGCCTAGTGACTAGGGTGCTCGTCTTTTGACCCATAGGTCATTGGTTCGAGCGCCCCAGCTCTAGGAGACAACTTGAGCCCTTAGGCAAGGCCCTTAACCCATTGCTCCAGTCCACTCTGCTGAGATCGGGTTACCAGTTTCAGCTGGGAAAATTTAGGGTGGGTCTGGTAGCTTTTTCAAAAGCTTTTTCAATTTTTTTCATAATGATTTGCTGACAGACATACATGTATGGTACAGCTTATCCTCAAGTCTGCTTTTCCCCACCATCCAATCCATGCAGATTGTGACTGAGTACGAAAGAGTTGTGATCTTCCGTCTTGGTCGGATTGCTTCCGGCAGACCCAAGGGCCCTGGTCTGTTCTTCATCATCCCCTGCGTTGACACACTGCGCAAAGTGGACCTTCGAACCGTGATGTTTGACATTCGACCTCAGGAGGTAAGTTAAGGATTCTCTTTGGTGAGCAGTTTCAATAAAAACTCGCGCACATAACATAATTTTTCTGCTATTCAGATTCTGACACGAGACTCAGTGACGGTAACAGTAGATGCCGTTGTGTACTACAGAATCTTTAGCCCCATCATGTCCGTGAAGAATGTAGCTGACGTGGACTCGTCTACCAGGTTCCTAGCGCAGACCACTCTGCGTAATGTGCTCGGAACAAAGAACTTGTCCGACATTCTGTCAGAGAGGGAGGCTGTCAGCCAGGCTATGCTGGTAAGGTCTTCCGGTTGAACTTTGACATTGTTGTTCATTCGGTTAAATCTATTATCTCTGAGCCAGTCTCCCCTACATGATCTCTGAGCCAGTCTCCCACTAGCTACATGATCTCTGAGCCAGTCTCCCACTAGCTACATGATCTCTGAGCCAGTCTCCCACTAGCTACATGATCTCTGAGCCAGTCTCCCACTAGCTACATGATCTCTGAGCCAGTCTCCCACTAGCTACATGATCTCTGAGCCAGTCTCCCACTAGCTACATGATCTCTGAGCCGGTCTCCCACTAGCTGCATGATCTCTGAGCCAGTCTCCCACTACATGATCTCTGAGCCGGTCTCCTACTAGCTACATGATCTCTGAGCCAGTCTCCCACTAGCTACATGATCTCTGAGCCAGTCTCCCACTAGCTACATGATCTCTGAGCCGGTCTCCCACTAGCTACATGATCTCTGAGCCGGTCTCCTACTAGCTACATGATCTCTGAGCCGGTCTCCCACTACATGATCTCTGAGCCAGTCTCCCACTACATGATCTCTGAGCCAGTCTCCCACTAGCTACATGATCTCTGAGCCAGTCTCCCACTAGCTACATGATCTCTGAGCCGGTCTCCCACTACATGATCTCTGAGCCGGTCTCCCACTAGCTACATGATCTCTGAGCCAGTCTCCCACTAGCTACATGATCTCTGAGCCGGTCTCCCACTACATGATCTCTGAGCCGGTCTCCCACTAGCTACATGATCTCTGAGCCGGTCTCCCACTACATGATCTCTGAGCCAGTCTCCCACTACATGATCTCTGAGCCAGTCTCCCACTAGCTACATGATCTCTGAGCCAGTCTCCCACTAGCTACATGATCTCTGAGCCGGTCTCCCACTACATGATCTCTGAGCCGGTCTCCCACTAGCTACATGATCTCTGAGCCGGTCTCCCCTACATGATCTCTGAGCCGGTCTCCCACTAGCTATATGATCTCTGAGCCAGTCTCCCACTAGCTACATGATCTCTGAGCCAGTCTCCCACTAGCTACATGATCTCTGAGCCGGTCTCCCACTAGCTACATGATCTCTGAGCCAGTCTCCCACTACATGATCTCTGAGCCAGTCTCCCACTACATGATCTCTGAGCCAGTCTCCCACTAGCTACATGATCTCTGAGCCAGTCTCCCACTAGCTACATGATCTCTGAGCCGGTCTCCCACTACATGATCTCTGAGCCGGTCTCCCACTAGCTACATGATCTCTGAGCCGGTCTCCTACTAGCTACATGATCTCTGAGCCAGTCTCCCACTACATGATCTCTGAGCCAGTCTCCCACTAGCTACATGATCTCTGAGCCGGTCTCCCACTAGCTACATGATCTCTGAGCCAGTCTCCTACTAGATTATCTTAGAGCCAGTCTCCCACTATAATTTTTTTTTCTTTTCAACACAGTCGCAACTGGACGAGGCCACGGACCCTTGGGGTGTGAAAGTGGAGCGAGTTGAAGTGTAAGTCGAGCCGACAAGTATTTTTCCGCTATTGTCGAAGATAATTTTTCACAATATTTTGTTACGTGATGTAACAATGTCCCTGCGTGAACACCAATTAAATTTGCAGCAAGGATGTCAGACTGCCCACTCAGATGCAGCGTGCCATGGCCGCCGAGGCTGAAGCAAATCGCGAGGCCAATGCCAAGGTGAGATGCTCATGTAGTTTTTTAATAATTCAAAAGATTATCGTATTTTTTTACAGTTACCCTGCAGAATATGTATTGGGCCGTATTTCTTTTATGAAGCTTTTTTGTAGCTATGTGGTCTCTTCAAGTTTTTTTAATGTTTACTCGTATAGCTCGTATACTGTCTTCATTGGTTTGTTTTCCTGTTGATGGTTACCATACAGTATCACAAAGTTGCTATGCTACATGTAGCTATCTTTTAGGGTTCGTACCCAATTTAGTGTAGCCTACTAATCAATATTAGTAATAATCGCAGTAGACTGACTCACTTTGTTTCCCCCGATTCGCCTATTCTTGGTAACACTTGATACGTACATCCACGAGCTAACTTAACCCTTT
Source organism: Macrostomum cliftonense (assembly GCA_950096795.1). Taxonomy (NCBI): domain Eukaryota; kingdom Metazoa; phylum Platyhelminthes; family Macrostomidae; genus Macrostomum; species Macrostomum cliftonense. Next base: position 218,398 of record CATNEM010000282.1, on the reverse strand, counting down.
CTCACTGTCTCACAGTCTTTGTTCCCGAGGGGATTCACGATCTTTAGGAATTCCGATCTCAAACGGACTATTTAGCACCCAATGATATATTTATTAATAACGCTGTAAAATTAACGCAGGTGATTGCCGCCGAAGGTGAGAAGAAGGCCTCACGATCGCTCAAAGAGGCGGCCGACATCATGACCGAGTCACCAGCCGCTCTGCAGCTTCGCTACCTGCAGACTCTGAACACCATTTCGGCTGAGAAGAATTCCACTGTGATCTTTCCGCTGCCCATGGAGATTATGTCATTCTTTGTTGATAACAAGAAGACGAAAATGTGATGTCAGCGGCTCGTTCTTACAGGCTGAATTAACTGATTCGGCCTGGATTTTAACTTTTTGTCGATCATTTTGTGTAGAAGCGCCTCATTTCTGTTTTTAATTTTTTTTTCAGAGAAACTCAAACAAAAGTTCTATCCAGACAACAAAGTCGCACATTTTCTAATATTACCAGACTACAATTATATGAACCAGATCAATATTTTTGTATTTTCTAATCTCTCTTATGATCTTTTCTGTCCCCTCTCGTATGCTTACATATTTTTTATTACAAAGCTGGTTGAAATCAAATCATTTGATTGCGCTATTGCTTCTTTAACTTGGCGTGCATGTTCTCATTTAGATCGAAATATAGATATGGCTTAATTGAAATGAGAAAAAAAATTAAAATCAAATGGAAAAGTCTGGTCAAAGCAAGAACGATCGCTTTATAAAAAATTTGGACTTCTTATAGCAAAGTTTTATGCTTATTGAATAAAAAAGTTGGTTTCGAATTAGCTCGTATTTTGGCAAATGATGGGGGCATGTTGGCTTACTAAATTGTTGCTCAAGTAATTATATTGTATAAAAAGGCAAGCAAATAAATCGTGAATATTCAATCAAGCACAAGAAGCCAACAAGTACCTTCCAAAAACAGCATCGCATTATAACAAAAGCCACAGCTTCAATCATATCATAGACTAACATAGTTGATTTTTTAAAATTTTCAGTAAGCAACTGAAAATATCCCTAGGAGTCCAGAAATGAAAATTTTCGCATTCCCTTTGAGTGCTAATGATAGATACAGATATAAATCAAATAAAGCCATGCGACGCTTCATTATTGGCGATTCGAGAGCAATTTATGTGGAAAAAAATTGATTATCTAAGTTTGAATTCTGACACTATTTTTCGAGTCCAACATCATCAAGCAGACACCAGCGATGTGGCTCGACTTCTTGCGCCACCGCCGGCGATCTCGCCAACCTCGGCGACGCCACCGTCCTCGCTGTCTCCACAGCGGGGACAGCGGCGACAGCAGCCGCGGCCTCGACCGTCCAGAATCAGCTTCTCCGCTTCGTCGAGAGTGTCCGGGGCTGGACGGCCGCGAGTCTCGGGCAGCAGGGCGGCTGACAGACAGCATCCGGTGAGGCTGACGATGCCGCACGTCACCAGCGGCAGCTGGGGCCACAGTTTGCTGAGCAGTCCGAGCTCGGGGGCCAGCACGCCGCCAACCCGGGCAGCCGTGGATCCGACTCCCACGGCGGAATTCCTGGCCGGAGTGGGGAAAACCTCGCTGGCGTACAGCCAGATCAGCTCGAATGCCAGCAGGAGGCCGAACCGGCCAACCAGAGCCAGCGCCACGGCGGCGCCCACCGGCAGCAGATGATGCTGACGCAACGCTGCGGTCAGAAGCAGTGCAACGCCGCCCAGGCCCATCGAGCCAGCTAGCAGGCGAACCCGGCCAAGGTAGAGGCCGCAAACTGTGCCGAGAAGTCTGGCGGCAACTTCGGCGCAACCGCCGAGGGCCATGGCAACAAATGGCGAACTACCACTGCCGCCGCCCGCTACGACGCCGAAATCGCTCCAGCCCAGGGACAGTCCGTAGTAGCCGAAGCTGACCATGGCGAAGACTGACCAGACGGCGAATGCGACGGATCTAACAACCCGACGCGACAGCAGATGTGCGAGTGGAGCCGTGGCTGCCACCCGCTTCAGTGCCGAGTGCTGGTGTTGAAGCGTCTGGGCGGGCGTGTTTCTGTCAGCGGTATGTTGTTGCGGAGATTCTTTCGAAGATGAATGACATCATGGAATCAAAGTTTAGTAATCATTTCAATTAAGCATCAAATAATTGATGATATTAGACAAATCTCATCATTTCATCTACGGCGGCGAGTGGCTCCGCGGTCTAGCGCGTCTGCCTTGTGTGCCACTGGTCCAGGTTGAATTATTATTATTTTTCCCTAGCGCGGTTTCGTGTGCAGGGTCACATTAATTTGGGGCCTTGTGCACGAATTGGTTGGGCTATGGGCCACTTGTGCAATTTACGCCCGTGAGGGCAACCCCCAAGGCATAGAGAGTGTTACATTACTGGAACTACCGCTTCTAAACCCTATGTGAGTGCGTGACTGGGTGCTATACTGGAATGCCGTTGCGCACTGTGTGTTTATGTCTATGCCTGTATACCGTAGCTCGTATTTAGTGTGACTGAACGCGCTTCAGGAGTCAGCGCAATGGACAGTCATGCCCAGTCGCTGGTTGTGGGACGATGTCGCTTCAAGCGTCAAGGTGCCTACAGCCCTCCTGCAGATTTAGCATCATTGCATCTAAAAGTTTTTATTTAAAAAATTCTGGAGCCATTTACGAGTAAAAGCGAGGTAGCTAGCCTATTAGAGTCGAGCTAACCTAATCTTGCAAAGCCATCAGTCTTACTTGTCGTGCAGGTGCTGCTGGTGCAGACTTTGCAAACTTTGCATGCCGTCGTTCTCTTGCGCGTGTCGATCTGAGGACATCTGGCTTTCCTTGGGATTCTCATTTCCATTATCTGCGTCTGCAACCCGCGTCTGACTTTGGCCCGACGCCTTTCTTTGCCTTCTGCTGTTCTGTTGTTGCAACTGCTGTTGCTGCTGCTGCTGCTGCTGCTTTTGGCGTTGCCGCACTTCCAATCGGTACTGTAGAACCGCTTGACGACGCTCTCGATCGACCAGCAAGCTGTCCAGGTGATTCAATCGTTTGTTGAAGTCCGCCATTCGGCGCAGGGCAGCCTTGGCGTCACAAACTCGACCAACCTGAAGGTGTCGGATTTGAGAAAATTAAAAGGGTTCACCATCTTGAATTACATCTGGCCATTATTAGTGTTTGTGCAAAAATTACGATGAAGAAGTACGCAATAGGTCACCTGCATGAGCCAACGCGGCGATTCCATTACGTAAAAGTGGGCCAGCAGAAGCAGCAGTGCCGGAGCAGAAATAAGCAGCTCCAGATAGCGCCAGTCGCGAGTAAGGTAGGCCGCCCCGGTGAGCAGGAAGATTCCTGCACTCCAACCCTCGAAGAAAAATTAGTAGCACTTTCTCTTTCATATTTCTTGTTTCTTGCAAGAGAATTGAAAAAAAACAAAAATAATAGACACTGACTCACCTGTTTCATAATCATTGTGAACAGAAACCTGTGCTTGCTGTGCTGCATCTCGGTGTGCCAGGCAAAGCAGACCGTAAGCAGACCGGAAGCGGCAAAACCGGTCACAAAACGGAACACCGCGTAGGCCGCCACCTCCTTGACAAAAGCAGCAATGACGCCGCCGACTGCCAGATTCACGCAGGCCAACAGGTAGGCATTTCGCCGACCCCATCTGTCCGACAGAATGCCATAGCTGGTGCTGCCGAATAGGAAGCCCAGCATAAACATCACCTTGACAACGGTTAGTACCGGGTCCCAGCCGCACACGAGGCCAAATGTTTCCGCCACGGTTTCAGACATTGGATCAGCGTTATTGAACAAAAACCGCTGGCACTTAATTGGTGCTGGTGCCATCTGCGAGGCCGTGCCATTCGAAGCATCCAACGCCAAGTTGGGGCCTTGCAAATTGCAGGCGCTGGAGTTGGCACCAGTTGACGGCCAGTCGATCGAACTACCAGTCGAATAATTATTGATCAACGTAGTGCATACAAAGGGTCGTCGTAGCATAGTGAAATTAACCGAATGAACCTGCATAGCCGGAAATGCAACGGCAATTGCCACGGTGACCAGGAAGGCTGCCTGGTATCTGTGCCGGCTGCCGACCGCGTCCAAGTATTCGTCGAATGTGGGCGCCGCATTGCCGCCTGTTAGAAGCGACTCTAGCGAAGTCTTCGACGGATGAGACTCGTCTCGTAGGGTCGCTACTTCGTCGTCCTTATTCGTTTCGTCTTGCTCGCCGTGTTCTTGAGTTTCCTCTTTAATATCCCCAATTTGCTTTGTTGAGCCATGCATATTAATATGCGCTATGTTTAGGTAAGATTCTAGTGCGGGAAGATCTGTTCAACGATGCTTTTCTAGGCAGATTTTTATAGTGCGTCGTGTAGTTTTTTTGTACAGTAAGGAGCTCTCGTTGCTCTCATTCAATCTCTTTCTCTATCCCTCCTACCCCTCGCAGTAGGCAAGGGGATAGAAAAGTACCCCGGCAGTTGCAAGCCCCCTCCGTACGCAGCGATGCTCCATGTACATTTGTCAAAAAAATTAGTCCAGCCAAGTACATTCACAAGCTCTGTCCCATCGGTCTTTCTTTCTTGCTTTTTTCTCTGCTGTCTCCCCAACAACTTCTTAGAAATCATCATAGAAGCGACTGCAACCAATTCTTTTATTGCACCCACACTGAAGACGCAGTTTGGTCGCTTTGATGCGTCTATTACCATTAAAATTGAAGCTACTTTTGGCTAAATCTGTTTATAAAACAACCGATTTACTGTTTATTCTGATTGCTTTTATCCTACTTTTAGTAGTCCTCAAGAATAAATGATGGTCTTTTTGTCAGGCCATGACTAGGTCTGGCTCTGGACATCCGAGTCCTAGGAGCTAGCTAATAGACCTTTTCAGATCTTTTCATACTCGTAGATTCATATATTTTGGGATGAATGGCTTTGTTTTACTGCAATGCATTCCGTTATAAGCAAAATTTAAATATTACACGCCTTTTGTTTTAGAGTTAAATGCACAGTTTACTTTCAGAGACCCTTTGCTTTATAGAAAATTATTTTTTAACATAAAGTGGACCCGAGACAATGACATCAAAGGAGAGCCAGACAGCCGTGTGCCTAATTATACTCTCTACTATTGGGTATCTATAGACAGGTAGTAGAATGTGTATATCGCAGATGTAATCTGCATTGCATGACTGCACGTGCTATTGTCGTATGCTCAATCAGCGGACAGCATTCCCAGCGGTATTTGCAGAATTCTACTGTGCTCCCAAGGCCAAGGAAGGGCAGACTAATAAAAACTGAGCACTCTTTGGCGGCACTGTCATTTGATGGTCATAAATGAAGGCATGTAGTTGCTCGTGTTACTTGAGGAGGCACGGCGCTCTACATGACTGCTAATCTATAGTGATCCCAAGGTCTATATAAAACCGCAATCAAATCCAAAGTGTATCAAGAGACAGCGTCAATTTTACACCCTTCCGGTCTTAATTCCTCTGACGAAGACGCTTTCATTGAAGAGGCCAATACTAATTCACAATCTGCCTCAGAAATACATACAGTACGCTCGTGCTGACGATTACTATTGAGTCTGTCTCACAGCTCGAGTATGGAATCAAGCGAGCTGTACCATCTAATCTGCAATCCAACCAAATCAAACTACGCTGCCGCCTTAGAACTACTATCCGGTCCTACCGCTCCAGCATCTCCAGACATCCTTCGCCGATGCTGCAGGCGGCAGAACACCTATTTGCACCTACTGATGCTGCATCTGCGCCGATTAGCTAAACAGTGCGACGGAGATGTCGGTCTAGCGATCGCTCTGGCCTATCGGCTGGCTCTAAGAGGCTGCGATGTGAATGCGCAGAATTTGGCTGGCAACACGGCGCTACACATGGCCTGCTACCGACCGGCTGGGGACCGGCTGGGACAGCATCTTATTCGAATGGGTGCGAATCCGTTCCTGGGTTGGACATTCAACAACGTAGTTGGCGTAGAGAATGATGGAAGTCATCCGAAAAATAGCGTAGGGTAGAATGGAAGTCGTCAAACAACTAGCCTAGGGTAGAATGGAAGTCGTCCACCAACTAGCCTAGGGTAGAATGGAAGTCGTCCACCAACTAGCCTAGGGTAGAATGGAAGTCGTCCACCAACTAGCCTAGGGTAGAATGGAAGTCGTCCACCAACTAGCCTAGGGTAGAATGGAAGTCGTCAAACAACTAGCGTAGGGTAGAATGGAAGTCGTCAAACAACTAGCGTAGGGTAGAATGGAAGTCGTCAAACAACTAGCGTAGGGTAGAATGGAAGTCGTCAAACAACTAGCGTAGGGTAGAATGGAAGTCGTCAAACAACTAGCCTAGGGTAGAATGGAAGTCGTCAAACAACTAGCCTAGGGTAGAATGGAAGTCGTCAAACAACTAGCGTAGGGTAGAATGGAAGTCGTCAAACAACTAGCGTAGGGTAGAATGGAAGTCGTCAAACAACTAGCGTAGGGTAGAATGGAAGTCGTCAAACAACTAGCCTAGGGTAGAATGGAAGTCGTCAAACAACTAGCGTAGGGTAGAATGGAAGTCGTCAAACAACTAGCGTAGGATAGACATGATCTCGTGACTTGAAACTCCTTAACAGGTGCCGATCCGGGCATTATGAATGAACGCAGATGGCGAGTATTTCACGACAATCGGCAGCACAAGGTGTGGCTAATCAGAGTCGGCAATGCAACACAGTTTCACTGCAGTCTTTGGAGTGCAGGTCCGAGGTTTCGCCTTTTTTCAAATCATAATATTTGGCATGCTAACACATGCTTTCGATTGCTGAAATTAGTTCATCAAATTTTAATTGAAGCCTGCAGCGGAGTTTGGCTAGCGGGTAAAAATCGAACGAATTTAACACGAAATAGTATGGCATCATTTTCACCATTAAGTAGCTGTGTGATACTAATTCACGGCGTTATGAATGTCAGAATTAGTTTTCGTTGGGCGATCAGTCTGTTACCGAAATGACTAATCCTACCTATCTTATCCTATCCAGTTGCTAGGGAGGATGCAGCGCTCGTTTCGAAATACCTCGCCTCTTGGATTCGAATCGAGGCTCGTAGAAGGCGTAAAACTCTGCTACAGTTGAGCCAGGAAACTGGCAATTATGAAATCATTCAGCTGATGGAGCGGCATGCGAGCACCAACGAGTTGGTCTGCCGAGCGATGTCCTGCGACGTTGAGGCAGTTCGACAACTATTGGCTCGCAAGTCAGGTACTTAACTCCATTTGATTTGATCCGACGCCCACTTTTAAGTTTAATTCCTGCTCCTTAAGTTTAGATTCTTTATATGGGGGGTTTCCAAAAAGCAGTGATACTGATAACTGTCGGTTGAACAGAATCTGGTCTTTAAAAGCAAGCGCTTGTGAAAGAAGAATGAAGCAAGCTGGCACAGCAAAGAAGACTCAGCCAAAGTTTTACCGCACACAAAACCGCACCCCTCGTGGGCTCGTAAAAGCTACCCCGTATTTATGGGTTCACATTTATTGATTTGTTAAGCTCAAAAGCTTCGTGAATCTTTGAGGCAGATAAAAACTCAGCAAGATCTACCATACATACAGTTTTCTGTAAGTCTATGGGCCACCCTTGCTCAAATGGACAGTGATGCCTCTTTTTAGAAACAACATATGCGAATGTTTTTTAGTCAAATTAAAGCTGATATTTTCTGCTTTCCAACAACACCAAACTTGCTGATTTTCAAGAATACAGTAAAGCTACACGAGTAAAAGTATCACTGCATTTCGGACACCCCTCGAACAACTTTCTTGGGCTTAGAAGCATTGCAAATAAGAAGAGGAGGCTTAGGGTTGACCTCAACTTAAGAAAGTTGCTGAAAGTACTGTACTTCCACATTCTGCAACGAAATCCTCATGTATTTAGATTACTATTCGCTGAGCGAGCGTGCACATGTGTCCCTTTAAAGCATACGTGCTATCTTTCCAAACAATCACCTTATAAATCTTTGCAGACAGGCCAGACCTCGGCACTCATGACTGCTCGCAGAAAATACCCAAACCGTTGCTGGCAGAGATGCGTGTATTGCGACAGGTGCCCGAAGCCAAGACAATCAGCGAACTACTTCGGTCAGCCGGAGCCGCGGATGACGCGGCATACTTTGGTGAGAATGTTTGACACAATGCAAAATTGATTGAGTTTTTTAGCCCATGCGTATAAATTTGGCATCGCATCTGCAGAGCAGTTGGAGGCAAGTCGACGATCATTTCGACTGTCCGAGTTTTATAAGCTGGTTCAAGCTGGTTCTCCCGATAGCTTGGCACAGGCGTGGAGCGAAATAGACGCAAAAAGAGTCGATATTGACTGTATTGATGAGCGAACGGGCGACACTTATTTGCACTTAGTGGTTCGACGGTACGCTATTTTTGGTCATTGACCTTGCTTTCACTGCCCACTTCATTCTTCATCACATCTCGACACCTGCCACTTCGCTTCTACATGTGTACTTCCACCACCAATGTTAGACATGCATGTGCGGACATCACAGAACGAAGCCGACGCAGCTTAGTCCGCCTAATGTACAAATTGGCTCTGGAGGGCGTTGAACTGCAAGCCAGAAACGCCGCCGGCGACACTGCCCTGCTCACTGCTGCCTCGCTGACGGTGCCGCCCGATCGTCAGCTGCTCGAGCACCTGCTACGCTTAGGTGTTGACGCAGGATTGCGCGGCTCAGGCGGTCGGGGCCTCGTATTAGCCAGCTTCGGATTGGATCTTCGCCTGCAGCGTGGCGGCTGCCAGCGACGTCGTGTGCCCGGCCTAGCGGCGGCGATTCGCGATGCCGATGTTGGTCGGGTACGCCGCTGGCTGGCGAGTCTCTGCCGAGTAGAGGCGATTAGCAACGGTCGGAGCCTACTTCAGCTGGCACAAGAAACCGGCGGCGAAGTGGCCCGTCTGGTGGAGGCAGCCAGGCAGACCAACGAGTTCGCCGCAGCTGTTCTGGCCGGCGACTTGAAAGCCATGCAGCGTCGGCTGGCCATGGGAGGTGCAACGCGATTAGTTAACGCGTGCTTTCGGTGAGAACAGGCCCCATGAATACTTACTTTCCCATTGTAGCTACTGCACAAGCTAACACAAAGCAAACTCCTGAACTCCGACTGCAGTTTTCACTTCGTTGGCCTCAGTCCAGACGACCTGAAGCCGCAGTTCGCCCAACGCCCACTGCTAGCAGCCGCCATGGAACTCGCTCCGGCCAACATTGTCGACTGCCTTCTGCGTTACGGCGCTCGCCTTGACGTCCAGTGCGAGGAGCGACACCCCTGCGGTCCGGCCGCCTTCTGGGTCTTCAATGACCTACCAGCGGGGGTGGCAGTCGGCGGCACAGATATCGCAGAGGCAGTAGCCGACTGGGCGGATGTACGACGATTCAGAGACGAACTTGGACGAACCTTACTGCACGCAGCAGTGCAGTGGCGCTGTATTGAAGCGACCCCAGCATCAGAAGCAGGGAATCCTACTTCCCGTCCGTCTTGTTTGCCATCGAAATCTTGCTACCGTTTAATTCTTCACTTTATCGCCTTCGTAATTCGTAACAACAATTTCAGAGTCGAGACATCGAGTTATTCGCCGACTTCTGGCCCGCGGAGCTCCAATTGCGGCGCGCGACGCTTCGGGTAGAACGGCGCGAGACTTAGCCAGCGCAATTGGCGACGCCGATGTCTGTCGAATACTAGACGATCACGTGACCGAATTGGCCCGACGCTGCGAGCTAGATGCATTGGAGCAGCTGATTCTGGAGGGCTACGAGTTCGGATTCGACGGCGCCGCGGCTCAGCTTGTGGCGCGACGTCACGACCGCGACCTGCAACGCTTGCTAGCCGAGGCGCCGCGCTATCGACGCCAAATCGAAGCGCTTCACGCGTCCATTGCCGCTGGTGGCGCCGTTGGCGCCGGCGCGTTCGCTCGATTCGCCGGCGAGAAACGACTCGCTTTCGGCTTGGATCGTCGCGGCCGAAATCTGCTCCACGCGGCGGCCCTGTCCGCTGACTCGGCTCTCGCCGGTGTCATAGCTGAGCGATGTCCCGCGCTGGCCAGCCAGGGAGACTGTCTAGCTCGAACTCCGCTGCACTACGCCGTCTGCCTCCGCGACTCTAAAGCGACTCTGTCGGCCATTTCCCGCGCTATTGGCGGCCTTGACATGTCGATCAGAGACGCTGTAAGACGCATTTAATTGTCTTTTTTCCTTTTGCCCAGTCATAAATTCAATGATACGAAATCTTGCAGAACAATCTAAGCGTGTTTGACTATCTGGAACAGATGGATCGCCCAACGCCAAAGAAGCTGAAACCGCCTGGTCGACAGCAATTAAATTATCAAGTGAGTGAATTCACCTCCTGACTCTTCAGTCCATTTGAAATATCTAAATAAATGTCCCGTTATAACCATACCAGGTGCGAGACTTAATCGAAAATGAACGCAGAGCAACAAGTACATTTGGCCAGCATACCTTCCAATGCATGCAGGAATCGACAAAGAATGCTACAAACAATCAAGATTCAAGTCTAAGAGACGAGAAAAATTTTGAGGCTGCTGAGTTGCCTCTGATTCGGATTAATCTTGTAGATTGATAATCGAGGGACTTGGAGCCTTGCCGGGTTTTTGAAATTTTCAAGAATATTCAGTTTTTGGTAGCTAATTGTTTTGTTAGACTTTAAATTTCAACCTTAAGCCTTAAATCTGTGCAGATCTCCCCAAAATCTCCTCAGACTTCCCTGCTGAATATCGTCAAAAAACAATAATAGTACAGGCGTATTCAGTGTAAACAAATCAGCATGTATCAACCTAAATATCGTCTGAACTCACTAAATGCATGAAGCCAAGAGAGACTTTCCTGATTATCCTGACGCTACAGCTCTGCACTGAGCCGTAGACAGAAAGACTCGCAACGCTGTCTCTATGCCGAGGCCCCTTCGACCTGTCAAGCCTGAGCAGCTGTGCACAGCCCTCGGATGCCGTGACATGTGTACATCTGGTTTAATTGTCGAGTGTGTACCGGTAAGTATTTTCTAGCAGCTATAAGATTTATGTACTATTTGATTTGCAACACATTAGTCGGCTTAGCTATTACGCAGGTGAATCTGTAAATATGAATTGCCGAATCTCACTTAAGTGTCCTATTATCTCTGCAAAAAATGCAGCATCTTGCTAAAGTGAAAACTAGCAATTATCTCCTCCCTACTTACCTAGCTGAGAAGCTTAATTCTAGAAATTTACATCTCGGCTATGTGGGAAATAACAGGTGAAAAATGCAAGCCGGAAAACTGCATGCGACAAAAACTTGGACAGCCCGAGGGCTGCTGAAAACAGCTTTGCATGACAAGTTCTATGTAAAGATCTATCTATCTATCTATCTATCTATCTATCTATCTATCTATCTATCTATCTATCTATCTATCTATCTATCTATCTATCTATCTATCTATCTATCTATCTATCTATCTATCTATCTATCTATCTATCTATCTATCTATCTATCTATCTATCTATCTATCTATCTATCTATCTATCTATCTATCTATCTATCTATCTATCTATCTATCTATCTATCTATCTATCTATCTATCTATCTATCTATCTATGTATCTATCTATCTATCTATCGTCGTCGCAAGCAGAAAAGCAGAGCCAAGAGCTCAATTTGGATATTGCTGAAATGGCTGAAGCTTGGATGGAGCAGCTATCGGCTACGGCACGCATCAAAAAGCTTACCGACACAGCGGAAGCCCGGGACAAGACTGACTTGTTCTTGTCCAGGGCTGGTCTTCAAGCAATTCGCACTCTCTCTCTCATGGCGGCGCCAAAGAAGTTGGCCGACATGGATTTCGAAGACATAAAGACACTTATTGAGACAACAATCCGACCGAAAAAGCACCTGGTAATCGCAGAACGCACGGCTTTTTTAAACCTGAAGCAAGAATCCGGAGAGACCGTAATGGCCTATTTTAGAAGACTAAGGGCCGCCGCATCGACGTGCGATTTTGAAAACTTGGGCATCGGGCAGTCAAAGGAAGATGACATGATCACTATGCGACTAATTGATGGCCTCATATTATCGGAGCATAAAAAGCGAATCCCTGAGCGACTGCAAGAAGCGGACATGAGACTTACTGGCATCCTACAAGCTCTCCAGCACCTTGAGCAAATTCGAGAGTACAACACCCCGGCTGCCGCCGATATTGCTTACAACGGACAGTAGAAGGGACAGCAGAAGGGCACAACCATGCAACCACGGACGCCGCAAAAGTCTCAACCAACATACGAGTACAAGTGCGACTACTGTGGCACAACGCATCCAAAAGGCAGCTGTCCAGCTTACGGAAAAAAGTGTTCTAAGTGCCAGAAAAAAAACCATTTTGCCATAGTCTGCAGATCCAAAGCAGTGCACCAAGGGACTGCACTGCAGCCTGAAGAATCGGACGTCTATGCCTTGGACCATAGATCAGCCAAGGCAGGACTATTCAAAACAGTCACAATCAACGGCCAGAGCTTACTGATGCAAGTAGACACCGGTGCGGAAGTCAGCCTCATTCCGCAAAATCTGTGGCGGCAAGTCGGCTGCCCGGCTCTGCGGAAGTGCAAGAGGATTCTCCGACAATTTGATGGCTCAAGCATCGCCTGCCTTGGTGAATTCACCGCATCATTGGAAACCGGCTCACAATTCGTTACGGTCAATCTGGTGGTCACAGCAGCTGAGAAACATCATGGACTGCTTGGAATGGACACAATAAAGTTTCAAGAGGATGCTGTCACTATCAATGAGATCCAACAGCTGGGATGCCTAAAGGGTTTTAAGGCAAAAATACGGCTTGTAGATGGAGCCAAGCCATTCTATTGTGCCGCCCGCTCCGTGCCACTGCACCTCAAAGACCTCGTAGTACGCGAGCTGAAGCGAATGGAGCACGAGGGAATTATCGAGCCAGTTCCTCCCGGAGGCAGTCAGTGGGCATCGCCTATTGTCAACGTCCTGAAGCCGAATGGGAGAATTAGGGTGTGCGCTGACTTCAAAGCTGGACTCAACCACCAAATCTGTAATGACACGTACCCAATCCCGGAGATGGAGACGATCTTCTCAGAGGTTGCAGGGATGTCCCACTTCGCTAAGCTCGACCTCTCAGATGCTTACCTACAGATTGAGTTAGATGAGGACAGCCGAGAAGTAACCACCATTGCGACGCCGCTAGGCCTCTTCAGATACAGGAGACTGGTACCTGGTCTTAAGTCGGCCTCATCAATTTTCCAAAAGGCCATGGAAACCGTCCTAAAAGACATCAGCAACAAAATCGTCTACCAGGATGATATCTTACTGGGAGCCAAGTCTGACTCGGAACTTAAAGACAAGGTGCAGCGTGTAAACGAAGCTCTGCAAGCGGCTGGAATGACAATTAATCTGGGCAAATCCAACCTGAGCGCGACAGAAATATCATTTCTAGGCTATAAGATCAGCGCCAATGGGATCACTCCGGACCCGAATCTAGTAGACAAAATTCGGTCGGTCAGCTCACCGAAAGACAAGAAACAGTTGGAATCATTCCTTGGCCTGTCAAATTTCTTTGGGAGATTCATTAAGAACTACTCGGATGTCATTGAACCGCTCAACCAGCTGCGAAGTCGCTCTGCGGAATTCAATTGGGGACCAGCTCAGGAGGCTGCTTTCAAGCGCATCAAAGATCTACTCAGCCAAGGTCCCGTCATCAAGCCGTTTGACAAGCGCAAAGAAACGACGCTCACCACCGATGCAAGCGAGAGAGCAATTGGAGCAATTTTATCACAGAACGAGCACCCGATTATGTACTTCAGCCGCCGCCTGAGCGACACGGAGGCGCGATACTCAAACATCGAGCGGGAGGCGCTTGCAATCGTTTGGTCGATGGAACGAGCGAAACAATTCCTGCTGGGATCGCGTTTCACACTAAGGACGGACCATCGTCCACTGGAATTTCTATTTGGGACCAGACGCCAGCTGCCAAAGGTTGCGAACGCTCGACTCCTCCGATGGGCAATCAAACTAATGGCTTTTGATTACGACATCATCTACACAAAGGGCGAGTCTATCCCGCAAGTTGACGCATTATCCCGGCTGGATTTCGGCGATGATGTACATCAGAACTCCAGTGAGGGGAGGGAGAGTATCATTCACTGGAACGGCGAAGCCGTTATTCCATGGCAAGAGCTCAAATCGGAGACTCTGGGTGATCGTGTGCTAGTCGATGTTATAAAGCGCGTCGCGACTAATCGATGGTCAAACTGCTCACCAGCCGAGAGACCCTATAAGGCGATTCGGAGTGCTCTGATGGCTGAGGATGGAGTCCTTTGCTACGGTCACCGCCCCGTCATCCCAGCTGCTCTCCGACCAAAAGTACTTGGTTTAGTTCACAACGACACCCACCAAGGATCTGGATCGACACGCGCCCGTCTGCAGAACGCCGCCTGGTGGCCCGGCTATTGCAACGACGTCGAAAGTTTTATTCGTAACTGTCCCACATGCACCAAAATTCGCCCAAGCGGTGCGTTGACAGTCCACCGGTGGCCCGAGGAAGAGGAGCCCTGGCACAGAGTCCACATGGACCATGCACACCTACCCAAGGTGGGACTGCTGCTAATCCTGGTTGATGCCATGTCCGGCTGGCCAGAGGCTGTTAGAGTTCCGAATCGAGATGCAACTACGGTCAAGCGAGTCCTGCAGACGATATTCGCAAGAAACGGCGTGCCACACGTCCTCGTCAGCGACAATGCCGCAGAATTTCACGACTCCCATCTGATGACTTGGCTGGAAAGAATCGGTTGTCGCGCTCTGAAAACACCACCCAGGCATCCTCAGTCCAACGGCCTAGCAGAGCGGATGGTACAATCAATCAAGAAGGCGTCGGAGGCTTGGGATCAGGCTGAACCGTACGAGCTCCTTCCTTTCCAGGCTCCTCCTAAACTACAGGTGCGTCCCTCACGCTGGCCGTCTGCAAAGCCCAGCGCAGCTCATGGGGCGGCAACTGCGCAGCCCCATCACAATGCGGACGCCTATCGGCGCTGATGTGTGGTACAATCCAGGTGATAAGCAACCAAAGGAGAGAGCCGAGTTTGTCGCGCAAAAAGGAACTAATACAGCTCTAATCGTCCGTAATGGCGGACGCGTCGCTTTGGCGCACGCTGATCAGTTGACTCCAGTTATTGAACCGCCCACACCAATCCAACTACCGCCGCCCGCACCAGTCCAAGCACAGCCGCCCGCACCAGTGCAGCTACAGCCGGTTGCACCAGCCCCTCTACAGCCGGCCGCGCCACATCAACTACAGCCAGCCAGATTCGCCCAAGGTCATCCCAATGACGAGCGTGAAAACGAGCAAAGCGATCAGACGTCACGTCGCTATCCGGTCAGGTCAACTCGAGGTCTGCCGCCAGCTCGTTTCGGAGGGGAAAGATGAGGCAGCGCTGTGCCCGCTCTACAAATTAACTGATTGCTTATTTTCTTTTGCAAATTGACCTTTCTGCAGGTTGGTCTATGGTGCTACCCGTTCAGCGTTCTCAGTTTTTATTGCGATTCATTAAGTGCTTGTATGCTCGGCCCCAAAAGGCTAGCAACAACGAGTAGCCACGACTTAAAAGTAAACCATGAATTCAGCGAACTAATCCGCTACCTGTGCTTCCTTCTTCATTGCTTTAAACGACACGACACTATCTATCTATCTATCTATCTATCTATCTATCTATCTATCTATCTATCTATCTATCTATCTATCTATCTATCTATCTATCTATCTATCTATCTATCTATCTATCTATCTATCTATCTATCTATCTATCTATCTATCTATCTATCTATCTATCTATCTATCTATCTATCTATCTATCTATCTATCTATCTATCTATCTATCTATCTATCTATCTATCTATCTATCTATCTATCTATCTATCTATCTATCTATCTATCTATCTATCTATCTATCTATCTATCTATCTATCTATCTATCTATCTATCTATCTATCTATCTATCTATCTATCTATCTATCTATCTATCTATCTATCTATCTATCTATCTATCTATCTATCTATCTATCTATCTATCTATCTATCTATCTATCTATCTATCTATCTATCTATCTATCTATCTATCTATCTATCTATCTATCTATCTATCTATCTATCTATCTATCTATCTATCTATCTATCTATCTATCTATCTATCTATCTATCTATCTATCTATCTATCTATCTATCTATCTATCTATCTATCTATCTATCTATCTATCTATCTATCTATCTATCTATCTATCTATCTATCTATCTATCTATCTATCTATCTATCTATCTATCTATCTATCTATCTATCTATCTATCTATCTATCTATCTATCTATCTATCTATCTATCTATCTATCTATCTATCTATCTATCTATCTATCTATCTATCTATCTATCTATCTATCTATCTATCTATCTATCTATCTATCTATCTATCTATCTATCTATCTATCTATCTATCTATCTATCTATCTATCTATCTATCTATCTATCTATCTATCTATCTATCTATCTATCTATCTATCTATCTATCTATCTATCTATCTATCTATCTATCTATCTATCTATCTATCTATCTATCTATCTATCTATCTATCTATCTATCTATCTATCTATCTATCTATCTATCTATCTATCTATCTATCTATCTATCTATCTATCTATCTATCTATCTATCTATCTATCTATCTATCTATCTATCTATCTATCTATCTATCTATCTATCTATCTATCTATCTATCTATCTATCTATCTATCTATCTATCTATCTATCTATCTATCTATCTATCTATCTATCTATCTATCTATCTATCTATCTATCTATCTATCTATCTATCTATCTATCTATCTATCTATCTATCTATCTATCTATCTATCTATCTATCTATCTATCTATCTATCTATCTATCTATCTATCTATCTATCTATCTATCTATCTATCTATCTATCTATCTATCTATCTATCTATCTATCTATCTATCTATCTATCTATCTATCTATCTATCTATCTATCTATCTATCTATCTATCTATCTATCTATCTATCTATCTATCTATCTATCTATCTATCTATCTATCTATCTATCTATCTATCTATCTATCTATCTATCTATCTATCTATCTATCTATCTATCTATCTATCTATCTATCTATCTATCTATCTATCTATCTATCTATCTATCTATCTATCTATCTATCTATCTATCTATCTATCTATCTATCTATCTATCTATCTATCTATCTATCTATCTATCTATCTATGTATCTATCTATCTATCTATCTATCTATCTATCTATCTATCTATCTATCTATCTATCTATCTATCTATCATCTATATTTGAGATTACGGATTACAGTCTGCAGCTTGTAGGCATAGTTTTTCGTTCAAGTTAAATTTGATTTCTTTAGTGAAATGAATTCAAGAAATGCTGGGCTGCTCCTTTGTTTGCTGCAATGAACTATTATGCGCGCTGTCCTTACGACAAGAGGTCAGAAAGTAATTTGGTTAAAATCTTTTTGCAATTTCCCAGACGAACCCAATAAGTCGTGACGCCAATCGGAAATGAATTTCTGGCTACTCCGGTTCAAGCAGATGTTTGTTTTGCCCTTAGTTAAAAGCACATAGTTTAATTATGAATGTGAGACCGCAGCCGGAGCAGCAGAAGCAATCGCCAGCCCCGCCTGTCAGTTGTAGTTGTCGTACGGGTAGACGTAGCCGACTGGAGCTACGCCCTCCAGCTCGTCGCACATAAACCCGTGCTTGATGCAAAGCCTCAGCAGCTGCAGGCGATATTTTTGCATCGAGTCTTCGTTCAGCTGACGCCGGCGTCGACGCCTAACAAAGACCAATTCAGTTTCAAGCTTGGACCAACGAGCATCGTTCGATGACGTCATAGTGCTAAGCTTGTGGTCGTTGTTTGAATTTTCGGCAGTTGAAATTTTCGAGGCCGAAGTGCAAATGACAAGCATTGTTAGAAATAGGACAAATGAAGGTCGTATCGGACCTGGTGATTAGGCACATGTTGAAGGAATCTTTTGCTTAGGTTTTTTACTTAGTTATTCAAAAAGTTGCTTGAGAAACTCACCGAGTCGTGACATTGTCGCTTAGAATTATTACAATTTTTCAATAAATTTATCTTCAATGGAATGCGAAAACAGCAATTCAGGTGGGCTATCTTCCCAGCATATTTATACCTCTCTTACTGTGCTCAGCCACTTCTGATCCCGCGCTATTGCATCTCCTCATTCGTTGATTAGCTGCGCGGCAGCCCGAGTTCCTCAGCTTGTAATTAATGACCATCTCGGAGCGGAGACATGAGAAAGGCAAAAACAGAAAAAACATATTTTGTCTCAAGTTTGATCAAGTGCATCTTAGAAGTGCCTCAATTGCGCAAAGATTTGATGACGGAGACAACCCCTATAATTCCAAAGGACTGGTACACATGCGATCCTTGATGTGGTTTTGCGTGTGTCCCCCCTCCTATAGTATTAGTACTAGTAAACAGCAAGGTACGCAGTGCATAATTTCCTCCTGCTCATCAGATTCGCGTCCCGGAAATGCCAGCCAGGCTTTGGGAGCTCCGCGCTCGGTCGTCTGATTTTTTGCTGCCTTTGGTTAAAGAGACGTCACAGAAAAGTATCGAATGCGAATTGCTTGGTCTCCATGGCAACTGTATCTTATCTTCTCGGCTTGTTAATTAGAATTGCGGACCCAACCAGATGGCACCCCTCGAATATCTGCTCCCGAGTTAATCTCCGATCCTTGGTTAATCCAGGCCCGAGAGTTGAACCAAGGCTTTAAGGCTCGCTACAATATCAGGCTGGCAGCAATTTATGTTTATAAAAGATAATTTTTTAAGAATTTTCTTCCGTATTTTTGCAGACGCTTTGCTGGACTGCATGAAACAGAAAAATTAACAGAAAAAATCGCACTGGCAGAGCTGAGGGATCTCTGAATCGAATGATTGAATGAGGGCTATGTACAGATTTCTACAGAGTAAAAAGCCAATCTCCCAATCGAATCAGTTCCACAGCCTGCCAAAATCAATGCCAAACGAGTTGTCAAAAATGCTGAATCCAACTTTCCTGCCGATTTGAAATCCAGCGCCCAGTACTCGAAGTGTCACCGAATCGTCCACGATGCCAATAGCCGACGAGATGCCGAGTCCGAGGGTGACGTCGAACGCTGAGACTCGACCGCCAGCCAGGACGAGTTTCGCCCCGTAGCCGAGGCAAGTCGGCCCGGCGTAGGCGGAAACCTCCGCGCCGAACACGGTGAAGTCAATGGTAGTCAGCGGGGTCTCGCCGGTGTTGATCTTCATCAGGCCGGCTCCAATCAGGTATTCGATCTTCGGCCCGGTGTAGTTTTTAGTGACTTTCACCGCGGTCTCAATGAATCCGACTGTGTGGTCGGAAAATTTCTGCAGTCGACCTTGAATGGCCACAACGTAGACCGAGTCGGTGACTGCCATGGAGTCGTACTCTGCTGCTAGCAGGATTTCGTCCACGGTGTATTCAACATTGACCAGCTCAGAATTGGCCAATTTCTCCTTGATTTCTTCCAGATCAGCGGACGACGTCATGCTGGCGTGATGTTTGACTCCAAGCTGACTACTGCGAGTAAATAAGTAGGATGGTTGGGGTCAAGTCTTTATTTAAGTAAAGTAGGTTCCCTATTTTCGACAGTAAAATTGTAGCTAAACTACACAAAGATTTTATTAAATCAGCCTGGGGACCTGTGAGAAAGCAAAAAATAAATGTTTTCCACAGGATGTTTCGATTAATTATTCTCACTTATATAATTATTAGGCTTTATTAGCTAGACTGAATCCATTGAAGACATATCAATGAACAAGTTGACCTACAACAAGTGTAAGATCGAGAATGTTAGTATAAGTACGAGTGCAGTAATAACGTAAATTGCTCAACTTACTGGTACTTGAAAATTCAATCAAAAGA
The DNA here is from genome assembly GCA_950096795.1 of Macrostomum cliftonense. NCBI lineage: Eukaryota > Metazoa > Platyhelminthes > Macrostomidae > Macrostomum > Macrostomum cliftonense. The sequence goes on along the minus strand of CATNEM010000282.1, from coordinate 198,409 downwards.
GCCTTCAAAAATCGAAAATTTTGACCAACCAAACTTGTCAAAGTAGTATGCAAAACCGCAAAATTGTTAGAAGGTACTTTCTCTGCCAGTAAAAAATTGGACTGTGTGTTAAACTGCCTCGAGTTACATTCTGCTATGTATATATATATGCTCTTCATTGTTGACAAAAAGTGGCACCACTAAGCAGTGTACAAACCACACTCTTTTCTTTCCACAAAGCAAGAAAAATTCTGCAAGCAATGCATGACAGAAATTCGGTGTATTTTTCCTGAACAAACGACGACCCCTTCCTCCAAAGGCCCCTGGGCGAAGGCACGTCTAAAGAGCTTGTCTTTGACAGAACAATAACATCATCTGCTCGCCCTCCCATGCCCCGGGGGCGTTTAACTCTAACTTTGACGGCTTTTCTATGCTGAAGAGGTCACTGCTTGCAAGGACTATTTTTGTCATCAAGCTTTTAGCTTATATTAAACTGTGATGCTAAAAAAGTTTCCGGACTTTTTTAAAGAAATAAATAAGCTTTGAGAGAGTGTTTTTTTTAATTCTGAGATACCTGAATGTTGGTTGCTCTCTTGCTCTGTTGACTTACTAAATGCTCACCAATTACCCATGCATACTACTACTAGTATGCGTACAAATGAATTGGGATCTCGTGCGTGCACACTAATTGGCTATTCAGTTGCCACGAAAAGGATTGTAAATAAAATTCTAATGACTGTACAGTGCTGACTCATTGTTTTGGTTTTGGTTTATAAATTTAATGAAATAATAAACTGACTTTTTGTCTATTTTTCAGTTTAAATCAGAATGGTCGGTCTCTCTGTGTCGAAGTTAATTTAAATCGCCATCATTTTAGCTACATGAAGTTATGAGTAAAAGTTCACTTTTGCATAATGCGTGAAGAACACAAAAAATGAAAGATTATTACACAGTGGCGAATCTATTGTATATACAGGATAAGAGCAAAAGTTTAAGTTCAACTGTGCTTCTTTAAAAAAACTATACAAGTGAGTAAATAGGATAATTAGAGGGTCTGGTTATCCAGATTGCACCCTTAAAGTACAGTTACCAGCTAATTTTTATGTGATGACCGAGATCCTTGCCTGTTTGCCTTGAGTTTTTGCTGCATAAGGAATTTCTTCAAATTCGGGCAAATTTAAAAATTTTAGTGCAAAAAAATAACTTAAAAAAACATTTATGGAACAAAATCTCGCGTACAGAAATAATGAATGCACGAACTTCCTGATAGTAAGGTAGATCTAAAACACTGTTCAAGTTGCCGTTGGCTTACTAAGTGAGACTTGAAAAGTGTTTGGACTAAAGCTGAGGACTTGAATAGTCATGGTATCGAGAAAAAAATCGAGTAGAATGATTTCCTCTTAAGATCAAGCTACTCATCCACAGTTTTTCCAGCGAATCGACGAAAACCTGCACAGCAACTATCCGACTCGTCTTTGTCCGACTGTTGCTGTGCGCTTATTGACCGGGTCAGCTGCACGGTGTTGCTGGGTCGGATCGGTGTACGATTGGGTCGACCTTCGACTAGAAGCCGATGACTGTAGGTTTTGTAAATAGCGCCAATCAGCCTATGGAATGCGGCTTCCACGTTTGTAGTGTCGAGAGCGCTTGTCTCCAGATAGGACAAGCCGTTGTCGCTAGCAAAATTTGTAGCTTCAGTCTTTGTCACTTGACGGGCAAACTCTTGGTCGAGTTTGTTGCCAACCAGAATTACTATGGACTCTTCGCTGCTGTTTTGGCGGAGTTCGTCAAGCCAGTAGCCGAGGCTGTCGAATGACGCCCGATTGGAGATGGAGAAGACAAGCAGAGCGCCCAGGGAGTCGCGGTAGAAGGCCTTGGTGACGGCCCGGAAACGGTCCTGGCCTGGACCGAATGGGTAAACATGGGTTTTTTAACTTTCAAGACAAATGCAGGATTTTAGTTGTTTTCTAACAATGCTAACAATAATTTTTGCACACTCACCAGCCGTATCCCAAATCTGACAGCGTGCAGTTCGACCTTCGACGGGCACCATTTTGTTTGAGAATTCAACACCGATAGTTGTCTGGCTTTCGATTCGAAATTCGTTTTTAGTGAATCGGCTGATCAAGTTAGTCTTGCCCACTCCGCTACTACCGATTACTATGATCTTAAAGAGACAGTCGTAGTCCATTTCTTGTTGAATTAGTACCCGCCTTTCCTGTGTCTATAACTTTTTTGACTAAACAGCGCACGAGAAGGCGAGCAGGCAAAAGCAGCCAAATAAATAAAAATGCGCTTCGGGCCAGCTGGTCAATGAGGTTAAATAAAAGACTTGCCGCACGCCGACTCAATGCATAATTTGCATCAAATTTTCTCCGTCCGCCCAAAGCGCACATTCTATTTTTAGAAACACGTGCGTACATTGACTGTACAGCTGGGCTTCGGGTGTGCCCCGTTGTCCAGTCACACCAGCGCAATTAGGAGGCTTGGCAAGCCACGTTGCAGAGTCATTTTGCTTTGCGCAAAAGAAGCGTTTCGCCGGAATGACTCACACACTCAGCAGGCTGCGTATACAGTTGGTACATTAATTAATTTGTACTGCATTGCAAAAGCGGTGTCATTAGCGCTTAACAAAGCAGAAGAAAATAGTAAGAAAGGAACAAAGTAGCTAAAGAAATCAAAGAGATTATAACTTCCAATGGTAAAGAATGATTCTATTTTCAATTACAAGGATAAAGGCCCTTTTGATAAATCAACAAAGTAACAAAAATTATCAAATTTGTCTTGTTTAAGGTGGGATTCAGAACGTTGCTTGAGGATGCTCTAATATACAAAATAATATATATTTTACAAAATCTAATTGTACTGTGATTCAGAATGCATCATGTGACCCAGATAGCGTCCGTGACGTCACGTGACTGTGGTTTATTTCAATACTTTTGACAGTTGCATGATTTATTCCCCCTGAGCTCTCTTTTTTCCTTTTTTTCCAGCCAACTTTTACAGCTCTCTTTCCTTCCCTAAAATTATTTTGGGATTCTTCTGATCTTCTCTTCTTTAATGGCTTCACAGTCCCCAAATCCTAAACTTTCTAATTAAACATATTTTTAAATAATGTTTTATCCGACAGTCTTCGCGCCTAGTTTATTACCCCCCGGCCCCGGTTATCGATGAGGTTTCCCGGTGGGGTGGGTTTGAGTAGCAACACACTTAGCCAATCAGACAAATCGGCGCCTCTGAAACCTATAAATAATGACTGCTTTGGATCCCCCTCGGAGCAGACTTCGTCAGAGCTCCGCTCATCATTCCTCACATGCTCTCCCCCTTGTGTAGTGTATTGTAGTGTAGTGTAGTGTAGTGTAGTGTATTGTAGTGTAGTGTAGTGTATTGTAGTGTAGTGTAGTGTATTGTAGTGTAGTGTAGTGTAGTGTAGTGTATTGTAGTGTAGTGTAGTGTAGTGTAGTGTAGTGTAGTGTATTGTAGTGTAGTGTAGTGTAGTGTAGTGTAGTTTAGTGTAGTGTAGTGTAGTGTAGTGTAGTGTAGTGTAGTGTAGTGTAGTGTAGTGTAGTGTAGTTTAGTGTAGTGTAGTGTAGTGTAGTGTAGTGTAGTGTAGTGTAGTGTAGTGTAGTGTAGTTTAGTGTAGTGTAGTGTAGTGTAGTGTAGTGTAGTGTAGTGTAGTGTAGTGTAGTGTAGTGTAGTGTAGTGTAGTGTAGTGTAGTGTAGTATAGTGTCGAGATGTACTTTAGTCTCTGGAAGTTCGGGCTATTCATTCCATCGCTGAGAGACCCTTTTGTCGATGCATGAAAGCCAAAAGCTAGATAATCCTCCCCTAGTAATCCTATAGTGCATTAATCTGACCCTATGGCCTGCCTAGCAAGAACCCACTGCGCAAGGCCTCTGGACTGCAATCTTGTCCATGTAGAAGTTCATTTGACGCATCGCATTTTCTTACCAGTTCTAGTTCTGGAATCGGGATCATTCTGTCTGAATTGGTTTGAATATGATAATTTTTATCAGAAGAATCGATTTTTGCGAGTTGATCGACAGCTAAGATTGCAGTGCCTATGAATTTCGAAGTTCGAAGCAATTCTTCGGCCAAATCTCAAGTTCCATGTGGCAAATGATTGACTCACTGAAGCCCTCCTCAATTCCTGTTTTTGCCAAAGTTTAAAAAATCCTAACCTTAGGACAAAAACTCCCACTAAGTTTGCACCTGCTAGAATCCCATAATGCATGAATCGAACGCACGCAAAAAATCCACACATTTGCGTGGATCAGTGGTTGAGCTCCTGCGCTGGACTCATGGCGCATTTTATCAGCCTTAATTGGTGACTTCCCCCAAATTTGGTCCGCTTTGACAGGCGCTGTCAAGATTTGAGGTAATATTCGAAGTAGCTATAAAATATGGAGGTTTTAGGGGCCAAATACTGCAATGACTCCGTTAAAAAAATTCCGCCACAAGAGTCTTCCATCCCCACTTGAAAAAGCCATGCTCAGAAGCCACAGCAAACGGCTGTTTCTCCTTACAGCTCTGGCTGCCACCATCTGTGGTGCCCTGTCGTTACAAAAAACATCGGTTACTTGTAAGTTGCTCAATCGGTAAGGCTGGCCCAACCCACTGCTCTCGATTGCTGATTCCCTTCAACCCTTGTTACAGATGGCATCGCCGCCTCGACATCCCTTCGGTCGCTTCTGCTCTTCTGACCGATTTTTTAGTTTTTTACTTCTTCACTCAATAAAATAAGAGATTTGAGCCAGAATTTTTGGCACAGAGGGTACCACATAGCACATAAGAAAATAAAATTCAAATGATTTATTTTTATCAGAGTAAATTCACCTCATATTTTTAGTAACTTCGCAGTGAGTATCGAGCATCAAGTAGCTGATGATCACTATAAGCTGCTGGTAGCAAATCATAACACCAACGGAATAATGGAAATCGGCCTCCTGGAAGTTTATCTCAAGGCTGAAATAAATCGAAATCCTACAATGGAGGACATTGTGTTCGCTCTGGACCACGAGGCATTGAAGCTCATCAAGGAGATGGCGCTTACCGTGGGCTAAAATGTGCCACCTAGCCATAATTAGTTCCAATGGCTGCGCATTAAGAATATCAAGCGCCAAACTTGAGTGGACAGTTGAAAAATCTAATAAAAAAATATATTGCTAAAGATCAATAGCTAAATGGCATCTAATTTCACTGTTTGCCGCTCCTAAAGTCTAAATTAGGTAGGTTTCTTCGAGCAAATAAAAATAATTACGCATAAATTATTTTTTTTTTCATTTAAAGTACTTTAATAATTTTATTTTCGAAAGGCCGCGCCACCGGCACAGTCAGGGGCGCCGGCGTCAGCCAGCAGGCAATCGACGAAACGCCGAGTTTGCGCTTGCCCTCGCCGGTGAGGCGCCTGCAGCGTAAGCAGCAGCACCTCCTGCACCGGCTCGGGGCAGTGCGACTCGGTGCGGATGACGTGGCCTGCCAGCTGGAGTCGCCGACGGCGCAACAGCTCACTTGGACGGTCCAGGCCGGCGCGGCAAAAAGTGCCGAAAAGTGTCTGACACTTTTTGCTTTCGAGAAAGTGAAAGTGCTGTGCATTAATTTTCGAGAAAGGGGACATTTCTAGAAAGTGAAAGCGTCCCTATTATCTGAGGGGCGTGTTACTGACGAGGTCCTTGGGCAAATAAGTGAAAAATGAGTGTCTCTCAAAACAGCGATCAGACATTTTCCAACTAACTCAAAGAAGGGCTTACTTCATGCACTCTATGATGACCCCGAAGGTGCGAGTCTGCACAAATGGCGAGACTAAAGAAAGCCCCTTGAATGGACGCTAAGAGGACCTCACCCAAATCTTTATCAACGGTTGCATAAATCATTTTTTCTTCACGACTTTGGTATCCGCTGAAAGTTTATCAAAATTTTCTTCACAGTTGTTCAATAGACTACCAGCAAAAAATCTCAAATTATTCGATGGTGTGTTTAACCATGCAAATGCAATTGCATCCATTGTTTTCGATAAGTTAATGTAGACAGTGAGATGCGTCGTATTCTTTCTACTCATGAGCTCTCATTACTCTTGAAGTATATTTACCGCTAGTTAATTAAAAAAATTACTTCAGCGTGACAAAAGATTTATAATTACGCCTGAATTCTCAATTTTCAAGCTGTTTGTACCCTCTGAATCAATAATAGAAAGCTTGTCAGAGAAGCTGTGTGAATATTTACTCGTGCCTCCCTATCAGTTAGGAAGTTAGGATTGGGAAGGGTTTTTCTGATGGATCGGTTCTTGCTAAGAAATGCTGGAGCACCTTTTTGTCCATGTAAACTATCAGAAAATCATGCATTTATATACTATTTTGCAATATTCCAAACGACAAACTCGCTCCGACTCATTTACAGTTTGTAACTTTATAACGAAATAGTGAAAACACGAGATTGTCCAAGACTGTACGAACTACGTGGGAAAGGCATACGCATTTTTGCCTTGTATTAAAATACGATGTGTACTGCGTTTATTTTTTATCTTAATAATAAAATAAAACGTCAACTGTAAAAATCGACAATTAGTCACAAATTGGAAAATAAATTTTTGTTTAAACGGTGCCAGCGTAAGTGCATTCGTGCTCAATAATCGAAAAACACCTAAAGGAATTATATTTTGATCGTTGAGTTTACGAATTTGATCGTTTGCGAATAGTCAGAAAGTTTTTTTCTGAAAGTTCAGAAAACCCAGAAACCCAAACCTGGTGCTTAAACCCGACCCGAAACCCGAGCCGACCCCCAACCGGAAAGCCCTAGTGAAGGCTAAACTTGCATGTATGAAATCTAATTGATTCTTGGGCCAACTGTTAAGCTACATGCAACTAAAAATATAACCAACTACGCTCGTATTTTATCAGCCCCAATGGGCGATTTCCAATCATTCTGACAGCTTTTGACAGGCGCTGTCACGATTAAGTCTTCGAAGTTAAATATAAATTATCTTAGTTTTAAGCGCGAAAAAGCTGCTATCATTCAATTAAATCATCAAACCTGCAGGTTCTCCGTTCCGATATTCAAAACCATGCTCGACAGCCAAAGCAAGCGATTGTTTCTCTTGGCAGCTGCGGCTGCCGCCTTCTGTGGTTCCCTATCATTCCAAAAAAAACATCAACGGGTATTCGTAAGTTGCACAAGCACCGTAGGATTAGCGCAACCTACACTGGCCTTGAGACTCAATTGTCAACTTGTGTTTACAAGTGGTATCGCCGAATCTACATCACTTCGGTCGCTTCTGGTTGACTACGTCAATTCACTACAGGTGACTCCGCCAAGTAGAATCGTTTGCGACGCTGAAAAGATGGATAAATCGTGACAAAGCGAGCAATGGTAGATTGTACAGTATGTTGCGGAGTTGAATAATGGCTAAAACACGAGTGCGCGTAGCGAGTTTGTGGCCATTATTCAACGATGCAACATACTATACAAGCGCATTGTAAAGAACTTTTACCCAGCACATCGGTCAATTTAACACACTTTTGCGGCCAAATTAACACACTTTTCCGGTCAATTTAACACACTTTTGAGCGGCCATTATTTCACATTTTTCATTTAATGTGATTGGGGGAGAGACGGGGTGTGTGAACTGATTGGGCAGAGAGTATGATGTGCATTGATTACGCGTGCAGAGGGACAGTTAAAGAGACAAATATGTAAGATGAAAAGGCGAGTCTATAACTTAGGCATCAATTTTAAACTGGTTTCAACTAACATCAGATCAAATATGCCTGCTCTAATAAATTGGAAAAATCTACCGGTGGAATCGCTGAATGGCATAAGAATGGACGAGCAAATCGACTGTTGAGGGCGGTTCCGGCCAGGGCCCAGAACTGCAGATATCGACGTGCGAAAGCATCGATTGCCAAGAAGTTCATGTTTCAAGTGGTAAGTTGTAAATGAGCAATAACTAATCATTAAATCTAGGAAATCTGAAAGTCATCGAAATCATCGAATTCTTTTTTCAGTACGAAATACTCAAGCGCAAGTGGCTCGTCTTTTTGAAAACTGCCGGTTTGACAACTGCACCTTCAATTTTGGAACGAAGTGATTTACCATTAATAATAATGCCGTAAGACAATTAGAGCTACAAGTACTGTGTAAAAACTAATTATCTATCTTCCCAGCTCTCCTCTTCTCTCCTCTCCTCTCCTCTCCTCTCCTATCCTCTCCTCTCCTCTCCTCTCCTCGTTTCATTTTACTATGTTTTCTTGCTATCTTGGTATGGCTAGTTTTGTTTGTTTGTTGGAATTTGAAATTGCCAATTATAGTAGGTAAAAATAAACGCCGCCTTGCAAGTTGCGAGTGACGCAACGTTTAATGGACTTGAAAAGTGTGTAATAATGACCATTTTGGCTGGTCATTGTGTCTGGGTAAAAGTTCTTTACAATGTTAAGATGGTGCCATTCTGTCTTGCGCCATCCATAATTAGAGAATTGGAGTTTTTTTAATATTATTCAGAAAGGTCAACACAATGAGACGTACACAAATCTCTCAGCACAATAACAACACGTACAAAACTATGACTGTATAATAAAGCCAGACCAAAGGTTAAGAGAGATTTTTGGAGAGATTAAACTACACTCGGCTCGTATAAGAACGACAGTAATTTTCAACCTACTCAAGCGATTGGTAAAGTTTGGGAGCATATTCCAGGTGCTCTAAGAGGGTCTACTTATTTTGATGACCTGTAGCTGTCGGGCAGCTTAGCCCAAATAACTCTAGACAGACTAGACAGTGGGGGGCTCTAGCAGCCCCAGACAATAATATTTAGTTTAGCTCGTAGTCAAGCGACACCTCAACCCCCGTGCCCGGCTCAGACCGGTTTGCATAGGGCAGGCAAACATCCTCCAGCCAATCGGAAGCTAGCAAGGTCGCGTGCACTGATAGGGTGACTTGCACAAAACGCTAACCAGCGGACCTGAAAGTTGCTTAAACAATGTTCGTATTTTTTAGGTTTTTGAACACCTTTAAAGGCTACCGGGAATTTTTGTCACTTGTATCTTAATAAAACTAAACAGCCCATATTTTTTAAACTAGACACAATCCGTTAAATGATTGATGGCAATTTGCAAGTCGAAAATAGCTCTGAAAATTTGAAGGCGTGTGCAACGATGCAATTTAAGCATGGCATCGATTGTTTCGGAGAAGTGGATTTAGACATGCGATAATATTCCCTCTCTTGTCAGGCTTCAATGATTGCTGATCCATGTTTATTGTTTACCTTGGATACGCTATTCGATACATTTTCGAATGCGCTTTTCTTCTTGGAAGGATCCAACGCAAGTGTATGGAAATACACGGATTCCACGGAATTCCACGGATTATTGATTCCAACTTTTAAAGCTGTTAGTAATAATTCTGAGTAAATTTGATGAGAAGCTGTGTGCCAATCATGCACCTGTCAATTACGAGGGAGGAGGTTTTTTTGTGATAGATGAGGCCTTCCCAATCCACGAATGCTGCAGCATCTTTTGTCTGCAAACAATGAAGTACACTGGGCTTGTCCTCGCGAGACGGTACCGTGTGCATTGTACGAGCGTACTATTGCATGCTATTCTTAACTTCCAAATCCATCAAGTTGGATTCATAGGTTCGACTCATATTGATTATATAAATATGAACTGACTAATAAAATATCATAATTAATTGAGAAGTGCATATAATTATGCTTCCATAGTACTTTTTCGTAGATTTATTAAAAAGCAGAAAAAATAGTCAGAGATAGAATTTGAATTTTTCGCCGATAGGAGTCAGATTACCTACAAGATCCGCAACTGGATGTCAGAGGAATTGAGTATAACTATATTTACTACAAAAAGTTGTCGAGGAATTTAGATAAAAATCGCAGATTTTACACCAGCATAAAATATTAAGCTGTGAGTTTAGATCATACAAAATATTCAAGGATCAAGGACTTTCATTCAGTTCTGGACTGCGACACCTGCACTTTCGTAGATAAAAATAGCTTAACTTTATATATATTCTTAATTTATCAGTAAAAGCGAAAGTCGGATTTCATTTCATGTCATCCAGGCCAACAAAACTAGCATCCGGATTGTGAAACTCGCCAGACAAACTGCTCGGAATGCTCGCGGATTCGAATAGCCAACAGATTTTTGGGTCAGACCGGAACACACCGAACAGGCACTTCCGGTTGGCATTGCAGGCCATAGCGCAGTGAATATCCGAGTCAGCTGAAGCTGTTGCTATGGGACCAGTTGATCCGACGGAGAAGCTTGGAGCAGCGCTTTTGTACAGAAACTCAGTTGGCTCAATGTCTGCAGAAGCAATCAACAGTGCAACAGGGATGTAAGCTTATTAAATTAATTTTTGGATTAGTAAGCCTTCAAAAAACTTACAGAAAATGTCAATCTCACACATGGTGAGCAAAACATTTTCTCCAGTCTGTCCCGCCGTATTCTTGAACACAGCCAGATACCTGCCAGTTACAGGCCTATCGCAGCTGAAGCTCAGAGGGTTGCCCGTTGCTGTGGCGATGCCATTCCAGGCGATGCACGTTTTAAAGAGGGCGCGGTCAGCCGAGGTCCAAGCAGACGAGTCGGAGGCGACTCCTTTGCGGATGTAAGGATGTGAAGCGGTCGGTGTCACAAAAATGTATTTGTTAAGATAAACCTTCCTAAGTAAGATAGCATTCACAATTTGTCCAGCTGGTTGCTTTTCAGCAATACATGCATGTGGAAACAAAGATGTTTTATGCCCCCAACAAATAGCCAAAAACGGCTGAAGAGCCTGGGCTTAAAGGAAATAATTGGCTCGAAATTATTTTCAGTTACAGCGAATTCTCCATCTCATACAGCCAGCTATCAATGCTTACCAACAGTGATGAGCCGGAACCTGTCCGCGCAGCAATCGATTCTGTTCCACACTCGAACACCAGACACGGCATACCTTTGTCCCAGGTCAACCATCCACCAGGGATTTAAGTCAGTGTTGTTGGTGGCGAAGCATTGCGAGGCCGGATTGAAATTCCCAGCGGTATTTCTGTTGTAAGCGTACGCAGAATTGACTTGCGAACCGTACACGGATGACAATTTTGTTGGCAAGTTTTTGGGCACCATCAATGCTGCAAGAGTTTCACCAATTGTCCAGGAACATCTGATCTTGTGTATGGTCAAAATAATCTAAGGGCACTTACCAGCGCTTGAAATTTCAACAGACCAAATACTTAATGCAAGCAAAAAAAGTTTCTCCATTTACCCGTGTGTTTTTTTATATTTTACTGTAATCGTGTCACTATTATACAAGCTAGATTCTGAACAAAGTGTTAGCGCTTAAATTACAATTTAGGAAAGAAGCCTCTTGTCTTGTGCTGTTGATTGGCTTTCATTCGGCATTGGATGGCTTCTTTAAGAGCCCAGTATGCCAAGGACCAAGCCTCTTAGTTGTAAAAGGAAAACCCACCGTCATCAAGTGAGTTTATTTTAAGTACACTTCAAGCGTTTGTCACATAAATGGTCAGAGAACTCGATGTAAATCTGTGTGATTTAGCTCTTTTTGATAGCGGTGTGAATGAGCCTAAAAGGGTTCTCTAACCAACAGTTCAAAATAAGCTGAAAAGTTAGATCACTCATTTATATGATTTCATGCACTTCGCAACAAGAAAAATGTCTTTAAAATTTGAAGGAATTTAAGCATCTATTGTTTCTGTCAAGGGGATTTAGCCAAGCGATTGCTGATATATGTTTACCTTGGATACAAAATTCAATAAATTTGCAGCAAAATAATAAAACTAACTTAAGCGTAAAAAACTTTCGCCATGGATTTTTGATTCTATATTTTCAACAGCTCACAGCTCAGACTTCTAAGCTAAGCAAATAAGCTGTGTTCAAATAAGCTGAATCTATAAGAATGCTGCATGGTCTAAGATATTGTGAGAAAATCATGCACCTGTAATTTAGGAATGTAAAACAAACAGATCGGCTGCAACTCCTTTGCAGATGAGTGACGAGTGACGAGAAAGTGGAAATCGTCCTAACCAGTAGCTGAGAACCGCCTGAAGCTTCTGATGGCAATTCATAACGCCAATGCAATGATGGAGATCGGCCTCCTGCGGAAGCCCTTGTCATAGCTGAAGCTAATCACCATCCCATAGATGATGAGAAAGTACTCGTATTACGCTAGACCTGAAAAGAAAAATCTTTATGGGAGAGATTAGCTGACTGTGACAATTTACTTTCCAGCCTACTCAAATGATTGGTAAAGTTTGGGGCGTGCTCACAGGATACTCTAAGAGGCTAAAAGAAAGGGCCCTGAATAAGAATGGATGGTAACCTCAAAAGAACTCAAAGCTGCCAACTCTGGACAAGTGCATGGCAAGGCACCCCTCTATTGTGAGGATGTCGCTTAGAACACCGCACCTTAATATTAACCTACAATTGCATCGAAAATTTTTATGTTTTTGTGGCTTTAGAACCACTTAGATTTAGTATAACTAAATAATTCAAACTAAGCACAATCTAGCCTTTTAATTTGCTTCTTTCTTTATTGAAAAAAAGCTTTAAGGTGCGCGCACTTTAGGGCTAATCCGCTCCAGCGCTTCCCGTCGTCTATTTATGTCAATAAACGCTTCCTCTCCTTCCTAGAGGCTGGAGGGAGGCCTGTAGCAACAGTGCAAATTTTTGATGTTTTTTTTGGGGAGCTCATCCCCTGGAGCCGGTTTTAGCCAGTTTCAGACACATGGAAGTGACACACACCGCCCAGCCCCTCAAAAACGGACAAAGTTTTCATAAAAGCTTGCAGCAATTTGCGTGACAAATGACAATTTTCTTTACAAAATTCTCAGTAACTTTGGAAGGCTTGCAACCGACTCGGGTTGGTCTCATTTTAAACATTATTGTATTCCTGGTGCAATAAAGAAACTTTGAAATAACAATATTTTCCAATTCTACATTGTTCAAGACTACTTAAATAAATTATTATCAAGAGTTTGTCTGGCGATGTACAGGATTTTCCAAGCGATGCGAAACTTTAAGTTTCATAGCAGTTAAAACATAGTAACGAATATGTATATATATTTATTTATTTGATGATAGAATAAATATGGATTTTCACTTTCAATCAATTCCGAAAAACACTCAGAAGTGGCTTAAGAATTTTGCCGCCAGAAATTGACTATAACAAAATTAAAACAAAAAGTGGAGGAAATTCGGTTAGAAAAACAGCGCGTTTTGCTACAGCATAATATCCTAAGCTGTGTCTGAACTGCAAACATAAAATAAGAAGGCAAAAAATTCCTTTTACGAGGGGTCTTCCCACTGATCCTCATGGATTCCCGAAACCGGACTTATCAAATACGAGCGTACGTGGTAAAATTTTTTAAAAAATTATAAGCTGATTAAAACAGTTTTTTCAAGTTTGGACTGCCACACCAGTTTCTTAGAAATACGAGTATAAAGCCTCACTTTCTAGTTTTTCATTTAATCGAAAAAACGAAGGTTAGAGTTCATTTGTCCTCCAGACTAACAAAACTAGCATCCGGATTGTGAAAATCGCCAGAAAAACTGCTCGGAATGCTCGCGGATTCGAATAGCCAACAGATTTTTGGGCCAGACCGGAACACACCGAACAGGCACTTCCGGTTGGCATTGCAGGCCATAGCGCAGTTGATTTCCGTGTGAGCCGACGTTGTTACGAGGGGACCAGTTGATCCGAGGGAGAAGCTTGGAGCAGCGCTCTTGTACAAAACTCAGTTGGCTCAATGTCTGCAGAAGCAATCAACGGTACAAATAAGGCAATGGGATTTGAGATTATTAAATTAATTCTAGATTAGTCAGCCCACAAAAAAAACTCACAGAAAATGTCAATCTCGCACATGGTGAGCACAATATTGTCACCAGTTTGTCCTGCAGTATCCTTGAACACAGCCAGATTACCTGCCAGTTACAGGCCTATCGCAGCTGAAGCTCAGAGGATTGCCTGTTGCTGTGGCGATGCCATTCCAGACGAAGCACCTGCTGAACAGGGCGCGGTCAGCCGAGGTCCACGCAGACGGGTCGGAGGCGACTCCTTTGCGTATTTATGCGAATCGGGACGTGAAGATTTATTTTGCATTGTGTTTCCATTGCGACGCTTAATAAACTGGGGAAATTTTTGAACTCACTAGCTATGATGTGCATGTATGACTCATTTCCTATAGCTAAAATTGCATTGCGTCATTGTTTCTTGAATTATGACAATCAATAATTATAGAGAATCAGCAATCGCAAGACTAAACATGATTAGAGCTTGTCACGGGAGCACGAGAGTTAGTTTGACGACGTTTGCCGGCGGGATGTTTGGGATGTAGCTCCCAAACCCAAAATTTCCCTATCTCGAACCCCAAAAACCTCAAGCCGTAAAAGCTTTGATTAGACAAATCTTTTGGGAAATTCTTTCGAGTTTTGCATGCGATATCTTCATCTCCAAGGAAACCGCATACACACCAGCTTACCAACAGTGATGAGCCTGAACCGGTCAATACAGCAGTCGACTCTGTTCCACACTCGAACACCAGTTACGGTATACCTTTGTCCCAGGTCAACCATCCACCAAGGACTTAAGTCAGTGCTGTTGGTGGCAAAGCATTGCGAGGTTGGAATAAAAGTTCCATCGGTGTTTCCGGTGTAAGCGTACGCAGAATTGGATACCAATTCAAATTTGGATGACAGTTTTGTTGGCAAGTTTTTGGGGACTATTAAAGCTGCAAGAGTTTTATCAATAACAAACAGACATGTGAGCTGGAGTATATTAATTTCGAGAGGCTTAGTACGAGCGTATGTTACTTACCAGCGTTTGAACCTTCTACAAGCCAGATAATCAATATGAGCATTAAAAAATTATCCATTTACGCACTTGTTTTTTCGACTTAAGCATTACAGCCTAAATTCCACAGAATTAAGCAATTTAAAAAAGAAGCTCATCATTTTTTTGGCTTGCATTTAAATAGGATTCTGAATTGGATGGCCTCTCTTGGATAGTTTAGTACAAAGTCTTTCTTTGGTGGAAAGAGGATGGGATGAAATAGGCCAGTCCAATGTTTGTAAAATGAAAAACTTTAGCCCTGTTAGCATTTTTAATTATTTGCTGTAAAGGTAAGTGCAGCTATGTTTTTTTTCAATTAAAAAATTGCTTGGGCATTGAGCTGTGTCAACCTGTCAACCTCTCAATTAATTTCTGATAGCAATAAACTGTTCTAATAATCCAATATCTCTGCATTCTGACGCACTGAGCAATTAGTGTAAATTCCTTTTAAAATAATTATTTTTTCTGCGCATAATTTTTTGTCAAAAATTTCTAGCTAGTTTTTTCCACCAAAAGTTTCCGCTTGCATCTTAAAAAACCCCGCTCATGTGTGTGCTACAGTTCCGGAGGCTCTCTACGTTTTGCTAAGTTTCTACGTTTAGCACTCCAAACCATTGATTAGTACGTAGAATCCATTCAGCAAAATTGCAATCCAACTAGTAGCTCTCTAAACACGAACCCTAAGCACATTCTGACGCCTCCGCCCAAACCCTGGAGCCTCACGCCTTGGCCCAGGCACCAAAGTCATTGCAGCATGACAATCAAAAGCAGGCCCAGAACCAACCCGTCTTTGTAAACAAATGGTCACGGCTAACTGCTTCTGGTGGAGAGCAACCCAGCTAATACGACATTTGAGGTCATTTTCGACACCAAAATGCTTTCGATACAGGAAATCATACGATTCTCTTCCAACGCTTGAGAAATTTGCATGAGAGTCAACCAATTATTAGGACTATTGCTAGCCTATTCTCGGAAGCGATTTTTTTCGCCAAAACATCTAGGGATGAAGCAACGGTAGCATACCCTATTCCAAGGGGGTCCCCATTGCTTAGGGGACGAGTGGCTCGGCGGTCTAGCGCGTCTGCCTTGTGTGCCACTGGTCCAGGTTCGACCCCGCGTTGAATTATTTTTCCCTAGCGCGTTTTCGTGTGCAGGGTCACATTAATTTGGGGCCTTGTGCACGAATTGGTTGGGCTATGGGCCAGTTGTGCTATTTACGCCCATGAGGGCAACTGCCTAGGGCATAGAGTGCACATGAACTACCGCTTGTACACCTTATGTGAGTGCGTGACTGGGTGCTGTACTGTGCATCGTGTGTGTGTGTGTGTGTGTGTGTGTGTGTGTGTGTGTGTCTATGCCTGCATACCGTATTTAGTGTGACCGAACGCGCAATGGACAGTCATGCCCAGTCGCTAGTTGTGGGACAATGTCGCTTCTAGCATCAAGGTGCCTATACAGCCCTCCTGCAGATTTAGCTGTTTTAGTTTCAGTCCCCATTGCTTTTTTCACTTCAGCAACACAATCATACAGGACAACGAGATCAGCAACGTTCTTTTTTGCAACGATCTAGCCATTTTCGGAGAAGATCTGCACGAGATTCAGTTGGGTCTAAATAAAGTCTCTGAGTTATGTGTTGAAAACAAGCTCATGCTTATCATTAACAAAGCAAAAATTCTTTGCTGTAATAACGCTGCAAATCAAAACCAGCAGCTTATCGTTCAAAAGAATAAAATCGTTGAGAGCGTACCACAATGGAATTATTTGGTGATAGAAATAAACGCCAAAGCAAACACTGATGCACACACCGTTGAGGTAAGCAAACGCTGCGCACATCCGTTATATCTCATCAGAAAACTGGCAGCTTTCCATTTAAAAAAGCTCAAACAACAGCTTCAATTTTTCTCAGCACTCATAGAAAGCTTGACACTTTACGCGCTGCACAAGCATGGGACTGCTTCATTTTATGGAGTTTCGGGTAATAAACAAATAGCAGCTGATAAAAAGGTTATTAAGTAAAGTGAGGTACACCAAAATTGAATCAAGAAGCACTAAAGCTTTGCCAGTCGGAAAGGAATTAGCCGGAATCTGCTCAAGTTTCATTTTACGAGCTAAAAGGAAAGTTTTTAGAGGAAATTTTTGCCCCAGAAAACGAACACAAAACCACAAACACAAAGCTACAAAACCAACTACTTGTAAGTAGTAGAAGAAGAGTTTAAGTAGCAGAAATATGCTCAGATCTCGAAATAAGCGAGTGTTCTTTTAGGAAAAACCCTTAGCTACACGAAACATAAACACCCTGTCTATGATTTTGTTTTACTGCCACTGTGAATTATCGTCCAAAACCAACCCTAAGTCACAGTTACAAACTCCAGATTCCTTATTTGGACAGTTAACAACCGGATTTGGAAATAAATAAACTCCTTCCTGGGATAATTTCATCGAACCACTTGGAAGAACAGTAGTTAGGCGGACTCAAGCATTCCTACTCCTCGTAGAGAATGTGATAGAGCTTGTTCGATTGCAGGAGCCAATTTTTTTTCTAACAGTGCATTGCAAAATTAGCATGTTTTTGTTGCTAACGTAGATACCCGTCGGGACAGATGCAAAAACAAAACACATTTATTGTGCTGTACACGTGTCAGCATCGCGGTATCCTTTCTTCTTCAAAGATCTATCCTAAGGTTATTAGCTAGTCGCGTATGTAACGAGCAAGTAAAAAAAAAAAATCTTACCATTTTTTCGGCAGCAAAAATACAAAAATACTCATGAAATTCTATGCTGAACGAAAAAAATTTTAGCACCGTGACTCGTGCAAAGTTAATTTTGAACTGTATAATCTTGCCGGGTTTATATGAAATTTCAAGCAGCGGTCAACGTCAACTACCTCATTTTGCTCAACCCCTCGCTGATTGCTTGGTGCAACCGTACAACAAAGTTTGACTTAACAAAAGTCATTTCCATCATACAAATATACAAACTAAATTCGTGTCTCTGTTTGACCAGAGCCAAGTTACAAATTAGTAGAAGTGAAACACTACTAATTACGACATACTTTACGGATAAAGCATGATGAACCAATATATAGCTTACTATTATCTGGCACTTCGTTCCTTTCTGTCATTCGTAGTAGCTCGTACTTGTAGTGTAGTAGTAACAGTATTGCAGTGTAATTTATTGTAGTTTAATTAAATATAGTGTATTTTTGTGCAGCGTAGTGTAGTGCGTATTAGTTTGTTAATACGCCGTGCAGCGTGAGTAATTCCTCACCTGCACAGCGTATTAACAAACTGCAGATACAGTAGGAAGTGGTTAAATTTTAAAATTTTAAAATTTATCAGAAGAATTTTTACGTTCATTTTTTGTGCATTTCCACCTGGCTGCTTAAGTCACTGGCTTGTTACTGGCTATTGCTCGTTACTGAGAAATGCCAAATAAGTACTCGTATACTTTTTTTCACCTTTCACTTTTGCATATTTCTACTTGAAGCAACTCGTGCAAACGTTTTCATTATATTTGACTCGGCGGAATAAACTTTTCTGAGCTTAAAAATAACTATAAGAATACATTGTATCGAGATGCATTCAGCCATTCAGAATAGTAGACTTATCATAGTAAAAAGTATATATTTAGCTCGTATTATCGAAGTATTCGATAGCAATAGTTGCCGAGATATTTAGATTAAGCTCACGCTGCATACCATACCTGTTTAACCCACACTAGATCGAGTTATTTTTCAATAACATGAATTTTAGAGGTACAAATTTCAAAAATAGTACAATTATTAATCGACAAGATGCTCGAAAAATTCTCCAGAAATTATTGGCGAGCTGCTGTGCACTTTTGAGAGAAGATATGAATATTATTAATAATTTTATGCAGCAAATATTAAAAATATGTGGTACAATGTTAACTAGTAAATAATAAATACTGAGTATTGTGGCAACATTAGCATATAGTTGGTCAGGTTGCAAGTTTGCTTCCTACTGGCAAGAGGAGCGCCCATTTAGGGGGAGGTGCTGCGGTCCCCCTCCCCTGATGAGGAGAAATGATGCTAGAGTAAAATGATGTATGGAATACCTTAATTTGGGGTCTTATTGTCCAGAATGTAAAAAAATAGCTCTCGACTTTCTTGAACAAGCTAAATCACAGCGCAAAATCGAGACGGTCTTCGTGGAGAGCGCCAGGAGCCGGAAGAACATCCTCATGCAACGAGTCGAACGACATGGCTCTGAATGCCACATCTGAGGCGCCGAATTTCCAACTGGCGCCCATATCTAAAGCGCAATTTTTCCGTCTAGATTCGCAGCTAAAATGAAAGCAGTTACACGCCTTGCATCATTGAAGATAAATTGAACAAGTTCGAAATTTAAATTACATTTAGTTATAACGAAGGCACGTACTTTCTTCCAGGGTGTTTGCAGCAAGAATTCCGGTCTTCTTTTTGACTAAAATTAGTATTTAATTAATGAGTAAAATAAGCCCAGAGAAATTGCAAAAAGAGGGGAGAAAGTGGGGTCTAGAAGATGTTGGCTCAAACTTTCAGAGACTTATTTTTAGGTTGGTTACCAACTTATGCCATAGTTGGTTAAATTTACTTACACCTCGACGCACTCTCTGCAATGTTCATTTTTTACAAACTTTGAGCAGCAATGGCCCAGTGTAAACGCTGCCTTGGAATGCTTGGAATTGGATTTACTTAATTTACTATTGAGGTTCAAAGCTTTCCAATGCTTCGAGGTCACGGCACGGCAAAGGCAGCTGTCGTATCCAACTCTGAAGCAGCCAGCACTGGTTAGAGCATATCTATCTAAAGTGCGACCGCCTTACCTCCATAGCATCCCTATTAAAGAGTGCAGTACCCTGTTTTATTTTTAAATCAAGCGCTTAAACCTGGTGCCTAAAAAACATTGTTCAGGTAGTACTACCGAGTTGCCCCAAGAGTTTGTAAGACTGCCAAAAAATTTATCTGAGAATTTAACAATTCCTATTGGCGCAAAACTGTGGAAAATTACTTTTTATTTATTACGATGACGCCACTGCATGTGAAATTTTTAGCACAAATTCTGCTTTGCATTCAAGCATTTGCTTGCTAAATTGAAATTCCAAACAAAGACGTCGTTACCCATTACCCACTACTTAATAAGTTGGCGAGTAGCCAAAGAAGAAATGCTGCACTGAAGCCAAATAATTACGAGTAAAAGGCAAAGATGTGGTTCAAAAAAAGTAATGACGAATTGACGCGATAGCATGATGGGGGCAGATATTTACTAGAGGTGCAAATAATTTTTGCGCGTAATTCGTGCTGCTTTGAATCAAAAATAGACAAAATTGTATTGAAATATTTATTTTATTTGATTCAGAATGCCTCTAAATATTTCTGAAGATGTATCTCACTTAACCCGTACCCCTTGTCTATCTTGCTAATGCCTTGCAAGCGGAGATTCTCAGTAAGTAATCTCCGCGGCCATAGACATAAATCTTATAACTTTCAGGGTGCGGAGAATATGAGAGAATTTATTCTCCGCGCGCCTAAATATTCTCCGCTCCCTGTTTGCGTGAGATACATTTTATTATCACACTGAGACTCAGAGAATATCTATGGCAGAATCTCCTCGGCTTCGCCTCGGAGATTCTGCATAGATATTCTCCTCGTTTCAGTGTGATAATATTCATAAATTTTAGAGGAACATCCGTACCCATGACATACTTGAAGTACTACAGACGTCGCTAAGTAGTCATTAAAGAAGCTTCTAACAGTCTAACTAATCGAACCCGTAACTGCATGGCGACAGATAAATATCTGAAAAACAGATAAAAATCATTAAAATCCACATAGTACCGAGTGAATTCCCCTGCTCAATCAACTGGCACACCGCCTTGCCAGCTGATGATGGGGGGGGGGCGTCAGTTGCGAACTCTTCTGGACGCTGTTTTACGTTCAAATGTTTTTTAATCCTTCAATATATTTGATCCATAAGGGTGTTGTTTCTTTGGAAAGAAGGGATGCATGTGATAGCGTAACTATTTGTCTGTGATTTTTAATTGTGCATTGCAAAAATAAATATTTCATTTGTTCAATCACTGAATTATCTCTCGCTTTCTCCTCATTATTAGCTAAAGTAAAATGTGCAACTTTCTGGTCGCTCGTTAATCGATTAGGAAATGCTGAAATAGAATCTATAAAACAGGCTCTCTAGCCTGGCTCTCGTTTAAGCGTTTTTCGTCCAGCAAATAAAGTTCTGACTACTTTA
The DNA here is from genome assembly GCA_950096795.1 of Macrostomum cliftonense. Classification (NCBI taxonomy): domain Eukaryota; kingdom Metazoa; phylum Platyhelminthes; family Macrostomidae; genus Macrostomum; species Macrostomum cliftonense. Next base: position 177,343 of record CATNEM010000282.1, on the reverse strand, counting down.
TTTCAACGTAGAGTGACAATTTAACGATTGTCTTTGAGCGTAGATAAGCTCGTAAAAGACATTCTTATATTGACTACCATTTTCGTAGCCGTGGTTTCAGGCGAGAGAAGATGATCTATGACTTGCTCGATTCGGTTGTTAGGCTACAAGGGAAGCTGCGGAAGGGACGAGATCACAATCCGATCGCGGCCATGGTCTCCAATGGATTTTTAGCTGGCAGCTGTTTTATGATTTTTAGACTCTTATTTTCTTTAATTAGTTGACCATGATGCGATTAACAGTAAATTTTTAATGTACGAGTAATTGTAGAGAGAAAGACGCGCGTGCTAAAGATTCCAATTAAAACTTAGGTCGTTTTATCACAATTCGAGTCGTTTTCTCAATTTAAATATTTTCCATTCATCCTGCTACTAAATCAAGTAAAATAATAAATTTAGACACCCGACCTTTCGGGCAGATGAGCAGCCCACGGCACAGCCGCAGCTAGTTGCGCGGCGCATCCGAGGGCTGTGTACAGCTTTCAGCCTGACGGGCTGGAGGGGCCGCAACACCCACAGTAAATTTACCCAGCTCAAACTGGTACCCGATCTCAGCTGGGTGGACTGAAGCAATGCGGGATTAAGTGCCTTGCTCAGGGGCATAAATAGTCTCCCAGTGCCGGGACGCGAACCCACGACCTTCCGGTTATGAGGCAGGCGCCCTAGCCACTAGGCTACAACTCCCGCTAAGTAATTAAAAAAGTATATCTTCGATGCCCTATGGTCTTAGAAAGTACGAATCCCTCAGTGAAAGTCCACTATGAGCCCGCATTGTTCGTTCAGTCTATTAATATTCACTCCAGAACTCTGAATGTAAAACATCAAAATAAATTTCTAAATTGATCGATTAAATTTTTTAAAATAATTATTAATTATTTAATTATATAATTGAGGAAAATGCTTGACTATGCATCTTCATTATCGTATGTCAAAATAAAAAATGTAAATGTTTAAAACAACTATTGATTTCATGCTTTATTTTTTACTGCTAGTAGCATCACTAAAACACTAGATAGCAAAGAAATTTTTTTTCAAATCAAATGGTGCGTGGGATTGTCGCATTTATTTCCTTAAAAATTTGAAATTTAGAATTAAATGAATTTTGCAACATTGATCAGCGCAAAAGTGCACTATACTTATTAAGCTGCTTCGACATGACTAGACAACAATAGCATAAAAGCAAGCAAATAAAAAGTTCAATTGAAAATGGAATGCCCTATTAATTGCATTGTAAATAAAGGAATCCTTCAAGGTGGTAGAGAAAATTACACGCATCAGCACTACTACTAATTCATTAGAAATCAGCCTTAGATCAAAGTGAGTGCATAGCAACAAAGACTCAAAGCTCAGTTTCCCTGCTTCGCTGATAAGACTCTAAGTTGTGAAGGCTGTGATGAAAAGCTCCTTGAAACTCTTCAGCAGGATTGACGCCTGAGCCAGCAGGCACGAAAAATGAATACTGGCTGGTAAAGCTCATAACACCATTAGTCAAATGAGGATGCTGTGTCTCATTGAGCAAATCAGATTCCTTACAGAAGCCGGCATTGTCATGGCAACGGTTGCTATGGTTGACATCTATCCGACAATCAGCAATTAACTGTTTCTGTTTAGGAAGAAAATTCTTGACGATTGGCAACTGACGATGCTTTCGTTTGATTGACAGTTTGGTCAGCAGCTGGCCAATTGGGTAATGCCCGGAGTCCAATGCTGCGATGGGTCTTTTTTCACACTTGGGCAGGAAAATCTGATTGAGCTCGTCCGGCTTGGCTGGCTGGTAGCGGCGTCTGGCCGACAGGCGGGCAAACAGGCAGCACACGGCTAAGCTGGATAAGAAAACCAGAACCAATGCCAGGGCTGTTAGTACTGATGTAGCCGCGATGGAGTACATGTTTTTGTAGTTTTTACTAGTTTAATCAGCTCTGGTTAAGGGAGCTCGATCTGTTCTTGCGCTGAAAAATCTGCATGCTGCATGCACGCTGCATGCATAATATTTACCGAATATGTGTATAGTAGGCCATTCTTTGAGTTGTAAAATTCAAGTTACGCTAATTTTTTTTAAGTTTTATAAATATTTTCTCTGTGTCAATAAAAATAGTAAATGAAATTAGTAAAACAAATAAATATTTGGTACGCATACACGCTTTTCAGAGCGAGGAAGAGCAACTTTTTCTCAGCCACTTGATAATAATAGTCTTGCTCCACCATAAATACTGGACTCTCTTTTAAGTCTTTGTCATTTCAAATGGAATTCCTTCAGTAAGTAGAGATAGACGGCTTAGAGGAGAACAAACCACTTAGAAGTTTTATTAAAAGTATTCAAATTGATGATCTTGGCTGAAAAGATTTTAGCCTAAAAAGTACTTACAATTTAATATTGCTCTCTCTCACTTCGCGTAATAATCATAGAAGTGTTTATGTGTTCAACGAATGTTACTTTCGAAGCTTAAAAACTATTAAATACAACCAAAGGCTAAATAAACAGTGACTGGGATATTTTTTTGCAAAAAAACTGATGCTTAATAACCCCTTTTAAGTAGATTAAAATAAGAGGACAATTATGTCCTCTTATGCCTTGATTTGGGTAGGGATTTACTTTTAAAATTAAAAAAGCACAAATATTTATTTTTGCTGAATAAAATTCACAGGTGTCAGAATTTTTCAATTTTTTACACAAAATTCAAATTTTTCAGAGGATTAGTGCCTCTACTATTCTCAGCAGCAAAGTGTAGCTGAAATGAAAAAATTTAATAAATGCGTAAAATGCAAATAAATTCATGGTTTTTAGTAATTTTTGGGATAAGGTATGGCTACCCCCTACGAGACAAAAATAATACCTTTGCTATTATGTAATGTAACGCACATATTTCAAAAGTTTAACTGTAATAGACTTACACTGAATATTTAGTAAATTAAGAAAATTAAAGCAGATGAATTTTAAATAACGCTAGTTTATATAGGATAAATATAAGTTGTAGCCAGCATTGTCTCAGATAAAGTGAAACACATAAGTTGTTCGCGATTTATTATTGACGAATACGGAAAACACATTAAGCGATGAATAATACAACCACGAAAACTAACAGAAAAACGTACCGTATAATATTTAATAAAATAACTTTATTCCTTATATTAAAAACTTTTAACTATGGAAAAACTAAATGTCTAGTTTATCAGAAACATAATTAACAGCATTAGTTATAATATTTATTTTACGGAATGATTTCTTGCAAACAAAATACGACAAGTAACACATTTTGATTGCCTCGTAGAATTTGGATACCAGAAAAAAGTTAAAAATCAAATTAAAAAATCAAGGTAATCACCGTAATCATCATAGCCGCATTTTTCATTTTTAGACGGTATGTCACGAATGCTTCTTTTAAGCTACATAGCCCTAATTTTCTAATCACATATTTTGATGCTTGAAGCTAAATTGCGCTGATTTTAGCGATGTCAATAAAAATACTGTGTTACAGTTACGAAGAACGGCAGTATTGGAAAGCATGTGATAGTACGACAGTAATATTGACTTTAAATTCTTTATCGTACATCCGCATCGCTTTCGCTATCAGCAAAAATTCACGACGGAGTGCTCAAAAGCGTCAAAGCTCTTTGGAGATCATAGCCGTTTTTTTAAAGTAACCGTCTTAACGAGCGACTTGTTGCATAATACAGGTAGCCAAAAACATGCAAATTCTGTCTTCAGTTTTATTTTATTAGCGACCTGATCCGGGTCACTACGTCGCAAGATTAAGTACATGTACTCTTAAATCGCAATTTATTTTATAATGGTACAGTAGTTGACACGGTACACATAAATGCTATCAGAATTTTTCTATTTCTTTGTTTTGCTTGCCAGTGAAATTAATACCAATTAGCACGCAATGGAGTTACATTTTTAACTATTGTAATATTCGAAATCAATCAAAACAATATTTTTATTATATTAATATTAATATATTTTTATTTTTTATTATATTACAGTATTTGTTTTAAAAAAACTGTACGCAAGGCAATGGAAGTGAAAAGCTTCAAGTATTAAAATAATTTATTAGTCAATTCAAATCAAGGTAATCACCGAAATAAAAAAGTCGACGTAAAATCATCGCGTACAAAAGAAAAAAATTAGAAACATGAAATTACCAATACATAATCGCTCATCATTAGAAATTGTAATTTTCGTTAACTTACTAATCTTATAATGTTGATTACAGTTATCTGATGCAATCATCAATCATAGCTTGGACCTGGACAGCCAGTCAAATTCCTGAAATGTATGTTGAATCGCTCAAAGCTGGTTACTCAAAGTTTCAGTGTGGGATGTTTGTTTGACAGCTTTGGGATTTAGGATTCAGTCAGGGTTTAGGGTTAGGGTTTGGGTACCTGTTAGACAGGGCAAGGGTGTCAGGTACCTGTTATACGGGGCAAGGGTGTCAGGTACCTGTTAGACAGGGCAAGGGTGTCAGGCACCTGTTAGACAGGGCAGGGGTATCAGGTATCTGTTAGACAAGGCAGGGGTGTCAGGCACCTGTTAGACAGGGCAGGGGTGTCAGGCACCTGTTAGACAGGGCACGGGTGTCAGGTACCTGTTAGACAGGGCACGGGTGTTAGGTACCTGTTAGACAGGGTTTGGGTGTCAGGCACCTGTTAGACAGGGCAGGGGTATCTGATAGCTGTCAATAAAGGCATCCAGAAGCCAGCAGCGAAGCGCACCTGCTGTTTCCGCTCGGCCCCGGTGTCAATAAGCGCGTTCACCAGGCAGGGCCGGTCGAGGACGCCGTAAAAATCGCGCAACGCTCGCCCGAGTTCCCCGACGCTGCGCACCAGCCGGCCGTAGCCGCCAAGCGCCTCGGCGACCAGGTCGTAACGACACTCCGAGCTCAACGAAGTAGCCGGCAGACGCAGCGCGGCCGCGCCCGACGAAGATCCGGCATCCTGCAGCAGCTGCTGAACAATGTCGGCAGGCACGCCCGAGTAAATTCCGGAATTGTTGATGACAACAATCAGGACGGGCATTCTGTAGCGGGCCAGGGTTTCGAGTTCGGCGAGGGAAAATCCGATAGCCGAGTCGCCTTCTAGGCACAGAACTCGACGATGGCCAACTTGGCCGAAATTTTTGTCGCCATGGCGGCACAAATCGGCGGCGGCCGCGAAGCCTAGCCCGACGCCCATAGTGCCGAACGTGCCGGCGTCCTTGACGACGGGTGAAGCGGCATTTTTCAATTAGGTATAGATGTTTTATTCAGCGTTTGGGATTTGGGATTGTCAATTTGGATGTTGGACTTTATGTGGGATTTATGACTGAAAAATGCGGCTATGGGATTTCTGATTTAGAATGCGGATGTGGAATTTCTAGTTGAGGATGTAGATGTGGGATTTCTGATTGAGGAAGGATGCGGATGTGGGATTTCTGACTTAAAATGCGGAATGTGGGATTTCTGATTGAGGATGTAGATGTGGGATTTCTTATTTAGAATTAAGAATTAAGATGTGGGATTTCTGACTGAGAAAGGATGTGTTTCGTGCGATGCCGAATCGCGCAGAAAGTAAATCTGATCCTTGCAGGCTCGCCCGCACTCAAGGGCTCTTGTCGTGTATATTTGCCATAGACTAATGGCTTTTACTTGTACTTATAATAGGTTGGTGCCCTTGGCACGAATACGCTAATACACAACACCTCCCCCCTAAAGTTAGTCAGACTTTCACTCGTAAGACTTTTTTTTGGGGTCAATTTGAAGTCGTTGTGGGGGCCTGCGATTCCGAGCAGACCCAGTTCTTCGCTGCGGTGCTTCGCCAGGGTTTCCACCAGTCTCCATTTCCAGGCCCGTTGTACGATTCTGATTGGGTGCCTCTCCGGCTTGAACTGGCAGCCTCCTGCGAAGCAATTTCCTGTTTCGTCGGAGCACGCGGCCACTCGTCAGTCTGACCAGAAAGTCATTGTTCTTCATAACCTCGACCACGACTCCGTACCGATCCACTCTGCGCCACTCTGTCCCGCACTCGGAGCTTTGGCAGTTGGCTCGCCGTCGTGTTGTAGTAGCGCTCGATCCTATCCCGCTTCTCCGCCGCTCTCCTGTCCACTTCGTCAGATGCCATTTGCCACTCCTTAGCGAATGATCTTCGGTGGGCAGGCAGGGTGTCGCGCACCGGATGCCCGAACACTGTCATGGCTGGGGACCTCCCGTCGGAGCGTGGGGCGTTGCAGTAGATGAGCAGTCCCTGGGACACGTCGTCCCAGTTTGGTTCTCTTGATGTCACGTTCCAGTTGCCTCTGATGATCTTCTTCATCGCTTTAACTGCTGCTTCTGCTCGGCCGTTACTTTGGGGATACATCGGTGACGATCTCCTGTGCTCGACGTTCCATCGGCTCAAGAATCCTTGAAATGGCTTTGCAGCAAATTGTGGTCCGTTGTCTGTCCAGAGCAATTCCGGAACACCTTTTTCGCAGAACCGCTTCCGCAAGGCGTTGATGACCTTGTAGGTCGGTGCGTCAGTCCCGAGGTAGTCCAGTGTCGGCCAGCCAGACTTTCCATCTACAGTTACCAGGAACATCTTCCCAGCGTATTGGAACAAGTCTGCGTGCAGTTCTTGGAATATTCGCTCCGGTTCTTTTCGCGCAACCAGAGGTTCCTTCGGCTGACTCGGTAGGTTCTCCTGGCATGGGACGCATTTTCTCGCAGCCATCTCGATATCGTTGTTTATCCCGGGCCAATAAAATGCTGATCTTGCTCTTCCCTTCATCTTCATGACTCCGTGATGCATGCTGAGCAGCCTCTTCAGGACATCTGCTCGCATCTCCTTGGGAATGAGTAGCCGCTTTCCTACGACGATCAGGTTGCGCTCGACGGCCAGTCTGTCGCGCAAACTCCAGAATTGGCGCAGAGGAATTGGAAGATTTCCCTTTTCGTTTGGGAACCCTTGTTGGATTAGCTGCTTGAGCTCCTGATATTCTTCATCTCTGCTCGCTACTTGGATCACATGTGCTTCAGAAGCTTGGATTTCGTCCACTGCAGCCATAACACTTATTCCGTGCTCTTCCGCGATTTCTTCCTTCATGGTGGCGTTCTCAACTGGCGCTCGGGACAACGCATCCGCTGCCTTATGCTCGCTGCCTTTCACCCATCGTGCCGTGTAGTTGAAGCAGTCTAGCTTCTGGCGCAGTCTTTGTAGCCTTGGGTTCTCGATTTGGTCTAGGGTGTAGCGGTTCAAGATCGGCTCTAACGGTTTATGGTCGATGACGATTTCAAAGTCCGGCAGTCCTTCCAGAAACAGACGGCATTTCTTTGCTGCCCATGCGACTGCTAGGAGCTCCAATTCAATCATCGCGTACCGCCTTTCCGTTTCTGATATAAAGCGAGAACCTGCTTGGACTACCTTCCAGATGTCATCGTCTTGCTTTTGCTGGAGTACGAAACCCAGGCCTTTCAGCCGGGAAGCATCGGTATGCAGTGCGGTCTGTTTTGACGGGCTATAGTACGCCATGGTGGGAATTTTACTCAACTCGTTCCGCATTTTGTCGAAAGCCTCCTCGTGCTGAACATCCCAGAGGAACTCGCTCGTGGGCTTCAGCAATTCTCGCAGTGGCCCACCCAGCGTTGCTATTTTGCCGCTGCAGACTCCCACTTGGTTGACTAGGCCGAAGAATGCCCGGAGATCTGTTATGTTGTCCGGTCTTGGAAACTCCATAATGGCCTTCACTATCGCTGGGTCCATTGTAAATCCACTCGAGTCAAGCTGGAAGCCGGCGAATGTCACTCTGGGCTGGGCTAGCACGAACTTGTCCGGGTTGAGGCTGATCCCACGGTCTCTGCATCGCAGCAGGAACTCCCGTACGGCTTGCAAATGATCCGGAAGGTTATCGTGAGCAATGAGTACATCGTCCACGATGTGATGCGTGTTCTGCAGATCCACCAGCACTTCGTCCATCCGTCTGTTGTAGTGTTCAGATATGGATGACAATCCGAATGGTGCTCGCAGGTATTTGAACCTGCCGAAGGGCGTGATGAATGTCGTCAGCGGTTGCGACTCGTTATCCAGTGGCACTTGGTGGTAGCCCTTCGTTGCATCCACAGTTGTGAAGAACCTTGCATCCTTCAAGTTCGACACTATTTCGAATGGCGTTTTGCTGATGTATCTTTCTCGAACGACATATTTGTTCAGATTCCGCAGGTCAACACACAGTCGGATTTTACTGCGGTCCTTCTTGGGCTGCACGGTGATTGGTGCACACCATTCTGTCGGCTCGGTCACCTTGGCTATGACTCCTTCTCGTTCCAGCTCTTCGAGTTCTCTCTTGAGCGTCGGCTTCAGTGGCTCTGCGATCCTCCGCGGTGTTGAAACCGCAAAGGGCTTGGCATTGGCTGACAGCTTGATCTTGAAAGTTTCACCGGACATTCTGCCGATCCTTCTGCTGAATACGTCTGCGAACTCTTTCTGTATAGTCCCCACCGGGCTGCTGTCCCTAGCCCTGGGGTCCAGCCTTCCGATGATTTGTTGCGGGAAGTTTCTTGGAATGATACCGAGCTCGCGGCATGTCTCTCTTGACAAAATCATGCTGGACACTCCGCTGATGACATGAAACTGGCGCTTTAGCTCAACTTTACCCAAGCTTATTTTTAGCTGGATCGATCCCATGGACTTCAGATGCCTACCGTCTACGGCCTGTGGCTGTATGTCGGATGGTAGTAGGTTGTTCGCGTCTTCACCAAGACTTGGCAGCAGGTCCTCTGGGATAGCATTAATAAACGCCCCCGTATCCGGCAGAGCTGAGACGGTCTTTACGCCGTCTTCCGTGCTGATGCTCAGTTGCACACAGGTTGCCGACTTCTCACTTGGCCTGTTGCTGCCCGTAACAGATAGTATCGAATGGAGTTTCTCGGTTCCGACTGCATTCGAGCTACTTTGGCATTGCCTTGCGAAGTGGTTCGCCTTACCACATCTTTTGCATGATTTTCCCCATGCTGGGCATTTCTCTTTGCCGACCTCGTGTTGACGTCCACAGAACTTGCAGCCCCGGTCCGTGGCCGCAGTCCGCCCGCTGGCTTGAGTATGCGGTCCGGTCTTTTGAGCCTCAGCAGTGCCATGATGCCTTGACTGTTTGCCCTTCTTGTACGCTGACGCTCGTCGAAGAGCAGACATTTTCGACGTCTCGTTCTTCATTGCTGCGCAGTTCTTCCTGGAACTTTCCATTGTCTCGCAGATTGTCTTTGCGCGCTCCAGTGTGAGGTTGCTGCCTTCCTCCAATAGCTTCTCGACCGTCGCAGGGTCACGAAGTCCCATCACGATGCGGTCGCGCAGTTGAAGGTCTTCGCAGTTTGCACAGCATCTCTGGAAATTGCATCGAGCTGCCATCTCCTTGATGACCACGAACCAGTCGCTGAACGATTCCCCGTCCTGCTGGTTGCGCAGCCAGAACTCGCGCCGCTCAAAAATGTCATTTTTCTGGCCGCTGATGAACAGCTCCAGTGCCTTGATGGTTTCACCGGCGTCGTCCTTGTGCTCAGCCTTCAGCTGAGGCAGGCTGTCGACGACCCGGAGGGTCTCCATGCTCAGGCAGTGGCGCAATGCGAAGAGCCGCAGCTTTTTCTTCTCAGCTGCCTCTGCGATTCCGTTCAAGCCGGACAGCTCTTCAAATGCTTCCCACAATTTTTTCCATTGTGGGAATAGATGCTTCTGCGATTCGATGTCGAACTGGGGCGCTCCTCTGACGTCGATCTTCGGGGCCATGGCCAGAGTGACTCCACAACATATGTCGATGTCTGGGTCCGTCACTTCAATCTTGGTGAGCTTTCTCAATTAGCTGCTTGCGATGCCATGTTTCGTGCGATGCCGAATCGCGCAGAAAGTAAATCTGAGCCTTGCAGGCTCGCCCGCACTCAAGGGCTCTTGTCGTGTATATTTGCCATAGACTAATGGCTTTTACTTGTACTTATAATAGGTTGGTGCCCTTGGCACGAATACGCTAATACACAACAGGATGCGGATGTGGGATTTCCGGTTGAGGATGGGGCTGTGGGATTTTTTGTTGAGGATACGGATGTGGGATTTCTGATATTGAGAATGCGGATGTGGGATTTCTGATTGAGAATGTACTGTAAATGTAGGATATCTGACTGAGGATGCGGATGTGGGATTTCTAATTGAGGATCCGGATGTGGCATTTATGATATTGAGAATGCGAATGTGGGATTTCAAATCAAGGATGCAGAAGCTAAATCTCTGATAGAGGATTAAAATGAGAAAATAGAGCTAAAAAGCCGATATGTATCGATAAAAGTTTTTTAAGGCTGTATTTACCAGTCGCCTTCGCGCCAGTCGATTAGGCAGCATAGCTCTGCCAATGTCCATAGTATTGGCGCCTTCGCTAACAATCAGCCAGTCGTCGCCAGTTTCGTCAATAAACTGGGCCAGCTCGTGCAGCGCCGAATAATAAGTCATTGGCACGGTTTGGCCAGCGGCGATCAGAGCCTCCACTCGGGCCCTATTGCCAGACGTTGCAGTGTTGAGCTCGCGCCACCAGTCGCTATCGGAGGCGAATTTGAAGCCATGAAGAGCAGAAGACAGCTAGTGGGTTAGGTGAGGGGGAACGATTTTTTTTGAGAATCATCTCCCTGAGTAGAGAAAAAAATAACTAAAGCTAAAAATTTAATTATCCATATTACTGGCTAACCTGTTTAACAACAGCTGCAATGCTGCCGCACAAGGCTACTTCGCAATTAACATTTGTGTGAAACTCCTCGGCCTGGATGTCGACCTGAACAAAGATTTTAAGATTAAAAAATTACGGTAAATCACGTGTAAAACAAACTACCTGTATGCATGCATACGAGCTAAAGTACAGATGGTAAGAGTACATCAAGATAGGGGCGGCCAGTGCGTCAGTACAGTTTAGGGTTATGTACATTTCATCCCCCACTTGTAGAAGCCTTTGCTGAGATAAAAAACGGTCTCGTCGACCTAAGTAGAAAAAATAAGTACATTTGCTTGCTGCGGAACGGAGGGGGGTAAGGGAGAGAAAAAATTGGCGAGAGAATAGACTGCGCATCATAGCAGGCTGCGAGCTAAATTATCGACCAAGTGGGGTTGGTGCGGACCAATGGGGGTAAGGAAATCTTCGCACAAGCGGAATGAACGGGTAAACAGAGAGGGTGAGAGGGTCAGAGTAAAATCAGCACGTTTTATAAACCAAACCAAGCCCATCCCTCGCTTTTTATTGCTCTCCTACTGTGCCACGCGCTAAAATTGTTGTTCTTAACCACTTTTAAGCCGCAAGAAGCTTTAAGTTAATCTACGGAAAAAAATAATGGTGAAATGCGCCGTGATCGGCTGCGGCCTAATGGGCTGCAAAATTGCTGGCGAATTGGCTCGCCAAGGTCATCGAGTGAAAATGACTGACAGCAATGCCGAAGCATTGAATAGCGCCTACCAACGCATGGAGGAAGACAAACAGGAATTGCTCAGAGAGGGCCTACTGATGCAGGGAGCTTTTCCTGGTCAGGTGCTGTGCCTGTCCCGGCTAGAGGAGACCGTCTCTGACGCCGAGTTCATATTCGAGGCTGTTCACGACAATTTAGACACGAAAATGGACCTGTTTGAAAAAGTGAGCCATGTCTGCCAACCGGACGCCGTTATCAGCACCAACACTCTGCACCTGGACGTCAACGAGGTGTTTGCCAGGTGCGCCAAGCGAGAAAGATGCCTTGGCCTGAGATTTCTGTTTCCTGTCTACTACATTCCTGAGGTGAGGCTTCAATTTTACTCCCACTGCTGTTTTTCTTCTATTTGAAAAGATATTTGCATCTAACGGTTCTAACCATGTGTCCATATGGCTGCTGCGCTGTGTCTGTCAGGTTGGTGTCATGCTGACAGGCATGCCGGTGTGTCTGTGTCAGGTTGGTGTCTTACTGACAGGCATGCCGGTGTGTCTGTGTCAGGTTGGTGTCATGCTGACAGGCATGCCGGTGTGTCTGTGTCAGGTTGGTGTCATGCTGACAGGCATGCCGGTGTGTCTGTGTCAGGTTGGTGTCATGCTGACAGGCATGCCGGTGTGTCTGTGTCAGGTTGGTGTCATACTGACAGGCATGCCGGTGTGTCTGTGTCAGGTTGGTGTCTTACTGACAGGCATGCCGGTGTGTCTGTGTCAGGTTGGTGTCATACTGACAGGCATGCCGGTGTGTCTGTGTCAGGTTGGTGTCTTGCTGACAGGCATGCCGGTGTGTCTGTGTCAGGTTGGTGTCTTACTGACAGGCATGCCGGTGTGTCTGTGTCAGGTTGGTGTCATACTGACAGGCATGCCGGTGTGTCTGTGTCAGGTTGGTGTCTTACTGACAGGCATGCCGGTGTGTCTGTGTCAGGTTGGTGTCATGCTGACAGGCATGCCGGTGTGTCTGTGTCAGGTTGGTGTCATGCTGACAGGCATGCCGGTGTGTCTGTGTCAGGTTGGTGTCATGCTGACAGGCATGCCGGTGTGTCTGTGTCAGGTTGGTGTCATGTTGACAGGCATGCCGGTGTGTCTGTGTCAGTCTGGTGTCAAGCGGATAGGCATGCCGGTGTGTCTGTGTCAGGTTGGTATCAAGAAGACAGGTATAACAGCCAATAGATGAGGTAGATAAGCAGGGCAGGTATCCAAGTGACTCAACGTGCCTCGCCTTACACCGCTTAAATCCCATTTAGGTAGAAATAAATCCCAGCCGCGAGACCTCGTCCGGCACTACCGAGAGAGTTCGGCGCCTGTTGGAAGACATGGGCAAAACTTTGTTCTTCCGCAGCGGCGGCACGCCTTTGATCTTGACGGAGGAGCAGCGGGACGAGCGGCGCCGGGCGGTGCTGGAGCAGCTGCACAGGGGCTCCGGCTTCGGCAGGGCTGAACACGCGGCCAGCGTGCCGGCCCTGGGCTGGGGCTGGGGCACTGGCGGAGGTCACTATAATTCAAACAACCAGCAGGGACACCAGGCGCAACTAATGCAGCAACAGCAACTGCAACAGCTGCTTCAACAGCAACAATCAGAATGCGCGATCTGTTTAGACAGAGCCAGGGACTGCCTGTTATCTCCGTGTCACCATCTGGCCCTCTGCTGCACCTGCGCCCAGCTGCTACATTCTAGGCGCGATTTTTGTCCGGTGTGTCGTCAGCCAATTCAAGATGTTATTAAGGTTTATCACACCTGATTGTGCAGACGCCTGACAACCGACGCAAGGGTACACAGATGATTGTCTATCTTAACTCTAGTCTGCGTAATTTTATATCGTGACTGATTTTCGCTTAAAATTGCACCGTCCATTACAGTTGATATAAAAGAAATTCTATTTTTTGCCACTATAATGTCTACGATGCTACTTTTAATTGCGACCAGTAGCGTAGTTTGCTCGTGTGATAATTAAAAAAATTGAATGAAAATATGCATATGAAAAAATATTTTTATTTAAAAAACCAGCTTTTATAATCAAGCTTACAGTAATGATTTTGTGACATGTAATGCTTACTTAATAGCTATTGTGATTTTCGTACACATAATCCTTTCTTTAACAGTACTAATAGCTGTGCAACATTTCGAACGATTTGTTTTATTACGTTGTAAAATATACTTTTTTTAAATTACATCTTCAAATATTGACAGATCGTACTAAAACTAAAAAAAACTCAATGTGTTAAGCAACAGAATTAATCAGCTTATAGCATAGACTTTTATTTGGAAAAAAATGAGTGCAGAAGGTAAAGGTTAAAATGTGTATGGTGCTAGGCGCAAGGTGAAGGTTGATGAGGAATCTAGTGCCAAACAAAGGTTAGTAAAAAGCAATCTGGCGCTAGATGAATGTTAATAATGAGGAATCTGGCGCCAGATGAAGGTTGATATAGAAGAATTTGGCGCCAGATGAAGGTTGATAATGAGCAATCTGGCGCCAGATGAAGGTTGATAATGAGGAATCTGGCGCCAGATGAAGGTTGATAATGTGGAATCTGGCGCCAGATGAAGGTTGATAATGAGGAATCTGGCGCCAGAGAAAGGTTGATAATGAGGAATCTGGCGCCAGACGAAGGTTGATAATGTGGAATCTGGCGCCAGATGAAGGTTGATATTGAAGAATTTGGCGCCAGATGAAGGTTGATAATGAGCAATCTGGCGCCAGATGAAGGTTGATAATGAGGAATCTGGCGCCAGATGAAGGTTGATATTGAAGAATTTGGCGCCAGATGAAGGTTGATATTGAAGAATTTGGCGCCAGATGAAGGTTGATAATGAGCAATCTGGCGCCAGATGAAGGTTGATAATGAGGAATCTGGCGCCAGATCAAGGTTGATAATGTGGAATCTGGCGCCATATGAAGATTGATAATGAGGAATCTGGCGCCAGATGAAGGTTGATAATGTGGAATCTGGCGCCATATGAGGATTGATAATGAGGAATCTGGCGCCAGATGAATGTTGATAATGAGCAATCTGGCGCCATATCGAAAGTTCAAAATGAAGGATCTGGCGCCAAATCAAAGTTCGAAATAAAGGATCTGGCGCCAAATCAAAGTTCAAAATGAAGGATCTGGCGCCAAATCAAAGTTCAAACTGAAGGATCTGGCGCCAAATCAAAGTTCAAACTGAAGGATCTGGCGCCAAATCAAAGTTCAAAATGAAGGATCTGGCGCCAAATCAAAGTTTAAAATGAAGGATCTGGCGCCAAATCAAAGTTTAAAATGAAGGATCTGGCGCCAAATCAAAGTTCAAAATGAAGGATCTGGCGCCAAATCAAAGTTCGAAATAAAGGATCTGGCGCCAAATGAAAGTTCAAAACAAAGGATCTGGCGCCAAATCAAAGTTCGAAATAAAGGATCTGGCGCCAAATCAAAGTTCAAAACAAAGGATCCGGCGCCAAATCAAAGTTCAAAATGAAGGATCTGGCGCCAAATCAAAGTTCGAAATAAAGGATCTGGCGCCAAATCAAAGTTCAAAACAAAGGATCTGGCGCCAAATCAAAGTTCAAAACAAAGGATCTGGCGCCAAATCAAAGTTCAAAATGAAGGATCTGGCGCCAAATCAAAGTTCAAAATGAAGGATCTGGCGCCAAATCAAAGTTCGAAATAAAGGATCTGGCGCCAAATCAAAGTTCAAAACAAAGGATCTGGCGCCAGTTAAAGTGCACCAATAATCAATGCGGCCTACCTGAATAAACTTGACGTCTTTCGCCCAGCGCGGTGGCCTGCCAAAGTGCAGAATCCAGTTGAGCCTGGCGCCCAGCAGAACAACAACATCCGCAGATTTCAGCGCCAAAGTTCGGGCCGCGGACACGCAGAGCGGATGATCGTCCGGCGCCACGCCTTTACCCATCGGGGTGGGCAGAAACGGCAGCTGGCTGGCCTCGATCCAACGCCGAATAGGCGATTCCGCCTGGCCGTAGGCGGCGCCCTTGCCAATCACAAGGAGCGGCCGGCGGGCGCCACGGATCAGCCCGGCAGCCGCTGCCACCGACTGAGGATCGGCTAACGAAGTGGGCGGCGGCGGCAGCGGCGGAGCGAATCTGTTCGACATTTCGAGCCAAATTATGGAATCAGTGGAGCTCATGGCATCTTCAATCCTTAGCTCCCTTTACCTAGCCTCAGATTTCTTAAATGCCACCATTATTTGGCGCCAGACTACTCATTACGGAGCCTAGGATCTGGCGCCGGGTTCCTTGCTAGCGGCATTCATCGGGCGCCAGATACCTCATTATCAACCTTTATCTGGCGCAAGATTCCTACTTATCATCCATTATATGGCGCCAGATTCCTCACTACCATCCTTTATCTGGCGCCAGATGTCTCATTATCATCCATTATATGGCGCCAGATTCCTTATTATAATCCTTTATCTGGCGCCAGATGCCTCATTATCATCCATTATATGACGCCAGATACCTCATTATCAACCTTTATCTGGCGCCAGATTCCTACTTACCATCCATTATATGGCGCCAGATTCCTACTTATCATCCATTATATGGCGCCAGATTCCTCACTACCATCCTTTATCTGGCGCCAAATGTCTCATTATCATCAATTATATGGCGCCAGATTCCTTATTATCATCCTTTATCTGGCGCCAGATTCCTCCTTATCAACCTTCATCTGGCGCCAGATTTCTCATTATCATCCTTTATCTGGCGCCAGATTCCTCATTATCATCCTTTATCTGGCGCCAGATTCCTCATTATCATCCTTTATCTGGCGCCAGATTCCTCATTATCAACCTTTATCTGGCGCCAGATTCTTCATTATCAACCTTTATCTGGCGCCAGATTCCTCATTATCAACCTTTATCTGGCGCCAGATTCCTCATTATCAACCTTTATCTGGCGCCAGATTCCTCATTATCAACCTTTATCTGGCGCCAGATTCCTCATTATCAACCTTTATCTGGCGCCAGATTCCTCATTATCAACCTTTATCTGGCGCCAGATTCCTCATTATCACCCTTCATCTGGCGCCAGATTCCTCATTATCAACCTTTCTCTGGCGCCAGATTCCTCATTATCAACCTTTCTCTGGCGCCAGATTCCTCATTATCAACCTTTATCTGGCGCCAGATTCTTCTATATCAACCTTCATCTGGCGCCAGACTCCTCATTATCATCCTTTATCTGGCGCCAGATTCCTCATTATCAACCTTCATCTGTCGCCAGATTCCTCAAAAAGCGCCCTTCGTCACCCCAGATTTCCTAATGGCACCCCTGGGTAAAGAAACGAAGCCAGGAAACTAAACTCACTCAATGTCATCCACTTCAACGGATCCAGTGACAAAATCGCCAGGCAAGTCAAGGTAGACAGCTCCCGGTCTACCATAGGTGGCCTCTTTCACAGCCTGAATTGAGTTAATAATAAATTATTTATAACAAAATCAATATCTGTTTTTTCTGATTTTTTAATATTGCGATTGTAAAAACCTTGTGCACAAAATGTGGAATTCTGGCAATAGACGTTAGCCGCGCCGAGTATTTGCAATGCTTGGCGGCCGCCTCGACCTGGGGAAACTCTTGAAATGCTTCGCTGCCGTCCAGGTGAGAATCGTTTGCGCCGCCAATCACGATAACGGGCCTAAATATGGTGAAAATACCTTGGTTTGTTTTTTTTGGCCTAAACTGATGATCTGGGAGTGAGTGTGCGACCTAAACTGATGATCTGGGAGTGAGTGTGCGACCTAAACTGAAGATCTGGGAGTGAGTGTGCGACCTAAACTGAAGATCTGGGAGTGAGTGTGCGGCCTAAACTGATGATCTGGCAGTGAGTGTGCGACCTAAACTGATGATCTGGGAGTGAGTGTGCGACCTAAACTGATGATCTGGGAGTGAGTGTGCGACCTAAACTGAAGATCTGGGAGTGAGTGTGCGGCCTAAGCTGATGATCTGGCAGTGAGTGTGCGGCCTAAGCTGATGATCTGGGAGTGAGTGTGCGGCCTAAACTGATGATCCGGCAGTGAGTGTGCGGCCTAAACTGATGATCCGGCAGTGAGTGTGCGGCCTAAGCTGATGATCTGGGAGTGAGTGTGCGACCTAAACTGAAGATCTGGGAGTGAGTGTGCGGCCTAAACTGATGATCCGGCAGTGAGTGTGCGGCCTAAACTGATGATCCGGCAGTGAGTGTGCGGCCTAAGCTGATGATCTGGGAGTGAGTGTGCGGCCTAAACTGATGATCTGGGAGTGAGTGTGCGGCCTAAACTGTTGATCTGGCAGTGAGTGTGCGGCCTAAGCTGATGATCTGGGAGTGAGTGTGCGGCCTAAGCTGATGATCTGGGAGTGAGTGTGCGGCCTAAACTGATGATCTGGCAGTGAGTGTGCGGCCTAAACTGATGATCTGGCAGTGAGTGTGCGGCCTAAACTGATGATCTGGCAGTGAGTGTGCGGCCTAAACTGAAGATCTGGGAGTGAGTGTGCGACCTAAACTGAAGATCTGGGAGTGAGTGTGCGACCTAAACTGAAGATCTGGGAGTGAGTGTGCGGCCTAAACTGATGATCCGGCAGTGAGTGTGCGGCCTAAACTGATGATCCGGCAGTGAGTGTGCGGCCTAAGCTGATGATCTGGCAGTGAGTGTGCGGCCTAAACTGATGATCTGGCAGTGAGTGTGCGGCCTAAACTGATGATCTGAGAGTGAGTGTGCGGCCTAAACTGATGATCTGGCAGTGAGTGTGCGGCCTAAACTGATGATCCGGCAGTGAGTGTGCGGCCTAAACTGATGATCCGGCAGTGAGTGTGCGGCCTAAGCTGATGATCTGGGAGTGAGTGTGCGGCCTAAACTGATGATCTGGGAGTGAGTGTGCGGCCTAAACTGATGATCTGGGAGTGAGTGTGCGGCCTAAACTGATGATCTGGGCAGTGAGTGTGCGGCCTAAACTGATGATCTGGCAGTGAGTGTGCGGCCTAAACTGATGATCCGGCAGTGAGTGTGCGGCCTAAACTGATGATCCGGCAGTGAGTGTGCGGCCTAAACTGATGATCTGGGAGTGAGTGTGCGGCCTAAACTGATGATCTGGCAGTGAGTGTGCGGCCTAAACTGATCATGTGCAGTAGTGGTATAGGAAGTCAATGGATTGCATATTTAAGAAGCATCTCAAGCAGTAAATACAGAGAAACAAAATCTTCAGTACCAGCAATTTTCGTTGGCGTTAGACAGACCAGCCAGAGCGTGAACAAAACCCGGTCCAGACACAACCAGACAGACTGCAGGCCTGTTTAATTTAATTTTGTTTTAAAATAACTGGTGCCTCTGTGGACCTATACATAGACCAAATAAAGTCTAATTTACTTACTTTCCAGTGAGATAGCCGATCGCTGAAGCAGCATACGAGGCCTAAAAAATGTTTCATGTTGAAATTTTTATTTTATATTCACTGGAACTCAAAGCTCTGCGTCCATAGAAACTCACAGACTGTTCATTTCGCATGGCAACAAATTTGATGCCGGCAGACTGGAAGGCAACTGCAACTTCGACAACAGGAATTCCAACAATGCCGAATGCATATTCAATTCCCTACAAATGAACCGAAATTTCATTAAAACCTTGCTAATTTTTACTTTAAGAAACGTAAGCAACATACCTGTGATTGCAGAGCTTTAGCTAGCACTGTGGCACCATCCATTTTTCTGAAAAAAAGTAGCAACAAGTGTAAATAGTTGTGTTCAACAAGGCTTTATAGCCTATGTCACTTTCAGTTTAGATTACCAAGCTAGTCAAGAATAACCAGAATATAATCAATATCAATTATATTGTTCCACCAATACCTTGGAAGTAAAGATTGCAAGTCTAATTAGAAAAGGTATTTAAAAAATATATCTAAATTTGACTTATCAACTATGTTAGCTATTTTTCTTTTAGTCAGATTGATAGTTTAAAGTCATTTTTTATTGAAATAATTATTAAAAAAAGATTAACAATTGTTTAAACTATTATAAACCAAAAGTCTTTAGCCATATTTTTATAAATCATAATGATGATTGGATCTTTTAACTTATCAATGACAAACCTTAGAAATTAACCTATTATATTTCAATGAAAAATAATTTTGTAGAAGTTATTTACAAAACAAAAATACTAAGTTGCCACAGCACACACCTTTGGCCTTTATAACATTATATAAATTTACAGGCTTAATACTACTGTTCTGCTAATAAAATATTTAGAGAATGCCTAATTTTAACATTTATTGTAGATATTATATATATATCCCCAGTATTACCTTACTATTTACTTAGTCCTCAGTTAGTGAAAACTCTGAGTTCCTAGCTACAAAAACAGTTAATTTTAGAATTAGTTTATATCTATGAAATAATTTCAAGTGATTTTTAGATCTATTTAAATTATTTTTGGCTTCAACACTTTGGAACAGAGAATCTATATTATATTCCATTTATCTTTTGGTTAGTAGAAATTCTACGAGGTGATAATAGCATTGTAAAAAATCTACTTCTTAGATTTTCAGATTAGCTAGGTTTAGAGTAGCAACAACCTAGTTTCCAGATTTTTCTAAATGCTTTTGATATACATATTAATATATATTATTTTAGATAACATAACATTTAACAATAATTTTTCAACTAAATTACTGATGATGCTACTGATACGATGCTAAAGAGAATTTAGCATCCTTAATAAATAGTTGCATGCTAAAAAGACATAAGAATTACTAACTTTCTAACTAATTTCGTAACTACTACGTTTTATTTAATGCATGCAATTTATTCAATGGATTCCCTGCTTTCCAGGGAAAAAGTAAAGTTAAAACAGAGATACTGCACGCAGTATAATAAATTACCATAAACCCCGAATAATATGAAATAAACGATTTTTAGGTTCAATATTATGATAAAAATAATTCTGTTAGTCCCTTATAATATTAAAAAATATTCAATAATAATAGTGATTAGTGCTGCTAATTTGTGCGCCGAAGTGTCCGCACGAAGTCGAGATTTGTCGTAACAGTAACACATACGTAGGCGTTGCAACAAGGACATTAAAAATTAGGTAAAAATGTAAAAATTTGTTCATTTAGGCAATTTTTTGTATACGTTTTTTTATTGAATAACGGTGGACAGTTTTCAGTTTTCAATGGATGCCATTTAGACAAATGTTTGCCTCAAAATATGACTGCCATTTAGGCAAGGCCGAAAACCGCTGCCCGTAGATTGGCATCCAAGAAAGTGTAAGTTCACTGCATCCTGAGCACTTCAAATTACTTTACTCTAAGATTTTATTTTTTTAATTTCGATTAACTTAAATCCCCAGCAGCCAGTATGGTAACTGGGTAGCTATAAAATGGTCATTAAATAGCCATCCTCATATGAACCGCACTACTCGTATTTAACTCAATTCCAGTGCGCAATGGACTTTGATCTAAACTACTGAAGTTTCTAGCGGCAGTCAAACAGTAGGTCAGTAGCTGGATTTGGCACCTGATGGCAAAGAAGTCTAGATGCCAAAATGTCATTGAAAGTCCAATTGCACGCGCAGTTTTCAATTTCAGGATGCTGCGTAGTATAAAAATATGTAAATTTATGCACGTGCAATAAATTTAATTGTCGCAAAGGATTAAAACAAAACTGAGTTCTTTATTAGGTTTGATATTTAAGATCACACGATGCTAATACGGAGCAAATAGAATTTTGTCTATATATAGCCTTTATAAATAAAACTTTATATTTAAAGCAAGTATATTAGCTAAACTATAATAAGCTACAAGAAAATATCCAGCCGAAAAAATATATAGCAATGTGACGATGGGAATTTAAATTTACTCGCGAAAATTTAAATAGGATGAAAAAATGATCTTTAATTAGAGTCATCATTTGGAGCATAGAATCCAATGCAGGGGAGTTTCAGAAGTGCGACCTTGCCGGACAAGCTGTGACACGGACATTAAGTGGAGAGCGTGGGCGGCTTACATAATTATAAATGATTAATTAAAACGCAACACGAACTAACAAGCGAAATGAGATTTTGAGTACGTAATGCCAACATTCTGGCAGCGATGAAATACACAAAAAATCAAATTTTCGCTTGGATGACACTCAGCTTAATACAGCTACAGTGCGCGCGCACAAAAACAACGCGCGAAGAATGAAACGAGACGGAAATAGACGAAAAATGCACAACCAATGAATGCGCAAATCAGGCTACTCATAGTCAGTAGTGCTCAGTAAATTGAATTTCTTATTCTTACCAATTTGATTATCTTTCAGAATGAATTAGCGGCTGGAGAGAGTATAACAAACTAAATTAAAAATGAAAACTTTCTTTGTTTCAGTATTGTGACACAGAGTAAGCCAAATACAACAATCTTTTGAGTAGTACTTAAAGCGCACGCCAAATAAAATATAGCGATTAAAAACGATAAGAAAAAAACAAATAAATTAGGCGCATTATATAGTGTTTTTTGCAGCTATAATCTTTTAAAAGCTGAAAAAATATTGCCGAGTGAGTTTCATTGAATTAGGTGCATTCAATAACCCCCGAAACAGAGAAACTAACGACTCGCGAAATGAGAACTGCTTTTGGTACTTTTAAGCAAAAAGTACTTTTGAAAAAAACGAATATTTTTTTGAACGTATAAATAACTTGAAATAGCAAACAATGCCTATAATCTTTGAAGAAAATTACATTTACTAATATATCAAAATATATACATACATAATATTATATACTCAGCAATCAAATTTGTTCCGAAACACGAAAACGAAGCAAAAATATAATTATTTTATTATCAAAACCATCATCATTACGCCTAATACTCTGAGCTAAAAAACCTATGGTATTTAAGAGTTTGTTCGTTAAAATTGTTCAAAGAAATATATTTTTATTCATTCATGATAAAAATTACTGAACTGTATGAAAAATTTGAAATTTAGAAAATGGGAGAAAATAAATATGAGTAATTAATATCATGAATAATGATTACTAGATATGCAAAACTGTGCTCATAATAGTTGTCATGTCCATAATAGATTTATCTAGAACAAGTTGAATTTAACTGTCTTGAGAATCGCCCCACAGCTGTCTTGAGAATCGCCCCAAAGCTGTCTTTAGAATCGCCCCAAAGCTGTCTTGAGAATCGCCCCAAAGCTGTCTTGAGAATCTCCTCAAAGCTGTCTTCAGAATCGCCTCAAAGCTGTCTTGAGAATCTCCCCAAAGAGCTGTCTTGAGAATCGCCCCAAAGCTGTCTTGAGAATCGCCTCAAAGCTGTCTTGAGAATCGCCCCAAAGCTACCTTGAGAATCGCCCCAAAGCTACCTTGAGAATCGCCCCAAAGCTGTCTTGAGAATCGCCCCAAAGCTGTCTTGAGAATCGCCTCAAAGCTGTCTTGAGAATCGCCCCAAAGCTACCTTGAGAATCGTCCCAAAGCTACCTTGAGAATCGTCCCAAAGCTAACTTGAGAATCGCCCCAAAGCTGTCTTGAGAATCGCCCCAAAGCTGTCTTGAGAATCGCCCCAAAGCTACCTTGAGAATCGTCCCAAAGCTAACTTGAGAATCGCCCCAAAGCTGTCTTGAGAATCGCCTCAAAGCTGTCTTGAGAATCGCCCCAAAGCTAGATTTGAATCGCCCCAAAGCTACCTTGAGAATCGCCCAAAGCTACCTTGAGAATCGCCCAAAGCTGTCTTGAGAATCGCCTCAAAGCTGTCTTGAGAATCGTCCCAAAGCTAACTTGAGAATCGCCCCTAAACTGTTTTGAGAACCGCCCCAAAGCTGTCTTGAGAATCGCCCCAAAGCTGCCTTAAGAATCGCCTCAAAGCTGTCTTGAGAATCGCCCCAGAGCTGCCTTAAGAATCGCCTCAAAGCTGTCTTGAGAATCGCCCCAGAGCTGCCTTAAGAATTGCCTCAAAGCTGTCTTGAGAATCGCTACAAAATGGTCTAAAAACCGAACCTAAATAGCTAAAAAATGATATAGTGAATAATGAGCATTTTCCCAGATGTGACTTTAAGGTAAATTTCAAACTTCTTACAATATCTGAGAGCTGTGTACAGCTGCCCAGTCCTGAAGGGCAGTAGGAGCCGCAACACTAAATAAATTGGGTGGACTAAAGGGATGGGGTGGGGCGCAAAAGAGCCTTGCTTTTAGGGGAAACAAATTGTGTCTCCTAGAGACGGGGCGGAACTCACGACCTACCACCTAGCAAGAGGCAGACGCGCTTCTTGCACTAAAGAAAGCAATGGAAAAATCAAAGCAAAACAAAACAGTTAAACTTTCACAGCTGCAAATCGTTACTAATCTTGCCGGCAATATTTTTAAACCCAATCGACGTGCCGCTAATCCGTTTAAACCGGACGCCATTGAGCGACAGCCTCGGCAGCTTGCACACCTCCATCTCCCACTGCACCATCGAGCTGGTCTGCCGGGTCGCCCTGCGAGCACAGCAACAGAAACTTCTCCCGCCTGGCGTAATCGCATCGGTGCTTCTCCAGCACGCGGATTATCTCGGCCACAATTGCCAGCGGCTCCTTCGACGACGTGGTCTTCATGGAGAACGTGAATCTCAGCGAACGCGGCTTGGCAGCAGCCGAACCGCCGCCAGACGCTTCGTCCGACGTGCTGGCGGCCGCTGCCGCTCCGGCCGCATTGGTTGCCGTGTTGCTGCCGCCCGCATCCGAGCTGGCGGTGCCGCCTGCCGCAGCTGCCGACGATGGGGCGGCGGAGGCTGAGGCGCCAGACCTAAACGCGAGGTGTGGGTAAGGCAAAGAGTTTGACAGACATGGAAAAGAAAATTAAAAAAAAACTGTAAATAGGAAAAATCTGCTAGAGTAAAAATTGTCCTATTGGGCAACCTTAACACAAGCGCAACCTTGGAGAAACAAACCCCGAGCCCTACAGAAACAGCAACCATCAAGACCCTGAGTCCTGCAGAAACAGCAACAATGAAGACCCTGAGCCCTACAGAAACAGCAACCATCATAACCCTGAGCCCTACAGAAACAGCAACAATGAAGACCCTGAGCCCTACAGAAACAGCAACAATGAAGACCCTGAGCCCTACATAAACAGCAACCATCATAACCCTGAGCCCTACAGAAACAGCAACAATGAAGACCCTGAGCCCTACATAAACAGCAACCATCATAACCCTGAGCCCTACAGAAACAGCAACAATGAAGACTCTGAGCCCTACAGAAACAGCAACCATCAAGACCCTGAGCCCTACAGAAACAGCAACCATCAAGACCCTGAGCCCTACAGAAAAAGCAACAATGAAGACCCTGAGCCCTACATAAACAGCAACCATCATAACCCTGAGCCCTACAGAAACAGCAACAATGAAGACCCTGAGCCCTACATAAACAGCAACCATCATAACCCTGAGCCCTACAGAAACAGCAACAATGAAGACCCTGAGCCCTACAGAAACAGCAACCATCATAACCCTGAGCCCTACAGAAACAGCAACAATGAAGACCCTGAGCCCTACATAAACAGCAACCATCATAACCCTGAGCCCTACAGAAACAGCAACAATGAAGACCCTGAGCCCTACATAAACAGCAACAATGAAGACCCTGAGCCCTTCAGAAACAGCAACAATGAAGACCCTGAGCCCTACATAAACAGAAACCATCATAACCCTGAGCCCTACAGAAACAGCAACAATGAAGACCCTGAGCCCTACAGAAACAGCAACCATGAAGACCCTGAGCCCTACATAAACAGCAACCATCATAACCCTGAGCCCTATAGAAACAGCAACAATGAAGACCCTGAGCCCTACAGAAACAGCAACAATGAAGACCCTGAGCCCTAGATAAACAGCAACCATCATAACCCTGAGCCCTAGATAAACAGCAACCATCATAACCCTGAGCCCTAGATAAACAGCAACCATCATAACCCTGAGCCCTAGATAAACAGCAACCATCATAACCCTGAGCCCTAGATAAACAGCAACCATCATAACCCTGAGCCCTACAGAAACAGCAACAATGAAGACCCTGAGCCCTACATAAACAGCAACCATGAAAACCCTGAGCCCTACAGAAACAGAAACAGCAACCATAAAAAACTCCGATTCCCTAGACGTGGCAACCCGTACTCATGCCACCCGCAACCCCAGAACTGTTTTTAAGAAAGCTCTAAAAAATTTCAAAAGCTGCTCTCACCCGGCCGAATGCCTGCCGCCCAAATTAACCGAGTTGAGCTTCTTCTGCAGCCGGCTGAGCAGCGAGGAATTCGTGGCGGAATTCACCGTGACCGCAGCCGTAGCAGCGGTGGCGCCGGAGGGCTGCAAATTCAGCTGCTGCTGCTGCTCCTGCAGCTGGGCCGGACTCGAAGGCTGCAGCTGCTGACGCTCGCCAGCGCCCGTGCCTAGGACGGTCCGACGAGCCATTGCGTTTCTAAAGAACTCCTCGCCGCTGCTTGGCGACGTCGGCAGCAGCGTGGCAGTCGACGGTGGCGGCGAAGCTGATGCCGCTGACGACGCGGCTACGGCGGCGGCTGCTGCGGCGGCCGCCGAATTTGACGTCGCTCCGGTGATGGTGACAGCGGCTGACGGAGTGACCGCTTTCGATTTGTTGTTGTTGGACGATTTGGCCGTCGGCAGCGGGTCCGGCGTTGTCGTCTTGATGTGGCCTCGCTGAACCGGTTCACGCATCGACTGCTGCACCCAGCTGGTGCCGGTGCGGCCGCTTGAACTGCTGGCGTGGGCGGGTGGTGATTGAGCTTGAGTTGAGATCGAAGGCGCTTTGCACAGGTTTTGGGAGGGTGTGAATGGGTTAAGGGAGGGCGTGAATGAATTTGAATAGGGTGTGAATAGGTTAAGGGTGTGTGAATGAACTTGGATAATGTGTGAATGGGTTAAGGGTGGGTGTGAATGGGTTAACGTAGCGTATGAATCAACCTGGATACGGTGAGTAGGTTAAGGGAGGGTGTAAATGAACTTGGATAATGTGTGAGTGGGTTGAGGGTGGGTGTGAATGAACTTGGATAATGTGAATGGGTTGAGGGTGGGTGTGAATGAAGTTGGATAGGGTGTGAATTGGTTAAGGCATATTTTGAATGAACTTGGATAGGGTGTGAATGAACTTGGATAGGGTGTGAATGAACTTGGATAGGGTGTGAATGGGTTAAGAGAGGGTGTGAATAAACTAGGGAAGAGCGTGAGCGAAAAGCATAAGCTTTCCAGTGTTGTGTGTGGAGGAAGGGTGAGAGCAGTTTAGAGATGGTTTAAGTGGATTGATAATGGGGTTAGTTAAAGACGAGCGTTCAAAAGGCCGTGAATGTTTTAGGAAAGGAAGAGAAAGGAAGTCAATAAGCTAGCAAGAATGGCTACTTCAAAAGAAAATTGTGAGCTACAGTGCACGATTTTCTAAACGCTAGCAGCGGATTATGCGAGGGACTTAAAAAACAGAGCAGAACAGATTAAAGGTGCCTGACATTGTATTAAAAAAATTAATAATTTAAAGTAGTGAAAGCGCCATATTTAGAAAGACGGAAAAATTTGTTAAGCATTTGTTTATGAAATTAGAATGCTGCCTACTAGAAAATAAAACACGCAGCTTTGACGAGTAAGTTAAGAAGGATACAAACTGGATAAGGAAATCTAGCGAGGTCATTTCCCAGCTAATCTGTTGTTAAAGAAGCAAAACGAATGAAGTTAATCAAGGAGAGAGAAAAATAGACACGGTGTAATTAACACAGCATAGACGGCATAGAATTCTGAAATTGCAGCCTATTTTTAGAAAGGCATTGCAGACAGACAAGCAGATAAATGATTACACGAATCTAGTGGGTGAATCTAAATTTGTATTAGCCAAGCCTGGCGTACAGCTCTAATCAGCGATAAACACATTCGAACCCTATTTATCCCTGGGAACACTGGGAAGACAAAATGTCACAGATCCTACAGTGCAGAAGATAAGAACTTAAGAAGGGTGGAAAAATTTAAGAATGTAACAACCTGACGGTTCAGGGAGGGTGGCTAACTAATGACCTGAGGGTTCAGGGAGGGTGGCTAACTAATGACCTGAGGGTTCAGTGAGGGTGGCTAACTAATGACCTGAGGGTTCAGGGAGGGTGGCTAACTAATGACCTGAGGGTTCAGTGAGGGTGGCTAACTAATGACCTGAGGGTTCAGTGAGGGTGGCTAACTAATGACCCGAGGGTTCAGGGAAGGTAAATAACTAATGACCTGAGGGTTCAGTGAGGGTGGCTAACTAATGACCTGAGGATTCAGTGAGGGTGGCTAACTAAGGACCTGAGGGTTCAGGGAGGGTGGCTAACTAATGATCTGAGGGTTCAGGGAGGGTGGCTAACTAATGACCTGAGGATTCAGTGAGGGTGGCTAACTAAGGACCTGAGGGTTCAGGGAGGGTGGCTAACTAATGATCTGAGGGTTCAGGGAGGGTGGCTAACTAATGACCTGGGGTTCAGTTAAGGTGGCTAACTAATGACCTGAGGTTTCAGGGCGGGTGGCTAACTAATGACCTGACTAATGAAAACTCACCCAGCCGTTGCTCCTGCAGCAGGAGAGGCTGAGGCGGCAGCAGACGAGGATCCGGCGTGCTGAACGGCGGGTCCAGACGGACCCAGATGGGTTTTGGGTCTCGCAGACGAGCTTCCGGCAGCCCCGACAGCGGCCCGCAACAAACTGTGCGTACTGCTAGACTTGTTGCGCAATCGCCTGCATAGCAACAGATAAGTAGCTGTCACGCTGTCAAACTTTTGATTAGTGAGCGAGTCTCTAATCTGCTCCTGGGTGATGCCCATGCTAAGCATAGCCTCAGTCACAACGGCATTCTCCAGATCCGGCTTCGACTCTTTGTAGGGCGTCAACGGGGCGTCCTCGAAGCCGACGTTCATCCAACGATCGCGCATCAGTGATTCAAGCGAGTGCCGCTTCAACGGGTTCAACACTAGCATGCGTTTGAGCAGCGATTCGCAGTCGGTGCTCATGTAGAACGGGATTCTGTACTTGCCGCGCAGTACGCGCTCCCGAAGCTCCTTGAGATTCTGGCCATCGAAGGGCAGCGAGCCGCTGACTAGGGTGTAGAGAATCACGCCGAGACTCCAGACGTCCACTTCTGGGCCTTCGTATTTTTTGCCCTGATAAGTAAGAAGAGGGTCACGGAGCGTATCTCAGGTGCCGGGCATGTCAATCACACATGGCACATAAAGTACATGCTGGTACACGAAGGAATACGAATTGTGACTGGGTTAATAGGTTACAATTTATTTGGTAATGGTAGTTATTTTCAAGGGTCAAAAACCTGCTAGACAAGGTATTTCCAGTCAAAAATTATCTTCCAGGAATTAAAAAATCTATTAAAATAAATTATCAGTACGACAATGCATCAATGACCAGTTAGACAATTGAAAAATGACCTGTTAGACAATGCTACAATGAACTGTTAGAATATGAAACAAAGACTTGTTGGACAATGCAACAAAGAACTGTTAGACGATTGGAAAATGACCTGTTGGACAATGCAACAAAGACCTGTTAGACGATTGGAAAATGACTTGTTAGACAATGCAACAATAACCTGTTAGAATATGAAATAACGACCTGCTAGACAATCGAAAAGAGACCTGTTAGACAATCGAACAAAGACCTGTTAGATAATTGAAAAATGACCTGCTAGACAATCGAACAATAACCTGTTAGATAATTGAAAATGACCTGTTAGACAATGAAACAAATACCTGTTAGACAATCGAACAAAGACATGTTAGACAATCGAACGGTAACCTGTTAGACAATGCAAAAATGACCTGTTAGACAATGCAACAATGACCTGTTAGAATATGAAACAAAGACTTGCTAGAAAATGAACACTGACCTGTTAGACAGTGAAACAAAGACCTGTTAGACAATGAAACAAAGACCTGTTAGACAATCTAACAAAGACCTGTTAGACAATCAAACAAAGACCTGTTAGACAATCGAACAGAGACCTGTTAGACAATGCAAAAATGACCTGTTAGACTCTTACAATGCAGCAAAAGCAGAAGACCTACCTGGAAAAGTTCCGGGGCAGCGTAGGGCGGCGAGCCGCAGAAGGTGTTCAGTTTCTGGCCAATATTGTACTCATTGCTAAAGCCAAAATCGGCAATTTTAATATTCATATCGGCGTCTAACAATAGATTTTCAGCCTTGAGATCGCGATGAACAATGCGCTTCTGGTGGCAGTACTGCACAGCGCTCACTATCTGACGGAATTTCACTCGCGCTTCTTTCTCTTTCATGCGGCCGTGAGCTACCAGATAGTCAAATACTTCGCCTAAGGATAGGTTGTTAGAAGGGATAAATGCAGTAATAGATGTAGATGAAGCGTGGGATAATTGCATGCCAAATTCTTTAATACCTCCACTGGCGTACTCCATAACCAGGTACATGGTCTTCTCGGCTGGTATAACCTCGTAGAGTTTTACTAAAATGAAAAGAATACTAATTAGTTGGTTAAATGTAGTAGCTGAATAAATAATAAATAATAATAAATTTAGACACCCGACATTTCGATCAGATGTACAACCCACGGTACAGCCGCAGCTAGTTGCGCGGCGCATCCGAGGACTGTGTGCAGCTTTCAGCCTGACGGGCTGGAGGGGCCGCAACACCCACACTAAATTTACCCAGCTCAAACTGGTACCCGATCTCAGCTGGGTGGACTGAAGCAATGCGGGATTAAGTGCCTTGCTCAAGGGCACAAATTGTCTCCTAGGGCCGGGACTCGAACCCACGACCTTCCGGTCATGAGGCAGGCACCCTAGCCACTAGGGTACAGCTCCTTAGTAGCTGAGATACGATATAAACAAAATTGCATCATAGCAATCAGAGCTCACCTATATTTGGATGGTCGAGCATTTTCATGATGCGAACCTCCCTATGTAGCTGAAATAAAGCGAACAAAAATGATTATTACTGCTTACCAACATACTAAATAGTAGTCAGTGAATATAAGTACCGGAAAAACATAAACATTAAGTGTTTCTATTTTTAGCTCGCGTCTACTTAAGCGGCAGCCGTGGGAGAGAGACTGAGAATTAGTGCGACACAGCTTCTAGAGAGAGACAGAGCGCAGAGTTAACAACTCAGAGAGCTGGCCAGCTGCAGTGAGAATTTTAAGTCCAACTGAAGCCTATAATTTCTAAAAAACGGTATGCGATGACGTTGATAGGAAACTAGTTTGAACTGCGCGCGGATAAAATTGGACAGAGCTATGGACGCTTTGGAATAGCAGGGTTTAATAGTACAGATTAGGAATACGTATGCATTTCTATAACATGCAGTTCTGACACCAATTTTTCAAGAGGAAGATGTTTGTAGGGCGATTTGTCCAATAGGGGTCAGTGAGAGGGCGATTTCTCCAATAGGGGTCAGTGAGAGGGCGATTTCTCCAATAGGGGTCAGTGAGAGGGCGATTTCTTCAATAGGGGTCAGCGAGAGGGCGATTTCTCCAATAGGGGTCAGTGAGAGGGCGATTTCTCCAATAGGGGTCAGTGAGAGGGCGATTTCTTCAATAGGGGTCAGTGAGAGGGCGATTTCTTCAATAGGGGTCAGTGAGAGGGCGATTTCTCCAATAGGGGTCAGTGAGAGGGCGATTTCTCCAATAGGGGTCAGTGAGAGGGCGATTTCTTCAATAGGGGTCAGTTAGAGGGCGATTTCTCCAATAGGGGTCAGTGAGAGGGCGATTTCTCCAATAGGGGTCAGTGAGAGGGCGATTTCTTCAATAGGGATCCGTGAGAGGGCGATTTCTTCAATAGGGGTCAGTTAGAGGGCGATTTCTTCAATAGGGTTCACTTGGAGGGCGATTTCTTCAATAGGGGTCCGTGAGAGGGCGATTTCTTTAACAGGGGTCAGTTGGGGGGCGATTTCTTCAAAAGGGTCAGTGATTTCTTCAAATAGGGGTCACTTGAAGGGCGATTTCTTCAATAGGGGTCAGTTGGAGGGCGATTTCTTCAACAGGGGTCAGTTGGAGGGCGATTTCTTCAACAGGGGTCAGTTGGAGGGCGATTTCTTCAACAGGGGTCAGTTGGAGGGCGATTTCTTCAACAGGGGTCAGTTGGAGGGCGATTTCTTCAACAGGGGTCAGTTGGAGGGCGATTTCTTCAAAAGGGTCAGTGATTTCTTCAATAGGGGTCAGTTGGAGGGTGATTTCTCTATGAAGGGCAATAAATTGAAATCAGGTGCTAAGTAGGAGGGAAATTCATAAAATTAGGCCACTCACCTTCTGCAGGCTCGACTGATCCAGCCGAGTTTTATCAATAATTTTAATAGCCACCTCCTCGCCAGTGGTGACGTGTTTGGCCAGCTTCACCTTGGCAAAATTGCCCTTGCCAATGGTTTTCAATAGCCGGTATTTGCCTATGTGAGCGTCGTCTTGGCCTCTGCCGGCTGATCGACTGGAAGAGGCGCCGGCGGCAGCAGCCGAGCCGGAGGAGGAAGCGGCTGGTCGGGAGGCTGCTCCTGCGGCTGAAGCCGTTGCGGATGCTGCCGACGCGGCAGCCGAGGCGGAGCGAGTAACACCGGCTGCGCTGCCACCGCTCATCTTGCTGCTGCCGCCGCCTGCGTTGCTTGACTGCTGCTGCTGCTGTGGCTGTTGCGGCTGAAAAGCCTGCGCAGGCTGTGGGGGGCGAAGATAATTATTCCTGTCACTTCCCGCTAGGTCATTGAGTCACTTCCCGCTAGGTCATTGAGTCACTTCCCGCTAGGTCATTGAGTCACTTCCCGCTAGGTCATTGAGTCACTTCCCGCTGGGTCATTCAGTCACTTCCCGCTAGGTCATTGAGTCACTTCCCGCTGGGTCATTCTGTCACTTCTCGCTAGGTCATTCAGTCACTTCCCGCTGGGTCATTGAGTCACTTCCCGCTGGGTCATTCAGTCACTTCCCGCTAGGTCATTCAGTCACTTCCCGCTAGGTCATTCAGTCACTTACCGCTAGGTCATTCAGTCACTTCCCGCTAGGTCATTGAGTCACTTCCCGCTAGGTCATTGAGTCACTTCCCGCTGGGTCATTCTGTCACTTCTCGCTAGGTCATTCAGTCACTTCTCGCTAGGTCATTAAGTCACTTCCCGCTGGGTCATTGAGTCACTTCCCGCTGGGTCATTCAGTCACTTCCCGCTAGGTCATTCAGTCACTTCCCGCTAGGTCATTCAGTCACTTACCGCTAGGTCATTCAGTCACTTACCGCTAGGTCATTCAGTCACTTCCCGCTAGGTCATTGAGTCACTTCCCGCTAGGTCATTCAGTCACTTCCCGCTAGGTCATTGAGTCACTTCCCGCTAGGTCATTGAGTCACTTCCCGCTAGGTCATTGAGTCACTTCCCGCTAGGTCATTGAGTCACTTACCGCTAGGTCATTCAGTCACTTCCCGCTAGGTCATTCAGTCACTTACCGCTAGGTCATTGAGTCACTTCTCGCTAGGTCATTCAGTCACTTCCCGCTAGGTCATTCAGTCACTTACCGCTAGGTCATTCAGTCACTTACCGCTAGGTCATTCAGTCACTTCCCGCTAGGTCATTCAGTCACTTCCCGCTAGGTCATTCAGTCACTTCCCGCTAGGTCATTCAGTCACTTTCCACTCAGTCATTGAGTCACTTCCCGCTAGGTCATTCAGTCACTTCCCGCTAGGTCATTCAGTCACTTTCCACTCAGTCATTGAGTCACTTCCCGCTAGGTCATTCAGTCACTTGCAGCCTTCTTTGTGAGTAAGTATCTTATTGTCACAAGATCGTTTCAGTTTCAGGCACTTACAGATGCTGGTCTTGGTTCAAAGTTTTCCTGAACAGCCGAAAGAGTCTTTGTGGTGGAAGACATCTTTTGTTGGTTTCAATTTGAAACAAAAAATGCTTGTTTCGCTTAAAATTTATTCAGGACTACTTTTAAAGTGTTAGTCCTTCTGCTTCTTATTTAAGCAACTGGCACTTGCATGTGTGGCACTCCAATGGAGCTCTAGACACCACCACACAGTTAAGTGCAAATAGTATCTGAAATCAGAGAGTAACAAGTTATTGATTTTTCGTAAAAGGGAGATAGAACTATTCAGTCTGAATATTAAAAATTTTAAGCCCCTTAAATGCATTCTTACAAAAATTGAAAATTGGGAGTTTTTGTTCACAAGAAGTGAATTACATAATGAATGAGTGTATCTTTTAATGATTCTAGAAATATATTAATAGGCAAATTTAAATATTCTTGCATAAAAAGATATTCTATTCTTGATGCATGGCTTTAATTTTTTTACTATTAGATTTAGCAGATTAGATTAGAAGCATAGAAGCAAAAAAAATAATTTAAAAAATTAAAAATTTTATAGTTTGAGCTAAAAAGGCTACTAAATATAGTATCTTTCTTAGTATTGTATTTTATTGTCTATTGATCTAGACATATCCAAATACAAAGTAATTAGCTTACAATATGAGATATAATATGTAAGGTAGAATCAAATAAAAAGGTCCTGCTAGGTCATTGAAAATTTTATATATTTTTTATGCCAAGGAAAATAGCTTTTTGAAAAAAAACATTTTCAATATAGATAAAAAATTTACACAATGTTTTAGGGTCCATGGCATTTTGAAATTAAATTTTATTCTTATTTAATTTTTAAAATTATACAAAATATTGAAAGCACAATTTTAAAATAATTACTTTATCAAATATTATATTTCTTTAATAATACTAATTGCATACTACATATTTGTTTGTTATTTAAATAATAGATCAAAAAGTATTTTGCATGCAAATGTTATATAGCAAAATACTTAATATGCCTTACACTCATATTTTCTAATCAGACAATGATCCTTAATATTAAAAATATTTGATAAAATAACTCAAATTCATTATTACATATTTCCCTAGGGGCTATCTATCTTGTCTCACTGCTATT
Source organism: Macrostomum cliftonense (assembly GCA_950096795.1). Taxonomy (NCBI): domain Eukaryota; kingdom Metazoa; phylum Platyhelminthes; family Macrostomidae; genus Macrostomum; species Macrostomum cliftonense. The sequence goes on along the minus strand of CATNEM010000282.1, from coordinate 142,984 downwards.
ACCAAACCATGTGGGAGGGGTTCTTTTCTATTCCTATTAATTTCCCTATTCTACTTAACTTATTTCTTTCTTTCCTAGTAGCATCCAGATGCTGCCTAGCAATAAGCACTGTTCTCACCAGCCTGGGTATACCATGGATCATAGGGTTATAGCCATGATTTAGCCTACTTAATAAATTAAGTAACTTAATAAATACTACCCTATACCATATTTATTATATTCAGGCTTTTAGAAAAAGAAAATCTAAATTATATAAAAATTACCTCATATTAATCTCACTAGCCATTGGCAATATATTAAATCAGATTATCCATGTGCAACTTGGAAAATTTGCTCAGTTAGTGCAGTTTAGTTTTAACAAATTTTGCAACTTATCTTTTAAAATTTTTGAAGGACCAAAAAAGTTTAACCTTGGCTTCAAGTTTTAGCTTTTTATTATCAATATATACTTTATAAGTTTATACAATTTTAGATCAATTCTCTCCAATTTTTTTATTTACCTCCTCAATTTTGGACTTCCATAGCAGATTTTGCAACTTATTTCCCCAATGTTGACCAATTTTGCAACTTCTATTGCACTTATTCTTTAACTTATATTACTATTTTTGCAAAATTTATTGCCAATTTTATGATTTAAATTAGCCAAGTTGGCCAATTATTAGAAATGTATCAATTAGGTTAGGATTAAATTACTAGATTACTAGATATATTAAGAGTTTATCCATACTATATTCTAATAGCTAGAAATAGACCCAGCACTAAAATAATTAAAAAAATAAGGAGTCATACATGCCCAACCTAAAAATTTCACCATCTGGCGCAACTTAGTTTTAGGAAAATTTTGCAACTTACCTCCCTAATTTTGACCAATTTTGAGACTTACTTTGGGCCAAAGTTCAAAAGACCAAAAAAAGGTCCCACACACCACTTTAGCTTAAATCTTCTCAATTCTTTTCCTTTTTGCAACTTACCTCCTCAACTTTGAAACTTACCTTCTCAATTTTCACTGATTTTGCGACTTACATTGCCAATTTTGCAATTTTTATCAACGATTTTGCAACTTACATCAGCAATTTGGTGACTTACCTTGGCCGGCAGATATTCTACTTGTCTGGTTCGGATGGGTCAGATGGGAGTTGGGTATGTATGAGGAAAGTTATTATATTTAGACTAGATAAGATATTGTTTTTTTATTACAAATGCCACTTAAAATTATGACTGAAGCTAGTTATCAAAAGGGTTTGCAATTAGTTTCATTTATATAATCAATTTTGATGAAATTAATTTTGATAATTTTGATGATGATAATTCTGAATTTGATAGTTTTTTTCATGATAAATAATATCTTTAGCCATATTTAAAATTGATTGTTGCATATTATTTTGCTTTTTAGTTACATTATATTTATTTTTAACTTATAACTTATAGTTATCATTGTAATATTAACTAATAGGCCAATCATGACATAGAAAATAATAAAAACTAAATAAAAATGCTTTATAAATACCTTGTCAAATTATTTCGTAAATATAGAAAAGGTAACTAAATTTAACAAATAAAGTCTTAGTAAATTATATATGGCCTTTGTGAAGGCGCCCTATGCCTGATATTATGTGTTTTTACCATTTAAAAGAACAAAATAATACATCCTTAAAAAATATTTGAAAGTAATAAAGAAACAGCTAAACAATAATATATAAAACTCCAAAAAAATTTTTGTCAAACCCATAATATATTAAATGATTCTGTAGCATAGCATAGGACTAGTTAGATTGCACTTCCCCTCTACTAGGCAGTATGGCAACTATATATTTTAGGTGCATAAATTCAGGGAAGCATTTTTCGCCTACTACTAGGCCTAACCGAACATTAACAGTGTGATAGTAATAACCCTTATGTTTGACAATAAAATTTTGTCAAAATTTTTCCCAAAACCCTTATGTCATGAAATAGGCCTAACCTAACAATTTATCTAAAATTTACAAAAGGAAGGTCTACTGTTAATTTTTTTAACTATAAAAGAATGTTGTCTTACTAATATTCTCATTAAATACAACATACTTATGCATACAATATTTACTACACATTAGGTGCAGTACACGGTCCAGTTTCAAGCTGCCAGTTTCTAAATCTTTACGAAGTTTATATTCGTGCTCCAAATAGTCAGCATAACAAAATTTTGAACTTGCTATAATGCACCCTAGACGCATTTCTGTTGAGCATTGAAGTTTTATTTTCTGATATAAAAATATGATGTAGAATTCCTGAAAATTAGATTTTTTTATTTGACATTGACAGTCAAAGTCAATTTTATGTTTTCGGTGAAGTCTATGGATCTCTTCAGAACTCATATAATAAGCGAATACACGGCAGCAATAAATTTTTCAGTGCAGCTCTGCAAGTACTTTCGTCAAGAATAATTTGAAATGTATAACCGTACGCGTATTAGATCTAAATGATTGATTTACATGGTAGTCAAATTAATGTACGGCCTTGATGAAACTGAAACAGTAGCTATCCAACAATTAGCGGTATCGATGATATTGAAGATTAAGGTGACGAGTATAAGGCGTTTATCCAGCATGAATTGAAAACCCGAAATGTAGGTACCCCGTCCCGCCCGCATGTCTTCTAATACGCCGCTCCTTTAATGGACGCTGAAGATCCCAAACAGCGTAAAAGAAAAAGGACTGACAAAACAAAGAAACTCCGATTATTTTCTTCCAAGACAGGACAGCTAGGACCAGTAAGTATTAGAGGGCCAAAGTCGACCCCCTAAATTGTTTTTTCAGACGCAAGTCCAGACTTTATTACTGAAATCGACGCATTCAAGTGTCTCAATTCGTTCATTCATTATGAACGTCACTTGTGTCCGTAGGACTCAATGATCTTCTGATACTTGGCCACCCGATCCTTGACCTTCTCCACGGCCTTGGCTCGCAGCTGACGATCGCGAACCTGACGCTTGTAGAAGTGGGCGGATTTCACCTTGCGCCGACGCTCCAATGTGCCGATGACGCCCTGGTATTTCCAGCCGACTTCGTGCGAAAGACGGCCAAGGACACAGAACTTGCGACGGGTCTTCAACCGGAGGCATTTCAGCGCCGACGGCACCACCTGACGCTTGGCCTTGTCGTAGGGGCTGGGGATGCCTTCGAACACTTTCAGACGGTCCAGAGCCTCGGCGCCTCTAGCCAGCTTGTGCGGCAGCATGCCGCGCACGGTGCGCCAGAAGATCTTGGACGGGGCGCGGAAGTGGTAGGGGCCGCGGCTAGGATTGGTGTTCATCCGCTTCCTCAGGAACTCGTGGTAGCGGGTCTTGTTGCGAAAGAACGAGCCGGATATGACGATGCCTTCGCAGCGTACAACCACAACTCGCTGGCCCAGTAGGAGGGTCTTGGCCACGACTGCGGCTAGACGGCCGAGTAGGTGACCGCGGGCGTCGATGATCAGCGGGCTGGACTTGAATCCCATGGCCTGTTAATTGGCTGGCCTCGCAGCTGGAGAAAATTTAATAATTTTAATTATGAAAAGGTGTCAAAGTCTGAATTTGAAACTAAAGATAGATAACGATACCAAATTTTAAATTCTTAGAAAACACACGCAGGATGCACAGGGGATCAGAGAGAGACAGACCCGTCACAAATCCCAAGCACGCACTTATGGGATGCAAAGGGGATCACAGAAATACAGATACAGAAATACAGGATACAGGGGATCACAGGGATACATACACGTCTGGGATGAAAGTGTATCAGTGAGGGAACCCCAAAATATCCTACATTACATAGCAATTTAAATGAGTGGCTCACTAATCCGTGTTTTCAAACGTTTCAAAAAAGAAAACAAAAACGTTTTAATGTAAAACGCAACTATGAGAAAATGTATAAATATATTTCAAAAGCAATGCAATTCGACAGTTAATGGCACATTACAACTAGACATTGAGACAGAAAGAAAATGCCGATATAACAACAGTTCAATAACATCTTAGAATCATTTATCCCATTCCACCCAGAGCAATTCTGGGATCTTTGCTGCGAATATGCTGCTGCTGTTGCTGTTGTTGCTGTGCGTGCTGCTCCGTGGTGACACCTACTACGGGAGCCGTTCCATTGCTGCCTACACTACTAGCGGCAGTAGCGAGGTGCTGATATAGCGGGTAGATTTCACCCGGCTGGCACACCAGCCTGCCGTGGAATTCCGGCCTCAGGCCAGCAACCGACGCCCGGACCCGATCCTCGTGCCAATCCTGCAACGACTGACTGCAGCGTAGCGGCTGCTGCTGAGCAGTCGTCAACGACGAAGAGCCGCTGGCAACGCGCGGTCGCTTAGCAACCGGCTCGGATAATAATTGCTGCTCCGACGACGCATTAGTAGAAGAAGAAGACTCAATTAGAGCCAGCTGCTGCTTACGAAGGCTGTCTAGATAGGCGAGACCGGTTGGCTGCGAGCTGGGCGGCTCGGGAGGCCGGAATCGGCGTAGGAAGTTCAGCACCTGCGGGGTCGTGTGTGGGTCCCAGCTGATTCTGTGATAAGGCCGAGACTCCAAGGATAACCATGATTTCATGATTCTTTTAATGCTTCTAATATTGCTGGTTATGACAGAAAATCCTTGATCCCTGATCCCCAGAAAATCCCTATTGACGTTTAGATTCTTAGAAATCCTATTGGACGCTTATATTCTTAGAAATCTCTATTGACGCTTAGATTCTTAGAAATCTCTATTGACGCTTAGATTCTTAGAAATCTCTATTGACGCTTAGATTCTTAGAAATCTCTATTGACGCTTGGTTTCTTAGAAATCCCGATTGACGCTTAGATTTCTAAAAATCACATTTAACGCTTCGATTTTTAGAAATGCCATTCGACGCTCAGATTCTTAGAAATCCCATTTGACGCTTAGATTCTTAGAAATCCCCATTGACGCTTAGATTCTTAGAAATCCAATTTAACGCTTAGATTCTTATAGAACCATATTGACGCTTAGATTCTTAGATAACCTATTACAAACTCACTAATGTCGCTTTAAATTACATAGAAGCCTAAGGATTCCTAGAAATCCCAATTCCTAGAACCATATTGACGCTTAGATTCTTAGAAAACCATATTGGCGCTTAGATTCTTAGATAACCTATTACAAACTCACTAATGTCGCTTTAAATTACATAGAAGACTAAGGATTCCTAGAAATCCCAATTCCTAGAACCATATTGACGCTTAGATTCTTAGAAAACCATATTGGCGCTTAGATTCTTAGATAACCTATTACAAACTCACTAATTTTGCTTTAAATTACATAAAAGCCTAAGGATTCCTAGAAATCCCAATTAAGAATTAGATTCCAAAATCCCACATGATGCTTAGGTTCCCCAAATCCCAAATGACGCTTGGATTCCCAAAATCCTAAACGACGTCTGGATTCTCTAAATCCCAACATCCAGATTCCCAATAATCTCTCTTGACGCTAGGATCCCCGAATCAGGTAGGCGACAAACCTGAGCGTGGCCGGCAGACACGCCGGAGTAGCGGCACAGCATCAGGTCCAATTCGACAAACAGCAGCCGATAAAGATCTTCACGTCGCGCCGATTTCAAACTCCGATTGCTAACGCTAATTGGCTCGCCGCGGATTTCCATATCTAGAAACTTTTTAACAAGATTTTCGCACGCTTTGATTTCCTCTTCATCAAGGGATTCTTCGCTAAGCAGACTTAGCAGCGACTTAGTCGAACTGCTAGCCGACAATAGGACGCTGTCGTTGATGGTCAGCGGCCAGTACAGGGTGCTCCGTTCCAGATGTCGGACAGCGCGCACCCGCGGCAGAGCGGCGTAATCCCCAGTTTCCCTGGCTGGGAACAGGCGGCTGCGCTTCATCAGGTCGCGAAAGTCGCTGGTCCGATAGTCAATCAGTTTGATATTGCAGCCGGGCGGCGGCAGGCAGCGAGATTCCACTGTTGGCGGCAGATCTTCTAGAAGAGGCCGACCCGGCTCCAGAACGTGCAAGAAAATATCGCCACCGTGGCTGGCTAGCATGTGAGTTACTCGCTTAGTAGGGCCTTGCTGTTGCTGTTGTTGCTGCTGCTGCTTGGATTCCAGCATGACAAATCGGCTTGGCGGGCCGCGCAGAAAGTTGATGAGGCAAACCGAATGGCGGGCAGTAACGTCGGCGGCTGTGATCCTGCAGACTCTGGTGCAGTTTAGCAGGTCCACCTGGTTATTGCGGAATTAAGTAGTTATTTATAGAATACCAATTACAGCTTTATCTCAGGGAATATCCATGACAGCGACCTGCACTAATCTGTATCAAAATCCTATTTAAATTAACGATTATCGAAATATCAAATAAAGTAACGATTATCTAAATCCAATTGAAAGTAACGATTATCGAAATCCTATTTAAAGTAATGATTATCGAAATATTAATGAAATTAACGATTATCGAAATACTATTGAAAGTAACGATTATCGAAATCCAATTGAAAGTAACGATAATCGAAATCCCATTCAAAGTAACGATTATCGAAATCCCATTTAAAGAAACGATTATCGAAATCCCATTGAAAGTAATGATTATCGAAATCCTATTGAAAGTAACGATTATCGTATTCCCATTCAAAGTAACATTTGATAAGCAAGCTTTGTAATGATCCAAAGAAAACGGCACATAATACTCGGATCTTACCGCCTGATTTTTAGGCGTCAACCATTTCAATCCGAAACTCTCCGGAAAGATGAGATGCTCGCCAGTCAGGGCCATAGACGAAAACGTGCCCATAGCAACGTAGTCGGCGTGAGCGGAACCTTCGTGCAATAGTTCAACGTCGTAGTTGCGATTGGATTGCTGCTGGCCGGCTGCTGGGGTTTCCTCTTTCATGGGGATGTCCTGGACGCAGGTGGACGAAAGGCCATAGTGCACCCTGGTCAGGGTAACGAGTCCGCGAGCCAGAGCCTCGCCAGCCAGGCAGTTGTGCACGGACAGGCGAAGTAGATCGCCGAAACGGACGCTGTCGCGTTCGGTGACGCGAGACTCGGTGCCTAGCGGCCGGACGCAAATCAGCACCAGGTGGCAGTGGTGCACCTGGGCGCGGTTAAGTCCGGGAAAGGAATATTGTTATCCTGTCACACACTTTCAATATTTAACATTTGAACGATTCTCAGGGTGATTGGAGAGACGATTCTCAGGGGGGGGGGTTGGTTGGAGAGACGATTCTCGGGGTGGTTGGAGAGGCGATTCTCAGGGTGATTGGAGACGATTCTCAGGGGGGGGGGGGGGGGTTTGTTGGAGAGACGATTCTCGGGGTGGTTGGAGAGACGATTCTCGTTGGGGGGTTGGAGAGGCGATTCTCAGGGTGGTTGGAGAGACGATTCTCGGGGTGGTTGGAGAGGCGATTCTCAGGGGTGGGTTGGTTGGAGAGACGATTCTCGGGGTGGTTGGAGAGGCGATTCTCAGGGGTGGGTTGGTTGGAGAGACGATTCTCGGGGTGGTTGGAGAGACGATTCTCGTTGGGGGGTTGGAGAGGCGATTCTCAGGGTGGTTGGAGAGACGATTCTCGGGGTGGTTGGAGAGACGATTCTCAGGCTGGTTAGACGATTCTCATAATAGTTAAAAGAGGTGATTTTCAAGATGTTTAGGGAGACGATTCTCATGACATGATAGATAAACCCTTTCCAAGAAGTTTGGAGAAACGATTCTTATGGTTGTTCGGTTGAGTTGTGGAAAGGACTTCCAGAGTGATTGTAATTTTTGAAGACATGATTCTAAAATGTGCTTCAAGAGGCAGTCTTGCTTAGGAGGTAACCTGTAGCAGTACAGGTCCGTATTCGTATAATACGGAAGGAGGCTTCCAGCTTCCAAGAAATTCTTTAAAAAGGATAAGTAGAAAACAACGCACCTGAAACTCGGTATAGTCGTTGGCCAATTTTACCGCATTCCTAGCCTTGGTCTCCTTGACAAAGCTGAGCGCAAAATCGTTTACAGCCTCGTCGGAATCGAAATGAGTTAGGAAGACAACCCGGGCTCGATTCCTCAGCTGGTCGGGCTTATCTAACAGAGCAGCCTGCTTAGTGGTCAGGTACATCAGCATTGTCAGGCACTCGGCGATGGCGCTGCTTAGGTTTAAACTCGTGTCGGCTGGCGGTCCTTCGTCGCGAAACACTTTTAATAGCTGGTCGTAGACCTGCCAGCGTTTTTAAGGGGAATTAGGAGCATGGAGATTTGTCAGATATGTAAGTTTGGGATTCTGTTCAGTCAGGGATTTGGGATCGGGATTCCGTTCAGTCAAGGATTAGGGATCGGGAGTCTGTTCAGTCAAGGATTAGGGATCGGGATTCTGTTCAGTCAGGGATTAGGGATCGGGAGTCTGTTCAGTCAGGGATTTGGGATCGGGATTCCGTTCAGTCAGGGATTTGGGATCGGGAGTCTGTTCAGTAAGGGATTAGGGATCGGGAGTCTGTTCAGTCAGGGATTAGGGATCGGGATTCTGTTCAGTCAGGGATTAGGGATCGGGAGTCTGTTCAGTCAGGGATTTGGGATCGGGATTCCGTTCAGTCAGGGATTAGGGATCGGGATTCTGTTCAGTCAGGGATTAGGGATCGGGAGTCTGTTCAGTCAGGGATTTGGGATCGGGATTCTGTTCAGTCAGGGATTTGGGATCGGGAGTCTGTTCAGTCAGGGATTAGGGATCGGGATTCCGTTCAGTCAGGGATTAGGGATCGGGAGTCTGTTCAGTCAGGGATTAGGGATCGGGATTCTGTTCAGTCAGGGATTAGGGATCGGGAGTCTGTTCAGTCAGGGATTTGGGATCGGGATTCCGTTCAGTCAGGGATTTGGGATCGGGAGTCTGTTCAGTCAGGGATTAGGGATCGGGATTCCGTTCAGTCAGGGATTAGGGATCGGGAGTCTGTTCAGTCAGGGATTTGGGATCGGGATTCCGTTCAGTCAGGGATTTGGGATCGGGAGTCTGTTCAGTCAGGGATTAGGGATCGGGATTCCGTTCAGTCAAGGATTTGGGATCGGGAGTCTGTTCAGTCAGGGATTAGGGATCGGGATTCTGTTCAGTCAGGGATTAGGGATCGGGAGTCTGTTCAGTCAGGGATTAGGGATCGGGAGTCTGTTCAGTCAGGGATTAGGGATCGGGATTCCGTTCAGTCAGGGATTAGGGATCGGGATTCCGTTCAGTCAGGGATTTGGGATCGGGAGTCTGTTCAGTCAGGGATTTGGGATCGGGAGTCTGTTCAGTCAGGGATTAGGGATCGGGATTCCGTTCAGTCAGGGATTTGGGATCGGGAGTCTGTTCAGTCAGGGATTAGGGATCGGGATTCTGTTCAGTCAGGGATTTGGGATCGGGATTCCGTTCAGTCAGGGATTTGGGATCGGGAGTCTGTTCAGTCAGGGATTTGGGATCGGGATTCCGTTCAGTCAGGGATTAGGGATCGGGAGTCTGTTCAGTCAGGGATTAGGGATCGGGATTCTGTTCAGTCAGGGATTAGGGATCGGGAGTCTGTTCAGTCAGGGATTAGGGATCGGGAGTCTGTTCAGTCAGGGATTAGGGATCGGGATTCTGTTCAGTCAGGGATTAGGGATCGGGATTCTGTTCAGTCAGGGATTAGGGATCGGGAGTCTGTTCAGTCAGGGATTAGGGATCGGGATTCTGTTCAGTCAGGGATTAGGGATCGGGAGTCTGTTCAGTCAGGGATTTGGGATCGGGATTCCATTCAGTCAGGGATTTGGGATCGGGATTCTGTTCAGTCAGGGATTTGGGATCGGGATTCTGTTCAGTCAGGGATTAGGGATCGGGAGTCTGTTCAGTCAGGGATTAGGGATCGGGAGTCTGTTCAGTCAGGGATTAGGGATCGGGATTCCGTTCAGTCAGGGATTAGGGATCGGGATTCCGTTCAGTCAGGGATTTGGGATCGGGAGTCTGTTCAGTCAGGGATTTGGGATCGGGAGTCTGTTCAGTCAGGGATTAGGGATCGGGATTCCGTTCAGTCAGGGATTTGGGATCGGGAGTCTGTTCAGTCAGGGATTAGGGATCGGGATTCTGTTCAGTCACGGATTTGGGATCGGGATTCCGTTCAGTCAGGGATTTGGGATCGGGAGTCTGTTCAGTCAGGGATTTGGGATCGGGATTCCGTTCAGTCAGGGATTAGGGATCGGGAGTCTGTTCAGTCAGGGATTAGGGATCGGGATTCTGTTCAGTCAGGGATTAGGGATCGGGAGTCTGTTCAGTCAGGGATTTGGGATCGGGATTCCGTTCAGTCAGGGATTTGGGATCGGGAGTCTGTTCAGTCAGGGATTTGGGATCGGGATTCCGTTCAGTCAGGGATTAGGGATCGGGAGTCTGCTCAGTCAGGGATTAGGGATCGGGATTCTGTTCAGTCAGGGATTAGGGATCGGGATTCTGTTCAGTCAGGGATTAGGGATCGGGAGTCTGTTCAGTCAGGGATTAGGGATCGGGATTCTGTTCAGTCAGGGATTAGGGATCGGGAGTCTGTTCAGTCAGGGATTTGGGATCGGGATTCCGTTCAGTCAGGGATTAGGGATCGGGAGTCTGTTCAGTCAGGGATTAGGGATCGGGATTCTGTTCAGTCAGGGATTAGGGATCGGGAGTCTGTTCAGTCAGGGATTTGGGATCGGGATTCCGTTCAGTCAGGGATTTGGGATCGGGAGTCTGTTCAGTCAGGGATTTGGGATCGGGAGTCTGCTCAGCTAGGGATTTGGGATCGGGAGTCTGTTCAGTCAGGGATTTAGGATTGGGAGTCCGTTCAGTCAGGGATTTAGGATTGGGAGTCCGTTCAGTCAGGGATTCTGGGATTTTGGGACTGTATTGATTAAAGACTACAAAATGGGATAAATCTCTATATGGGATCAATCATACCTGGTCCTCACTAAACCAGGCTGTCAAAACCCTGGCCTCGTCATCGGCGGATACCAGGGAGAACACTTTCTCGTCGCAGGGAAATAGATCCAGCACAATTCGGCAATACTCCAGCACAGCTTCAACTGCGCAAGTCCATAACGTTTTAGAGAACAACGGAATCCGGCTAGCTGTAGCTGCGTGCTTGCTGCCGCCAATGTTGTCAATGTTGAGCATTTCGTTGCTAGATAGGCCGAATGAGCGACTGTGATCGATAACAATCACGGTCTTGTGGTTCACTGGGAATAGAGGCTCCCATTGCTCGTCGGTCATTTCTCTCACAATATAAGATTAGTCAGTGCTGAAAATGTAGTCATTTGCACTATTAAATAACCGCCTTCATGACATTTAAATTAAAGAGGTGCTAAAACAATGTCCTTAGAAATTGGCAACTAAGTAGATTTGTTTCTATACTATTTTTATGCTCAATGAATTATGTTCACTTCATTGAACATAATTATCAAATAGTGGTTGGATATGATTATGTGCCTGGTCACCAAATTGTGATTGCACAGTTTTCTTACATTTGTAAGACACAATTTATTATGATTGTGGTTGTTTTAAAAAAACACAACTTCTAGAAAATAGCATGCATTACAACATCATAATATAATTAAAAGAATATTTTAAATACTTAAAATTTACACCCAACCCTTCCACTTTAGCCTAATTTGATTTATTATTACTGGCTAAATACAAGTAAATATTCAAGTGTGAGGGCAGGCTAGCCCTGTTGACATTTTGTTTTGCTTGAGTCTTAGATCCAAAAAATTTGACTGGCAAACAGTTTTTTCATTTCTAAATTACAAATAAATTTCTAAATTTGAAGTTATGAAAGTTAAAGATGAATCTGCTTTCTTTGAGGATTTTATGCAATGTAACAAAATTTGAAAAAGAAAATTTTATTAAACTAGCAAAATGAACTCTACAACAATTCAATTTGCACAAAAGAAAAGCAAAGGTCATAACTTCAGGTAAATGAATTTTATCCCTGACAGGTAAAATTCATGCTTACTGACACTGCTTAGGAAATTTCTTCCTTAATTTTATACTCAAATTTTCTGTTGTCTGTCATAGATAGTAAGATACAGTATACCTAGCAATCTAGCATATTACCAATCATGATAGGTTTATAGGGTATTGAAATCCTTTTATTAGCTATATCAGATTCATTTATAGCTATATGTATATTTTGAATATGGATAATAATTTCCCATGTCTAACTTAGCTGACATTCTAACATTCTAAATGGTTTCTATATTTTTGTTACCAATTTAGAATCAAATTTAATGGCCTATTCAACAATATTATAAGTCAAAGTTCTACCTATGTGAAAATATATTAGCAAATTAATCATATCTTATAGATGAATCTAATTTTTACAAGTTTGCAATTTACAAATAAGAGTTTATAAGTCTCTAATGCCAATAAGTTACTACAGTAGTTAGTAGTAGTATATGCCTGAATCATGATACATATATATATATATATATGCACATTGTGAGTATAGTATTTCATGTACTAGGTTTTTCACTGTGCCAAGAGCCAGAAAAGGCTAAAGTGCTAGTGAGCCAGTGCTATTGGGCCAAGTGCCAATGTATGCAATGTAGGGATTAAGGCTAAGGACCTGGGTTTATTTTTTGTGCTATAGGGATGCTATAGCATCTTGACTTTGAAAATCGCATCCTGAAATTTGGTATAGGATGCAATTTTGCATCCAGAGTTTTTTAATTCTTCACAATAAAAGACCTCTTAAATAAGACTTTTAAAAAATTGCATCCCAAACCCTGAAATCACATCCTAAAATTAAGAACATGATGCAATTTCACATCCTGTGCCCAGCAAAAAAATAAACCCAGCTAAGGATTGAAATTATAAAGTTAGGGCAGGGCTTAAAGTTTAGAATTTAGGGATTGAAAGCCATGACCTTTTAATCCAAGGGAATACCATTTGGACAGAATCAGTCCTTACTACTTGGCACTAAAAAATTATTACCAGAAGAAATTAGGAATTGGAAAGAGAAAATAAAAAGCACTAATATATTAGAAATAAGGAGTCTAATTTAATGGCTCAGAAATATATCTTACCAAAATGATTAACTTGATTAACCTATTTAAATAAAATATTTTTGGTTCAATAAAACTAAATTAATTAGGGTCTTACATTAAGAATAACTCAGTTTAATAACAATAAAGCCACAAAGGGTCATTGTTCCAGAGAGCCAGAGTACTATTAGCTAGAGTGCCACTGGGCTAGAATTCCAAAAGAAAGTCTAAAATTTGGAAAAACTCTATAGCTATATGTACATTGGATAAAAAACTATAATTTTTTAGTATACCAATAATATACAATAAGTCAATAACAAATTTGTACAATAAAAATAATTATTACAATATATCTCTAAATAATTTTTGTCATTTATTTTATTTAACTACTAGTTACTTTGTTATTGAGCGCTGCTAGTTTAAACCTTTTCTTTATACTTTATTAAACTTAACTTAAGTACTTAGTAAATTTAATTAAACATGGATATCCATATTACTTTATGCCACAATATATTAAACTATATACCAAAAATTCTGTAAGTATATACTGGATTAATCTAGTATATACCCCCTATTCTGAACTATTAGAGAGAGCCAGAGTGCTATTGGATTAAGTGGGCATAACTATGGTTTTGTTCATTGAATTATTTCTTGTTTCAAATTTGTTTCAGCGCGTTCTATTCATTCCGGAATGGTGGAGCGCAGCACTCAATAGTGCATGATAGTAGGCGTCAATGATCGACAAGCTGCGACACTACTGCCTGTGATCCAAATTTACATACTTCCTGTAACAGGAATTATCATGGATGGTTGGGCTGCATACAAACATGATCAAGGGAACGTGGGCATATTGCAAGGCAAATAGACAGTGTCTATATCCACAGAATGTGTTTGGCAACTTTTTCTACTGGGTGTCACATTATCCCCTCTAATTACCTTTCTTGTGACTTCGATCTCTAATTTAAACTTTTTTGGTGGTGGGTAATCTTTTCTGAACTATGGTTTGTTATAATCTCTTGTCACATTTTAAAAATTTGTCGCCAATTTGAAACAAGAAATAATTTAATGAACAAAACCATAGTTATGCCATTAAGTGCCTATATATAGCTATATAGTGACTAACAATTGGATTGGGGCCTAAAGTATGGTAATTAAGGGACTGAAAACCATGCCTAGATATGATCCATAGAAACATCTTTGGCTAGGAATCAGTGCTTAGGCCTACTTATCATTTGGCATTGCAAGTTGCTAGGCCTATTAGGACTCTAGGAGTGCATAGTCTATAGTCAAAGGAGTTAGGAAAGAAAAAACACTATTAAACCTGTTAAGGATTCAGCTTACAAAAACATAGTTATTTGCAAAATAAATAAATAGCCTTGTAAGCTGTGTTTATACAAACTAACTAACAAATAATAGGCTAAATGGACTATTTGTAGCCTAGCCCTAGGCCTATATATTTTAGAACATAAAATACTTGAAAAACTATTTTTTTCTTCAACATTCTGAGATTATTCGGTTCCGATTGATTTTACTTTCCATAGGGTCTACTTTCAGATTGCTTCTCGGAAGTAACTTGAATTGTAGCCAAAACACATAAAATAATAATGCAGCAGTTACTCACAGTGATCTACTATTGGGCTCGCGATGAAAGTGTCCGGACCGTTATGCACAAGTGCAACATAACTTCCAACCACACAGCTGTTGACTGGTTGAACTTTATCCGCAACATTTGCTGCCAGTTTTTCCTGGACCATCCCATTCAGCTGGGCGGCCCAGGCAGCACAGTTGAGATAGACGAGAGCAAGTTTTTCCACCAGAAGTTTCACCAGGGTGCCTGGCATGATGACCATTGGGTCCTTGGATTGGTGGAGCGCGGTACCAACCAGTGTGCAATGATTGTTGTTTCCGACAGATCAGCCAATACACTGATCCCGCTCATCCAGGAAATTGTCCTGCCAGGCACAAGAATCATCACGGATGGCTGGCAAGCCTACAACCAGCTTGCCAACCATGCCATTGTGAACCACCGGCTCCATTTCGTGGACCCAATGGACCCCTCAGTGCACATGAACACAATTGAAGGGACATGGGCACACTGCAAGGCCAAGTTCCACAAGCTGCGGGGCACATCGGATGAGCTCTTTGAGAGCTATATACAGGAATTCATGTGGCGTCACTTCCATGGCAACGGAGACCAGGCATTCGCCAACATGCTGTATTGGATCCGGCACTATTATGGCTGAGTCCCTGGTTGCTGCTTTGACTTGACTACTTTGATGCGATTGACGTGATTTCAAGCTGAAAATAATATAACGAACGAAAGTGCATTAGTGCAAATAATAATAATAGGCCTAATAATAATTTAGAATGAAAAACTTGGATATCACAAAGGTCTTGCTTTTATTTTCTTCGCTATTTGCTAATTAAATATTATATAATTACAAATATTTTGGTAGTTATTGGCAATGTTACAAATAGATTTATCTTAAAATGATTATGAAATGAATTAATTTTTAAATCCTAGAAGACTGTTAGTGAGCCTCTTCACGAAGCGATTCTGGAACCATAATTTTACAAGAAATATAGCAGCTCAACAAAAAATTACACTATTTTTTCATTCTCCTAAATCTTAAATCTATTGTAAGAATTTACGTCAGCTATAAGTAAATTTTAGTTGATGAAAACAAATAAACCGTATCCCAAATCGCAATTTATTCGCCGCTAAAAAGTTATACTTTGAAAATGAAGAGCCTCAGTGTCAAGATGTTTAAGATGCTCTCGTGAAAATTCTTTCTTTACAAATTAAAGTTTGCATCGACTATCACAAACTTACTAATTCAGATATTTCGACTCTTACTAGCTTAAGACATATGCAGTGCACACCCTATGCGAGTGCATGACTAGGTCCTACACTTGAATGCCATTACGCACCGTGTGTGTGTGTGTGTCTATGCCTGCATACCGTATTTAGTGTGACTGAACGCGCTTCAGGGGTCAGCGCAATGGACAGTCATGCCCCGTCGCTGGTTGTGGAACGAAGTCGCTTCAAACGTCAATGTGCTTACAGCCCTCCTGCAGATTTAGCTTTTTAATTAGCTATTTGACTTAATCGTAAGCTTAGGTATCAACCAATTCAAGGATGCTGAAATCAGATTTCATTTTCAGTGACTTACCTATCCTTTCTGGTGAATGAGAAGCCTTCAGAAGTTCCCTAAAATCCTTTGATTTGCAACTTCCCATTCAAAGAACTCACGGCAAAATGCTGGATGAGACTCGGTAGTTTTATTTTATACTATTTCAGCCAAATAAAATTCATTAACGAATCAGGAAATTTTAGTTTTTCCTATCCCTATTAATCAATTCTGAACCTATCGAGCTGGATGTATGTTTCATCTGAAGACGCAGAGTTGGGTGAATTTTATAGTCGAAAATTGATCAGGCATCAGGCATTCAAATAACAACCTGGCTTGCAAAAATACACTAAGGAGATAGAGCTCGGCAATAGACAAAAGTCAAAAGGTTAATGATTAAGATGTTAAGAAAGGTACCAGAATATGCAAAATCCAGTTGTACACCACAGACAGTTTTCCATGTTTTTTAGACGCCTCGAAAAATTATAGAAAGTCATATTTTCCATCAACAGTGTCTTAAGATTTAGCATGCATCCTAAATTTAGCTCGGTAGCTCCCTCGCTTGCATCACAATTGATTACTTAAGGACCTGTAGAGAAAAAAAGAAATTTCATACATCACCCCAATGCATTTTACGGTAAAATCTGTCTGAAAAATGTTACGCTAAACTATTAAGAGTGCCAAGTTCTTCCTAAGTTTTCTAAGGCACCGAGAGTTTCAGTCATGTGCAATCTGAGCAATGCCTCAGTTGCATTTAAACTTCATTAGCGTGCGCTTCATCACAACGAATTGGCCGTGAAGATAGGCGGCATTGTATGTGGGATTGTTGGTGACTTTTCGATCCGTGGTGTACGCGCCGTTCAGGTTCATGGAGTGGCAAGCGCCACACACCAGCCTCCGTAGCCATACAGTTGCGAGCAGGAGCCGGCAGCGTGTTCGTCGTGGTCTCTGTCGAATGTGGAGAAGCGCTTCTCATTGTGCCACATGACTCCGTCGCCGAGTGCGGTCCTGCCCACTTGGAGTCCAACTCGCAGGCGATACTGCTGCTCAGGTCCGAGCACTTGGAACATTCCCAACTCGGCGCTGTACTTCCTGCCGCTGAAGTCTTCCGCTTCAACTCTGAGTCGGCAGCGACTTGTCACTGCGTAGCCGTTTGTCAGGCCTGTCTTCGTCAATGTTGACAGCCGGTCCAAACCTGACGATTGAAATATCATATTTCAGCAGTAGTACAATTGAAAATGTGACTTTGACTGTGCCAAAATTAGCTCAGTTCATAGAGAGTGTCACAAGTAAAATGTAACAGCTAGGGTTAGCTCAACACGATTCGGTTTTCGGAATAGCAAACTACCCACTCGACCTCTTTCGTCCACTGCAGCCATAACACTTATTCCGTGCTCTTCCGCGATTTCTTCCTTCATGGTGGCGTTCTCAACTGGCGCTCGGGACAACGCATCCGCTGCCTTATGCTCGCTGCCTTTCACCCATCGTGCCGTGTAGTTGAAGCAGTCTAGCTTCTGGCGCAGTCTTTGTAGCCTTGGGTTCTCGATTTGGTCTAGGGTGTAGCGGTTCAAGATCGGCTCTAACGGTTTATGGTCGATGACGATTTCAAAGTCCGGCAGTCCTTCCAGAAACAGACGGCATTTCTTTGCTGCCCATGCGACTGCTAGGAGCTCCAATTCAATCATCGCGTACCGCCTTTCCGTTTCTGATATAAAGCGAGAACCTGCTTGGACTACCTTCCAGATGCCATCGTCTTGCTTTTGCTGGAGTACGAAACCCAGGCCTTTCAGCCGGGAAGCATCGGTATGCAGTGCGGTCTGTTTTGACGGGCTATAGTACGCCATGGTGGGAATTTTACTCAACTCGTTCCGCATTTTGTCGAAAGCCTCCTCGTGCTGAACATCCCAGAGGAACTCGCTCGTGGGCTTCAGCAATTCTCGCAGTGGCCCACCCAGCGTTGCTATTTTGCCGCTGCAGACTCCCACTTGGTTGACTAGGCCGAAGAATGCCCGGAGATCTGTTATGTTGTCCGGTCTTGGAAACTCCCTAATGGCCTTCACTATCGCTGGGTCCATTGTAAATCCACTCGAGTCAAGCTGGAAGCCGGCGAATGTCACTCTGGGCTGGGCTAGCACGAACTTGTCCGGGTTGAGGCTGATCCCACGGTCTCTGCATCGCAGCAGGAACTCCCGTACGGCTTGCAAATGATCCGGAAGGTTATCGTGAGCAATGAGTACATCGTCCACGATGTGATGCGTGTTCTGCAGATCCACCAGCACTTCGTCCATCCGTCTGTTGTAGTGTTCAGATATGGATGACAATCCGAATGGTGCTCGCAGGTATTTGAACCTGCCGAAGGGCGTGATGAATGTCGTCAGCGGTTGCGACTCGTTATCCAGTGGCACTTGGTGGTAGCCCTTCGTTGCATCCACAGTTGTGAAGAACCTTGCATCCTTCAAGTTCGACACTATTTCGAATGGCGTTTTGCTGATGTATCTTTCTCGAACGACATATTTGTTCAGATTCCGCAGGTCAACACACAGTCGGATTTTACTGCGGTCCTTCTTGGGCTGCACGGTGATTGGTGCACACCATTCTGTCGGCTCGGTCACCTTGGCTATGACTCCTTCTCGTTCCAGCTCTTCGAGTTCTCTCTTGAGCATCGGCTTCAGTGGCTCTGCGATCCTCCGCGGTGTTGAAACCGCAAAGGGCTTGGCATTGGCTGACAGCTTGATCTTGAAAGTTTCACCGGACATTCTGCCGATCCTTCTGCTGAATACGTCTGCGAACTCTTTCTGTATAGTCCCCACCGGGCTGCTGTCCCTAGCCCTGGGGTCCAGCCTTCCGATGATTTGTTGCGGGAAGTTTCTTGGAATGATACCGAGCTCGCGGCATGTCTCTCTTGACAAAATCATGCTGGACACTCCGCTGATGACATGAAACTGGCGCTTTAGCTCAACTTTACCCAAGCTTATTTTTAGCTGGATCGATCCCATGGACTTCAGATGCCTACCGTCTACGGCCTGTGGCTGTATGTCGGATGGTAGTAGGTTGTTCGCGTCTTCACCAAGACTTGGCAGCAGGTCCTCTGGGATAGCATTAATAAACGCCCCCGTATCCGGCAGAGCTGAGACGGTCTTTACGCCGTCTTCCGTGCTGATGCTCAGTTGCACACAGGTTGCCGACTTCTCACTTGGCCTGTTGCTGCCCGTAACAGATAGTATCGAATGGAGTTTCTCGGTTCCGACTGCATTCGAGCTACTTTGGCATTGCCTTGCGAAGTGGTTCGCCTTACCACATCTTTTGCATGATTTTCCCCATGCTGGGCATTTCTCTTTGCCGACCTCGTGTTGACGTCCACAGAACTTGCAGCCCCGGTCCGTGGCCGCAGTCCGCCCGCTGGCTTGAGTATGCGGTCCGGTCTTTTGAGCCTCAGCAGTGCCATGATGCCTTGACTGTTTGCCCTTCTTGTACGCTGACGCTCGTCGAAGAGCAGACATTTTCGACGTCTCGTTCTTCATTGCTGCGCAGTTCTTCCTGGAACTTTCCATTGTCTCGCAGATTGTCTTTGCGCGCTCCAGTGTGAGGTTGCTGCCTTCCTCCAATAGCTTCTCGACCGTCGCAGGGTCACGAAGTCCCATCACGATGCGGTCGCGCAGTTGAAGGTCTTCGCAGTTTGCACAGCATCTCTGGAAATTGCATCGAGCTGCCATCTCCTTGATGACCACGAACCAGTCGCTGAACGATTCCCCGTCCTGCTGGTTGCGCAGCCAGAACTCGCGCCGCTCAAAAATGTCATTTTTCTGGCCGCTGATGAACAGCTCCAGTGCCTTGATGGTTTCACCGGCGTCGTCCTTGTGCTCAGCCTTCAGCTGAGGCAGGCTGTCGACGACCCGGAGGGTCTCCATGCTCAGGCAGTGGCGCAATGCGAAGAGCCGCAGCTTTTTCTTCTCAGCTGCCTCTGCGATTCCGTTCAAGCCGGACAGCTCTTCAAATGCTTCCCACAATTTTTTCCATTGTGGGAATAGATGCTTCTGCGATTCGATGTCGAACTGGGGCGCTCCTCTGACGTCGATCTTCGGGGCCATGGCCAGAGTGACTCCACAACATATGTCGATGTCTGGGTCCGTCACTTCAATCTTGGTGAGCTTTCTCAATTAGCTGCTTGCGATGCCATGTTTCGTGCGATGCCGAATCGCGCAGAAAGTAAATCTGAGCCTTGCAGGCTCGCCCGCACTCAAGGGCTCTTGTTGTGTATATTTGCCATAGACTAATGGCTTTTACTTGTACTTATAATAGGTTGGTGCCCTTGGCACGAATACGCTAATACACAACAATTGCATGCACAACAAAATAGCCGCTCACCCATCCAGTAGTTGGATTTCGGATTTCCAAATCCCTTCACGTAGGCGTCCCAGTTCTGTGCGAAAGAGAGACTGCCGTCGACTCGCCTCTGGAACACGATCCACCGATGCTGGTCGCAGCTCAGACTGGGGGTGTTGGCGGCGTCTCTCGCACCGAAGTTCACGGCGCTGCTGCCGACTCGACCGACTGCCTCGAATTTCACTGCCCTGCCGAGCTCCGACGGGTTGCTGACGAGCTCCTCTCTGAGGTAGCGGCACCTGAGGAACGAGCTGCACAGGAAGATCAGGTCGGCAGATCTGCCTGAGTTACTCAGACTCACAATCACTGACAGACCAGACTCCCCATTCGACAAGCCCCTGTCAGCCTTCAAATTCAGCTTCGTGATTTTCACTCGTCCGACGCTCTTTGAGCTGTCCTTGGCCAATTTCAAAGCGTTTGCCTCAATGCTGATTGGCAGAACCAGCTGGTACTTCATGTAAACCCGGCTGTACCTCAGGGCCCGAAGCCCGAAACGCGACCCTGGGCTCGGCCAGCTGAGCTCCATTGACTTCAAAGACTCTCAGCTTGGATCCTTTATAGTCGACCGTGCCGACTGTGGCCAAGCTGACGGCGTCCACGACCTGCTCGTTTCCCAGAGCGACAGAGGCGCAGCAGGCGAGGCCCAGTAGAAGCAGAGCTGACAGACAGGAAAACTGCATTTTGGTTGACTTGCGGCGCTGAGTGAGTAGCTATAGTAGCCCGTGTCGAGTTGATTTAGGAGCCCGATAGTTAAGGATATTTATCCTGTTTTAGACCAAGGTGGGAGGATCCGCCCACGTCAGCCAGGCAGCTCTCGAAAAGGCGAAATCGCCCCACTGCGGAGGCGTTTCGAAACAGGTGCGAACCGGGAGCCAGCCCTGGCCCTGTCTTGGAACTGTTCGAGGCCAGCTCTGGCAGTTGCCGGACTGCTCTGGGGCAGTTATTTTTAATAATCCGAGGCATTTTAGACATGCCCGATAGAACTGCATCTACTTTTATTTGCACGCACTGCTCTTTCAAGCAAGTCTGTCTGCTTTTCTCTTCGCAAACAATTTTTTTACCGTTTTTCAATTGAATTTCACTTGCTGTTAAAGAAGTAGCCTAATCTAACTGTATGTCAACCTCATGGACAACAATATATCCATAAGCTACCCGGACTGGAAGAAAAAAACTTTTCTGCATGTTTTCTATCAAGGATTAAATTAATTAATTTAAATAAAATTACATTTTTAGCGATACTTAAGTCTTACTACTTAATATAACAACTACTCAGGCAGTTCACTGTTCACAGACAGACAGTCTTCATAATAAACGGCGGGGTAACACACTTTTTGGGTATATCCCTATGTCATCTACTTCTACTATAATTATTTAAAATCGAGTGGACTCCGTGAGTATGAATTCACGAGGCGGACTCCCACTCAGTAGAACATATATTGGTCCGATCAGTTAAATCAGTAGAATTAAGCGAAACCCTGATCAAACAATTTCTTTAGCAAAATCGCAATCAAAAATTAAATTATCAGAGGACAGCGTCCACAGGAGGCTGGTGGCAGGTCCCGGGTTCGCACTCCGGGATTAACTTTCCAAAACTCCTTGGGCCAATCTTAGTAAAATAGGATCTTAGCCGCTGAGCCAGTCCATCGATCGGTAACAAACCTTTAATCTGGGGCGGGTCAAACAGGAAGGCATGCTTTAGGAGCTTAGGCTCAAGCTTCTAGCAGGCCGAGGTGCGGCCGTAATTACACCAATTTTCCCTAAATCATTAAAAAATTGATGCATGTTTGTTTTTAAAGGATGCATTCCACTCCTTTTCAGGAACGGCTTTTGCGATGCTTTGTTTCAGTACTTTTAGGATTGGTACAAATTATAGTTTTATTTCATTACAGATAAAAAAGCACGGACATGAAAGTATCTTTTTTACTTAAATCCGCGACTGCAATGACATTTTTGTTTTACACGTTCTATGGTGACTTATGAGAAAGGAAAAGTAAATGTAAATGTAAACTGACAGGGAATTACGGCCACAGAATCCTGGTCTTTAGGGGGACCTTAGGGGGGCGAGTGGCTCGGCGGTCTAGCGCGTCTGCCTTGTGTGCCACTGGTCCAGGTTCGATCTCGCGTTGTAGGTTGCCTATTTTCCCTACCGCAGTTGCGTGTGCAGGGTCACATTAATTTGGGGCCTTGTGCACGAATTGGTTGGGCTATGGGCCAGTTGTACAATTTATGCCCATGAGGGCAACCCCCCAAGGCATAGAGAGTGTACATTCCTGGAATTACCGGTTTGTTCACCGTATGTGAGTGCGACTGGGTGCCGGCCTGTGTGTGTGTCTATGCCTGCATACCGTATTTAGTGTGACTGAACGCACTTTAGGAGTCAGCGCAATGGTAGATTGTATAGTATGTTGCGGAGTTGAATAATGGCCAAAACACGAGTGCGCGTAGCGCAAATTAATGTGACCCTGCACACGAAACCACGCTAGGGAAAATAACAAACCTAAAACGCGGGGCCTAACCTGGACCAGTGGCACACCGCCGAGCCACTTGCCCCTTTAAGCCATATGGTACAATTTTGACTTGATAGTGATCGACGTCCTGCTATTGCTTGGTTAGCTAAGTAAAAAAATTAGGCACTGGAATTGCCTAAAGGTGTGAATTAAGGCTCAAAGACTGAATAAATTTAGATGCTTAACTAGCTCTTCGGTGCCCCCCCAGGGGGGCGCAGACAGGCATTTTAAATCACTCATGTACTCAACGGAAATCACCCTAAGCTGCTAGAAAATCTCTGCAGCAAAATTAAAGTCTCCCTATAAGCATAATATCCTTCCGTGCATTCAGAAAATCTACTGAAAGGCTCCCCGAGCAATTAGCCAATTGCCCCGAGCACTTGAAAAATCTCCCAACCAGCTAGATTATCTCTCCGAGCACCTGGAAAATTTTTGAGAGCAGTCAAAAAATCTTCCCCCAGCAGTAAAGTAAAAAAACCTTGCCAGCAGTTAGAAAATCCCCCAATCAAATAGAAACTTTCCCCGGGCAGTTAAAAATCTCCTAAGCAGACCGAAAAGCCCCCAATGAAGAAAAATCTTCGGGTAAAAAATACCCCCACAGACAGAGAATTCCCCAACCAGACAAAGAATCCCAGGAAGAAAAAAGTCTCATGAGCAGTTGGAAATTCTACCCGAGGCAGTTGAAAAATCTTCCGGAGAATTTAAGAAATCCCCTTTAAGCAGTTGGAAAATCTACCTGAGGCAGTTAGAAAAACTTCTCATGCAGTTAAAAAACTCATGGAGTATTTAGAAAACCCCCCTCGAGCAGTCCGAAATCACCCAAGCAGTTAGAAATCCCCCGATAAGATAGAAAATTTGTCCTAACAGTTAGAAATCCCCTAAGCAGACAGAAAATTTCCATGAGCAGCTAGAATATCCCAATCCAGCAGTTAGAAAATCTACCCGAGGCAGTTAGAAAAACTCCTCATGCAGTTAAAAATCTCCCGGACCATTTAGAAAATCCCCCTCAAGCAGTCCGAAAACTCCCAAGCAGTTAGAAATCCCCTTATCAGACAGAAAAGTTCCTCGAGCAGTTAGAAAATCCCCAAGCAGACTGAAAATCTCCTTGAGCAGTTAGAAAATCTCCTTCAAGCAGTCCAACATCACCCAAGCAGCTAAAATTTTTTTCGAGCAGCCGAAAAATCTTCCTCCAGGATAAGGTAGAAAACCCACGAACAGAATAAATCCCCCCACCAGTTAGAAAATCCCTTTTGAGAAGTCGGAAATTCCAATCAAATAGAAACTTTTCCCTAGCGGTCAGAAATCCCCTAAACATATAAAAAACTTTTGCGAGCAGTCGGAAAATCTTTCCGCAGCAGTCAGGTAGAAAGCACCTCAAGCAGACGGAAAAATCCCCCCCCCCAGAAGTTAGAAAATCCTTTCTAGGAGTCAGAAATCCCCCAATCAAAGAGAATTCCCTGATCAGTCAGAAATCCCCCAAGTAAACAGAAAATTCCCCAAGCAGACTCCCCGAACATGTATAAAATCCCCTTTGAGCAGTAAGAAGATATCCTCGAAGCAGACAGAAAACCTCCCTCAGCAATTAGAAAATCTTCCAGAACAGACAGAAAATACCCTTCGAGCAGTCAGACATCGCTAAGTAATTAAAAAGTCCTCTTCGAGCAGTTAGAAAATCTTCCCAAGCAAGCAGAAAATCTCCACGAGCATTTAGAAAGACCCTTCGAGCAGTCAAAATCCCCCAAGAAGTAGAAAAAAGTCCAGTTCGGGCAGTCAGAAATTACCAAATCAGGTAGAAAATATTCCGGAGCCGTTAGAAATCCCCCAAGCAGACAAGAAAGTTCCCGGGCAGTAAAAAATCTCCCAGAGCAGTTAGCTACCTAGCAGTTAAAAAATCCCCTGCAGCATTAAAAAATCCTCAAGTCAACCAAAAAATTCCCCGCGCAGAAAAAATCGCCCAAGCAGTTAGGAAATTTCCCTTGCGGCAGTCTCCGAAATCCACCAATCCGATAGAAAATCACACCGAGAAGTTATAAAATCTCCTTGAGCAGACAGAAAATCCCCGAAGCAGACAGAAAATATCACTGAGCAATTAGAGAATCTTCCCAAAAAGTTCGACAATACCTTTAAAGCAGTCAGGAATCTCCTAAGCAGTTAGAAAGTCCCTTTCAAACTGTTAGAAATCCCCCACTCACATAGAAAATTTCAGCGAGAAGTGAGAAATCGAAGAGGTAGAAAATGTCCCCCCCCGAGCATTTAGAAAATTTTCTTCGAGCAGTCAGAAATTCCCAAGTAGACAGAAATGTTCCCTAGCAGTTAGAAAATCTCCCAAGCAGTCTCAGAAATCCAGCAATCATAAAGAAAATCACACGCGAGCAGTTACAAAGTCTCCCTGAGCCGATAGAAAATCCCCCAAGCAAACGGAAAATCTCACTAAGCAATTAGAGAATCTTCCCAAAAAGTTTGACAATACCTTTAAAGCAGTCAGGAATCTCCTAAGCAGTTAGAAAGTCCCTTTCGAACTGTTAGGAATCCCCCACTCACATAGAAAATTTCCCCGAGCAGTTAGAAATCGAAGAGGTAGAAAATCTCCCAGGCAGACGGAAAATGTCCCCCCCGAGCATTTAGAAAATTTTCTTCGAGCAGTCAGAAATTCCTAAGTAGACAGAAAAGTTCCCTAGCAGTTAGAAAATCTCCCAAGCAAATCCCCAGTTAAAAATCCCCTGTTAAAAATCCCCAGTCACTAAGATAATTTCCCCAAACAGCAAGAAATCCCTAAGCAAACAGAAAAATCTCAATAGGAGGTACAAAATCTTTCAAGCCGATAAATCTCCCCCGAGTAAGGTCGAAAATCCACTGAGCTGACAGAAAAACCTCCACGAGCATTTAGAAAATCCTCTTTGATCAGTCAGAAATTCTCCAAGCTGTCCCCTTCGAGCAGCAAGAAATCTCCCAATCAGATAAAAAAATTCTCGGAGCAGTTAGAAATCTCCCCGAGCAGTAAGAATATCTCCTTAAACAGTTGGAAAACTTCCGAACAGTAAGAAAATAGCTTCGAGCAGTTAGAAATCCCCTGATTAGATAGAAAATTACCCCGAGCAGTTGCAAATCCACAAAGCCGACAGAAAAGTTCCCCAAACAGTTAAAAAATCTTTCGAGCAGTGAGAAAACCCCCCCTAACGGTTGGAAACCTCCCAGCAGTCAGAAATCCCCGCAATCAGATAGAAATCTCATTAAACAGATAAACAATCATCAAAGCAGACAGAAAATCCCCCGGGCCATTTAGAAAATCCCTCTCGAGCAGTCCGAAAACAACCAAGCAGTTCCCTAATCAGATAGAAAAATTCATCGAGCAGTTAGAAAATCTCTTTCAAGCAGTTAGAAAGTCTCTCTGAGCAGTTAAGAAAAATCCCAAAGCAGACAAAAAATCTGCCTGAGCAGTTAGAAAATCTCCTTTAAGCAGTTGGAAACGTCCCAGCAGTCAGAAATCCCCGTAATCAGATAGAAATCTCCCTAAACAGATAAAAAATCCTCAAAGCAGACAGAAAATCTCCCGAGCAGTCTGAAACCCCAAGCAGACAAAAAATCTCTTTCGACCAGTTAGAAGGCAGAAAGTACCAATCGAGCAGTCAAGAAATCCCCTAGCAGTAAAAAGTTCCCTTGAAACACTTAGAAATCTTCAAATCAGTTAGAAAATTTTCCCGAGCAGTTAGACATCCCCTAATCAGTTAGAAAATTTCCCCGAGAAGTTTGAAATCCCCCAATCAGACGGACAATCTCCCCGAGCATTCAGAAAATCCCCTTCTAGCGGTTGGAAAAACTTCCCGATGCAGTAAGAAAACCTCCTTGAGCAGTAAAAAAGTCTCCCAGAACATTTAGAAAATCCCATTGGAGCAGTCAGAAATCCACAAGCAGTTAGAAAGTCTCCCAGCACCCTAACAGTCAGAAAATTTATGAGTCGTTAGAAAATCTCCCAAGCAGTTTGAAAACCCCCCTGAGCATCTAGGAAATCCCTAAAAGTGTAGAAAATTGTTCCCGAGCTTGTAGGAAAATCACTACAGCAGATAAAAAATCCCGCGAGCAGGTAGGAAGTCGCTATTATAACGCCTTATCAAAGACACATGCACTTTAAGAAAATTAAGCTAATCACAATTTAAGATTTGGCAGGCTATCAGACTTACCGATCAGTATCGTGCTCGACGAAGACCTCTTAAACAGCTTTTGCTTCTTTGAAAAGTTTTCTCAATCTAACAGGGCTACAAAAACTAACATTCTTTACTTACTGACTCGAGACATGATTGGCAAATTCACTGCAGAACGGCCCACGGCTACTTTAAATAAAAATACTACGCTCAAGCATTCACACTTGTAGGCCAATTTATTGAATTTTGGCTCTCCAGCTGGGCGAGAAATAATCGATCGCTAATAAAATGTACACAGATCGCTTGAGCAGTTTTTCTATTGCCCTTGTGCACAACCATTAAGCTAGGGCTGGGAAAGTGTACTCTAGCTAGGTGAGAAAATTTATAATCTCTTCTTACCGGCGCGACAATTAAGGTAAACTTTGAGCAGTGTACTCTAGCTCTATAACTCAACCTTTTCAAATAAGAAATTAGACAGTGCAGAGTTTGAGAATTATTGGCCCGCGAATTGGAGCAGTGTACTCTAGCTTTATGACGCAACCTTTTCAAATAAAAAAATTAGACAGTGCAGAGTTTGAGAATTATTGGCCCGCGAATCTTAACTAAGCACAAAACTTTATGACGCAATCTAAAATAAAATCATCATTCTGCCAGGGCCGACTTTGACCTTTGTTGGCCTCGCATTGAAAGCATAGGAAAAACTCGTTTTTCGAATATTTAATCCCCTTCCACTTGGAGCAGAGCTTGCAAACTTTCACCGTCTCATCCTTGAAGAATTTGCAATCTTTTGGCGCAAATTTGATCCAAATCGGTCGAGCCGTTCGAGCTCTACATCGTTCCACACAGACAGACAGACACACAGACATTAGACATTTATTTAGATGCTTAAAATCCGGACACTCAAAATTAAACAACTGCAAACGTCGCAAGCATGCGGGTAAGTGACAAATACATGTAGCTTGTAGCTTCATTTGACAGCTCTTTAATATAGAATTTCTTACAACATCCATTACTAATTGACAGTTTGAAATAAATTACACCAAGTCAAAACGCTGCTGAAAAATATAGTTTTTTTATCAGAATTAGCAAACTGCTAGGTAAAACTCGTTGCAGAATCTCAAATAATTATTGTACGATTCGGTATATATAAGGCGTTATTTAAAAAAGCCAAAAATTGTTACAAACCGTGTTCAGAAGGTCACATTGGTGAAATTTCTATTGAACTATTTCACATTATAAATTACTTTGCTCTATAGCGACTTTAACAAGATGTGTGATATGCATTAGTAAAAAAACGACAAAATTGAAAACTTGATGTGCAGACAATTATAAATTGTTATAAGGCTTACAGGAACAAACTACTCAATCTATAGTGACAGACAGAAAAGCCAATAAAAATACAATCATATAATAAAGAATAAAAAATTAAAGCATATTTGTGACTAAGAGATTTCATAGCCAAATTTTTCCCTCCGAAGAGATTCTTTTTTTAAATAAAAGCAGAGAGAAAGATTCGGCTGTGACAAAGAATAGATGCAATGCAATGCAACAAAAAGAGATTCATAGCAGGAATTTATAACAATGGCGGATTGAGACTTGACAAAGTTGTTTTTGACTTGAAGATTGTCAGTATAAAAATGTACTTTATACGTTTAAAATCCTTGACTAAGAGGTGGCCACTTTCAGGATTATCTGCTGGACAATTTAAGGAATATGTAATTCACAGAATGAGTAATTTTGGGAATACGAAATTTAATACATCTTCCTGGTTGGATAAAAATGCTCTAACCGCCATTGTGTCACCAGTGAAGATCCATCCATAAATAGACGAGTCCCTAACCAAAGCTTGCAATGTTTCACATTATATTGCAAGCTAAAGCAGGCTTGATTCAGAAAAAGTTTCAGGTTTTAACTGGCACAAATGACCACAAAAAATAACACAAAAAGACCAGAGATTTGACACGGTGAAATACAATCGTTATTGTTGAAAAAAATAAATATGCAATTGTAAAAGGAATGCAACTAAGAAAACATAAATTTCACATTTTTTAACGTTGCTTGTTGATAATAAAATTCAAAATTCGTGCTTCCAAAGCTTGCAAAAACTTGAAACTTCGTTGAGCACAATTAAAAAAAGCAAATATTTGTGCAATTTTACCTCTGTATGCACTAACCTTTGGTCAGCTGTGAAAATGTCTAAACCAAAATTACTGCAGCATCTGACGCCGCCTTAGCGCTAAGCAATCGGCGTCCCTGTCCGAGTTCTCCTCCGCCGAAGGCTCAACGCCAAACTGACCATCCCAGCTGGGGTGCTGTTCGCCCGATTTGGGCAGAGCTGCAATATCATAAAAATCAGTAACATAAGGCTGAAACTATCTCTAGTTAAAGTTCATCAGTCTGGCTCACCCTTTTTATCTCCAACCGAGCGTTTCAACCGTCTAGGACTGCTGGCCTGCACGCAGACAGAGCGCGCATCCCGACTGTTGCGAGCCTTCCTGACGTGAAAGGTGATGAAATTCCACATCAGGTAGCCTTGCAGCAGGCAGACCAGGGCCAGGCAGTTCAGTCTGAAAATTTTTGTTCAATTGGATTTGGCGGCAAAATATTCAACACGCCATGCATACACCTTATCAATGTAGCTCGTATGTCTATCCAACAATGTGTCTACACATTTATATTGATCTAATAAGCTATCCATTAATGTACCTATCTGTCTATCCATGTACAATATCTATCTATCTATCTGTCTATCTATCTATCTATCTATCTATCAATCTCTCTATCTATCTATCTATCTATCAATCTCTCTATCTATCTATCTATCTATCTATCTATCTATCTATCTCTCTATCTATCTATCTATCTATCTCTCTATCTATCTCTCTCTCTCTATCTATCTATTTATCTATCTATCTATCTATCTATCTATCTATCTATCTATCTATCTATCTATATATCTGTCTATCTATCTATCTATCTATCTATCTATCTATCTGTCTATCTATCTATCAATCTCTCTATCTATCTATCTATCTATCAATCTCTCTATCTATCTATCTATCTATCTATCTATCTATCTATCTCTCTCTCTCTATCTATCTATCTATCTATCTATCTATCTATCTATCTATCTATCTATCTATCTCTCTATCTATCTATCTATCTATCTCTCTATCTATCTCTCTCTCTCTATCTATCTCTCTATCTATCTATCTATCTATCTCTCTATCTATCTCTCTCTCTATCTATCTATCTATCTATCTATCTATCTATCTATCTATCTATCTATCTATCTATCTATCTATCTTTGCCATTTCGGGGATGGCTCAGAAGTAAAAATAGCTGAATTGATAAACTAAGAAAAGTTCTTTGTTACAGCTAAAGAATTTTTTTCTAAAACCATTAACAACACAAAAACCTCGTGTAATAGAAACAAACAAACTCACCGAATAAACTTTGTATTAAAATTTCCCTCTCTAATTGATATTTGATAGCGCGAGTTTTTCTCCAAACCAAGAGCAAACGTGAGGCCCGCTAAAGCCACTGATAAAATGCGAACAGTTACAAAGACCAGATCCCAAACTGCGAAACTGTACCAAGCGGCTGAACGCTTGCCGGCAGCTAGCAACAATCTTGAGGCGTGAAACAGCAGCTCAGACGAGTAGTGCAGCACTAGCAATAGTACGGCGATGCGGTTCAGGTTCAACAAATAGGCGCTGGCAATGCACAGCAAGTTGGCTGCGTAGCGCTGCGCGCGTTCGGGTATTTCGATTGGACTGACGCGCTGGAGTACAAGGTATGAGCTCGTGTATAGCAGTATAGTATAGGTTTATAGTTCGTTTGAGGGAAGTGTGACGGACTCAAATGAAGTGTGATTTGTAATAGAGAAACGAATAATAAGTGACAGGATGAAGTAAAAAACGCATATAAGTGAAGAAAGATGTGAATAGGTGAATCTATGTTTGAAACCTAGGATCTAGATTTCAAATAAACTGGTGTAAAAGCGTCATTAGCGACTGAATAGATAATGAACCAAAGAAACTTTAAGCTCGGACTTACCTGGAAGTAAAGCTCAGGAAAGCAGTGCAGCCAGTAGCAAATTTGACAGATAAAGTAGAACTTGAACCAGAATGACAAATATAGGTGCGGATAGCCAACCCACAGAGTAGAGATCGAAGCTAAGAGGCGCTCCCTATACACAATATTGGCGCCCCATAGAAAGCTGACCAGATAGAATATTAAAAGCTGCCCACTTTCACTGACTTTATCCCGTTGAGACTTGGACAAATGCAAACGCTTGTAGAATCGGTCCACAACATACTGTTGTACTACGGCATGAACCACAATGGCGATGAGGCTATAGAACAGGCAGGTGAGTATATCCCGGTGACCAGCGGTGTAGAGTGTGCCTGTTCTGTTGACAGTGTCTTGATTAGAGACTTGGCTGCCTAAAAACCATGGTAAGTTTTTTGCATAGAAAGTGGCAAATAGATAAATATATCAAACAAAATAGTCAATATGACAATACTTACCAATAAAACTAACATTGTGCTGAAGAATAATAAATAGCTTTGATATCGGGGCAGTAACCTAAAAAGTAAGAGAAAGCAAAATATCTAGGTTTATAGCTACTTTTAATCATTTGTGTAAATACCTTAAGTCAATATCCACACATTGAAGTCGCAATCAGACCTAAGACTAATTTTCAAGAGAAAAACTTATAAATCTATTAATTGATCAAGTAGAAACTTCCCAATTACTGAAATAAACAATCAAATAGTTTTTTTATTACTGAATAAAAAACAAATATGCTTTTATGAGACATTTTGCTACCTTTATCCTTTAATAGATTATTTACTTAGGGTTTAATGGCTATGGTTTAAAACTTTTATTATAGCTTAGTCCTTATTCCTTAAAAAATAAGGAAAAATTAAAAAATTACAATGAAACACTAAGTACGCCTAGCTAATTAAGTATCAAATTTATAAATTAAAAAATTTCTAATTATTTGAAATAGAAGGTCCTATAACTTCTAAAACATATAGGCCTGGCTAAAGATTAGTATCCTATTTGAAAGATTATTAAAAATAATAAATAAGAATAAAAGGTCATAGCCACTAAATCCCCAGACTTTAGGAACTACCAAAAATAGAAATTTAAGTCTAAATCAGGTAAGGTCAAATTAGGTCAAAGCAAATCTAGTGCCAATGGTGTTTCCCAGGTTAAATTACCTAACTAAAGTAATGATGCTGCAATATTTCATAAAAACTTTTAAGCTACCATGATTTCCAGATTTCCATACAGTTGCATGAGTTTTCTAAATGCTAATATTAATAAAAGCTTTAATTGAAGTAGACAAAGTCAAAAGTTTTCCATAGAAAAATCACAAACCTGAAACATCAATCCAATGACAATCAGCATTGCAATGAAGCTCACAATATCTCCATGATTCGCTGTGATGTAGTCATGGGAAAAGTATGGCAGATTTTTACACTTCTTCTTGGGATTAGAAAATTTTGGATATGGCATAGGCATGGTGCATTCAATATTTTATATTATAATTATCATTTAAAGTTATAAATCGCTATTGCTATTGCTTGCGATAACAATAGTTATGGCTTGCGTCTTAAATAAATAGCCAATGTCGGCAACCAGCAATACCAGACCTGTCCAGTGTAATCTGGTTATATTCTGCTTTTGGAATGGAAGTTAAAACTGTGGTATACTAATGACTGTAATTACGATTAGTAGCTATGGTTTAAGTATGCATAATAAAAAATATCAATTATGTTAAAATTACATTAAAAGTTACCTAGAAAAATGTAATAAATGTAATTTGTTAAACCATTCAATGCGATATTTAAAAATAAAAATTAAAAACTAGCTCGGACACTGAACTTGAGCTTGATCGCGATACTTTTTAGGACGCACATTTTCGCTCGTGTTACAATAGTACTTCGGCCATGCCTTTTTTCTTTACTTTTGGTCAGTAGTTCAAAGTACGTTCATCCCTAATTTCTCTTGTTTCATTACAGACCAGAAAAGGTATCTAGGCTAAAGTCCCTAGCTGTTATACATGTAGGTTCGTAAAAAATCTTTTTCCAGACAGTCTGACGTCTATTTTTTTAGTTTTGAACTTAAGCTCTGTAATGCAGCCCGAATGAGGCAGCCAGACCAAAGCAAATGCAAATTCGACAACCTTGTCAGCCTACATCTAGTTGATTGGAAACGCCAAAACATCCTATCTAAGTCTCTCACAAGGCATCCTGGGGGGAGTAATGGGATTAATTGAGGATTTTATGTGCCTGATTCATCTTTTTTCAAAGTTAAATATTTCTCTGTGGTACTCATTGGCATAGAGTCAATTTTTAAGCCAATTTTTGCTTTAATAACTGAATTTTCTTCACTTTTTAAAACAAATCCTAACTGTAGACTTTAGAATTTAGTTAGAGACTTAGCCTCAAGAAATACCTTTATCCATAGTTGGGCCTTTACTTTCGCGTATTATCCTTTTTATACGTGTACTTTTATCAAATGTTTGTGGCAAGAACCAACTTTTATTTTTATGTTTATTATGGAAAATAAGTTTATGGGTTAAATGCCGTCTTTTTTCGCCCGGTATTAATATGTATGTGTACTTTCTGATCTCCATTTCATTTTCTATGACTACAGTAAGTGTATCTGCATTTTCCCTCCATTTGCTTAGTATAATATATTACTAATGTTAAAGTACATGCATTTCCTCTTCGTTTGCATAGTCTATGAAATATTTTAATAACTACAGTGTATGCTTTGCATGGTATTTGTTCAGTCAGCGAATGCTGTTCATTTAATTAATTGTGTGATTCACAGGTTTGGTCCGCGGCTGCCGCGGGCTTCATTCCAGAGTGTTAAGTTCACAGAAAAACCCCATTTAATCCCATATTAATCCCCTAGGATCCCTTGTGGGAGACTTGGATGGGATTTTTTGGCGTTTCCAGTGATTGGCGTTTGCGATTTTGTCTGCTGTACAACGCCGAGACCTGGACGCTGACGGACTCGCTCGAGCAACAAGTCGACGCGGCGCACGCTGGCCTGCTGCCCGCCGCCTTCAAGATCGGCTACGAGCGGATCTCCACTTTATCGCCGCGCCGGCCTGGACCGTCCAAGCGAATTATTGCGCCGTCGGCGTCTCCAGCTGGCAGGCCATGTCATCCGCGCCGAGTCGTACTGCCCGAAGCCGGTGCAGGAGGTGCTGCTGCTTACGCTGCAGGCGCCCTACCGGCGAGGACAAGCGCGAACTCGGCGTTTCGTCGATTGCCTGCTGGCTGACGCCGGCGCGGCCTTCGATCTTGCCCAGGCCCTGAGGCGCGCCCTGTGAAGCTGCTTTTTTCACATGAAGGCGTGATTTGTTGTGTGTGTGTGTGTGTGTGTGTGTGTGTGTGTGTGTTTGTGTGTGTTGCTGTGGTTTTATCCAGCTGACTCACTCGGGCTCTATTCTAGAGCCTAAAGTTTTAATAAGATTTAATAAGAACAACAAAGCAAGCTACACTCCTGTTCCCTTGGAAACGCGAGAATATAAGCAGCCAGCGATTCTGTCTACACTAATAGAACTTTTTGGAAGAAAAAATCATCAGCTGGGCCGTAAGGCGGTCGTAGCTGCCTGATTCTCCTCTCTGTACTGACGCACTTGGGACCTCCCGCGCGCGGAATGAGAAAGTTCAATATTTATGAGAATATGAAGGGAACGGGTTGCAGCAGGGCGTGCCGTCTGTAATTGCTGCAGAAAAACGCTCTTCTCTGCTTCGTTATTGCCTTATTATTTCTATTTCCTCATAGCTGCAAAGCTACTGAGACGTTCATTTGTTTCAACTTCCACTACGCAAGAGCTTGGGCCAATATTATCAAAATTTTAGTTGGATGCAAAACTTGCTGGATAGATGATTGATTCATAAATTCTATCAGAATTTTGAGCACCACTTTGTAGATGATCCAATTACCGAACAATACAAATCTCAAGAATGACAAACACTCCTAATATATCTGTTACTGCCTCTGAGGCGACTGCTGCTGCTGCTGCTGACCAAGGGGAGTTGTAGCCTAGTGGCTAGGGCGCCTGCCTTATGACCGGAAGGTCATGGGTTCGAGTCCCGGCCCTAGGAGACAATTTGTGCCCTTGAGCAAGGCACTTAATCCTGCATTGCTTCAGTCCACCCAGCTGTGATTGGGCACCAGCAAATGCTGGGTAATAACTGATCCTGAAGCAGGCCCATCTTACCCTGTCACTGTGCGGCTTTGTGACTGAAGATTCGCTGTTCGCCAGGCAGGTTCAAAATGAAAAATGGAGCTGGCAGTGGGGCGCCTACCATGCCCGAGAGTGTTTCAGGTGCAACGGGTGTGCAGTCTCCACCTGCATCAGCACCCGCGCTACAGGCTTACCTGTCAGCGTCTGTTATTATTATTATTACTGCATTGAAGCCAAGCATTTTTAAGTAATATTAAGAATGGCAGAAGTTTCATCGCAATTTTTTTGTCTTTGTGGTACCATTAAGTCAAACTTAGCTAAAAATCAAATTCATAAATTACATGTACAACTAAAATTAGACAGACGGACAGCCGGGCCGTGGGAGAGAGACAGAGGTTATTCATATTTCAAAAGAGAAGACGAGATAAAGTACACTGGTTTTAACGTGCTTAAAAATAGCTATTAGAGACTGTTAATTTATATAGAGGAGCTGTAAGAATGCCCAAACGAAAAGAAATTCACTGCCGTTATTTTTTCTAAAGTACATGTATATAATGCTAAATTACTAGATAGTAATGTAAACATTAACAATGTAATAGTAAACAAAAATATAAAGGATTACAGGGGCTGAGTTCTATACGAGAAATAAAAATTTAGTAACTGAAGATTGAATTTAAATTTGCGCTAATCTGGTTTGTACCTTCAGAATTGTCGGGACGTTCCGCAAGACCCTCATTTATTGCGCCTTCTTTCCTCTGAACGGGTTGTACTTTAATAACAGAACCGATGTGTTTGTCAACGCCAAGTGATTTTCCCAATGAGGAGGAGGACTGAGGCGCCTTCGGCTGTTGACCATCGTCGCTTCGACTGGCGTTTCGACTAGAGAAAATAATGACAATCATTGAGGACAGCAGTTCGAGCACCTCCATGATAGTGAGAACTGAAGCTCCCATCCAGAGACCTGTAAAAGTTCACAGGACCAGCTAAAGTACACCAATTAGTATTGGTTTCTGAGGTGTAAGATTAGAGCCATCTTGAAGTACATGTAATTTTTGCCAATTAAAAACTACTTAAATTGTATGGATGAAGATCTCTCTCAAATAGTATCTCTCTTGAAGTTTGATTAACTATATGCGATATCGACTGCGCATCGATAGCCTAGATTTATTTCTAAAACTTACAGAAATTAAAATTAAAAAGACAGAAGTAGTTTTGCTTTATAAAAAATACGAGCGTGGCTACCAAGTAGAAAATCCTTATAAATTTCCCCTTACCAAGAGTGCCGCCAGCTTCCGACAGAAAACTCTCAGTGGGATACTGCCAGTCCTCTTCAAACACGACCATGGTGGACGAGGCAAAGAAAACGCTCAACTGTACAATATGTTTCTGCGGGCTAACGCCGGGCATTAGGGTGCTAGAACTCGTGTTAATCAACGATGGAATGAACGACGGTTTAGTTGATGTTGCAAGCCAGCGACTGGACAGTAGATATTCGACATCTCGCGACCAAGTAGCGCTGGACGGCAGCAGACCTGCAGAGGCGTGCGTCACAATGCTGTCCTCTCGACAGGCCTTCTGGCAGCTGGCAACGTGCTCGCCATAGACATTCAAATCTTCGTAGCTTCGCAGCATGGTATTCTGGCAGTCCCGATGGCTGAATACCTCACTCAGGTTGCCGATGGTAAAATTCTCCGAGCTGCTGGTGCGATTCCAATCGAGGCGCATGCAGCGCCGGTGGGAGATCAGCTTCGGTGGCACCGGTAACAGGTCAGAAACGCAATTGCAACGCTTGTACACGCTGTTGCTAAGCGACATGTCCACGCAATTAACGGTATCGAAATCAAACTCGCTGGTTTGATCGATCTGATTGACTACCTGTGTTGAGGGAAGTTAAAATATCTGCATCGTCTTAGCTCTATTATTTTTGGCCGCATTTAATCGGAGACGTGTGTTTGTTTATATTATATTATTAATGACGAAACTTTGGTGGCCAAACGACTTGTTCCAGAGTCAGTAATTGGATTTTGCCAATGTAACGATCAAGCAACAGTGTAATTTAGGGAGTACCTACCGTCTCAGAAATACTATATTACGCTCGTATGTAGTTAAGAATTTTAGGGCTTCAAAAATGGTTCCCTGAATCATACCATCTTAAGGGCACCCACCCTTGACATTCAAACAAACGAAACAGTTCCGTCAATTTGTCAAATTGCAAAGTGCAGTAGGCCAAACATACCAGATGCCGATCGGTGCAAGGATCATTGGGACTAGCAAGGCGTTTGGTACGCTGCAGCAATAGCGAAATGTCCGTGCGAAATCCCACCGCTGCCGCCACAGGTGCGGCCCGGAAAAAATTGATGAACTTATCGAAAGCGCTGACAAGAATAACGTAGCCGCGACTGTAGCGCAGGCTTTGGGTCAGATAGGCTTCCTTGTTGCCTTCGTAGGCTAGCGTCAAAGCTAGTCCGCTGTCGTAACCACCGTAGATCATTCGAGAGGTTGGTTGGAAAACGTAGCAAAATCCGTACCTGCAAAATCACCTTGTAAAAGTGCATTTCATATGGCCACTTGAAAATTTTTCTCAAAACAGAGTTTTCGATCACGCTATGATTAAAACTCACCTATCAGACAGAATTCGGGTGAAATTAGCCGCACTACAGCTGCGATGATTGAAGCTGCATGTTAACAAAAATGTCTCTAGTGATGCCGTAACATTGTCCAACTCTGGCAATTTGCCTTCCGAATACGTGTCAAGCAGTATCTTATCGACATCCGCTTCCTGGTCTGCCTCCTTGCCAGGACCATAGAACCTCTTTGACTCGTTGCAGAGGCGATTGTGAAGTTGTTTAACTAATTCAGCTGGACCGGGCTGCGACATGAGATAGTCGGACCAATAGTCAGTTGGGCAGAGCACCACCTTGGGAAATGGCAACGGCTGCAGCCGGTGAAACGTCAGAACTCGCTTGTCGTAGGCAAAGAACTGCGAGGCCAGCAGGTAGATGTGAAAGCCTAGACCAGCCACTGCGCCAAGCAAGCAGACCAGCCACAAAAAGGAAGCGACGGAGCTGCCGCCTCCACTTGGCTGCAACAGCTTTCTGTAGCCGTGACCGCTGGTGGTGGCAGCAAACTCGGCGGCCCGCAGTCGGGCCTGCGCTTTCTTGGAAACTGGCGAAGTAGTCATTGCTCAGTGTGATTTGCCGCTTGTGTAAAGACGAGATGATTAGTGCATTAAAGTCATTAAATGAGCCACAGAAGGACAGATTTACATTTAAGTCCTCCTTCGCAACCGCACAAAGTATAGTAGAGCTGGGAAAGTATGGGGTAGAACCAGAAGAAACTTGTTTGCCAGTTTCGCAGAGTGGCACATGGAGAGGTTTGAAAGTGGCGTTGGGAACACTGGACTGCACGTGGGGAAGAGAAATCTACTATGTAGAGCTTTACGTGCCCCGGCAGGGACCAATCTCAATTCTCTGCCATATAGAATTTTGTCCTCTTTTTCTCCTTGGGTGCATCACTACATAGGGACTTTCAGTACTAAAAAAAACAAAAATATGGAGCACCAGCTCACGTCCATTTAATTTGTCACCATGGTAGCATTATGTATTGTAAGCACTCCGTTTTAGGAAGCTTTTTGTTGTCTTCTGTTACACGCAATGATGTATTTGCGTTGCAATTGCTTTTTTACCACCGGAAAAGTAACTCATCCACTTACGATGAAGCAGCAAGTTGACCACCACTGATGAATATTAAATTACAACTATTGCTCCTTAAATAACTTATACAATAATGCACTACTCAAACTCATGCAGCCACCACCTAAAAGCTTGATCTCAAATGCTACCGTAATGGCGGTTATCATGAAAATTCATGTCGTTATAATTTTATTATTGTTTTCAAATGAGTAGTGAATTTTCGTAGAAATCACTACATGGTGCTAACCTGGAAATTGCTTGTCACGCATTAAAAACACGAGATTTTATACAGTTGATAATGAAATAAAATAGTCCATGAAGTCAACTTAATATACTCGTACTAAGCTGACTTAGCTATATACAATATACTACTTGTAGTAGAGTATTATTCTATTTAGATATAAACTTTAAAAAATAATTAATTGTAGGGTTGAAGAAAAAAAATTATGTTTCAGACTAACTCATTAATGACATTTGGTTCAACGCTAAGCGCACTTGGTAAATATGCATGTAGTGTACATAACTACAACCAGTCTTAATTGGGTCCACCCCAAGTGCCACCCGGAGAAGTGCCAGCCGACAACTGCCAGCCGGCAACTGCCAGCCGGCAACTGCCAGCCGACAACTGCCAGCCGACAACTGCCAGCCGACAACTACCAGCCGACAACTGCCAGCCGGCAACTGCCAGCCGACAACTGCCAGCCGGCAACTGCCAGCCGACAACTGCCAGCCGGCAACTGCCAGCCGAATTTGGGAGGATAAATTTGGAATGACAGGCTTTGGAGATTTCGCGATTCAAATGTTGGAAGCTTGTGTTAAAATATTACTATCCCGATGTTAACCACTCAGGATGTATATGTACTGTAGATTTTAGGAGGCAAGTTTTGGGAGGCAGCAAATCACTAAATACATGTACTAAGAATATATTTTTTCTGCAAGTTATTGTATTCCGCAGGTCATGTAAATATTATTACAGGTATATTTTTTACAGGGATTTTTACTGCTTTCTACGCTCTTGTTAACTTTTTATCATGCGCATTATGTGCAGTATAACTACATGCTGGCATAGCTTTTTACTTTTAAAGAGCAAATTCTCGAGTTGATCTGCAATAAGATATGCACCTTTTGAGCCACTCTGAAAATCGTTCCCAGGAACCGAAAAGTTACTAAACTGAGAAATGTCGCCATGTGAGGGGCAAGAGAATAATAAGTAGAACTTCTGTTCAGCTGGCTAAAGGTGGGAGCCGACCTCGTGTGGGGCTATGACTGACTGATAAAGCTAACAAGCCCGAAACCGGTCTCAGTCTGCCTACACGGTTCGATTCCACTTTTAGCCGCTGACATCCCTCCACTCGTGACAAATTTAATCATTGTCAAACTCCAAAACCATATAGACAACTATAAATTGTCACACTTCTACGCGCATTGTCAAATATGTGGCAATATGGCTTTCAGTTCTCTACGTTTACATGTACATGTACTTTACATATCTACATGCATATACATATCTACATACGTCTCTTTGTCAATTGCCTGATCAAAGGACCTACATATACTGTATCTCAGCCTAAATGCCATTTTGTTTAAATGGCTTGATCTTCTGACCGCAGCTGAATTATCGTCAAAGGTTTGGATCATCTTTCTACATGTACACATATCGCAGTTGTCGGCTGGCACTTGTCTCGGCTGGCAGTTGGGGTGCTCCCGTCTTAATTATGATGAATGATACAATATCGCTGGTCATTGGGCCTACGTGTTACCCTCCTTCGTTTCACAATCAAAATTTGACATTAGTATTCAAGGTTTAGTTTTTGCAGCGCTCATTTTCATCCATAATCTTTCGTAAACAAACGGCGTACCAATGTCTTACGGTCAGTTTCACCAGGCCCAGATCCGTAGACCAGACAGCATGATTTAAAATTTTTGGTCTGTAAAATTTGTAAATTTTAGTCGTGTGACTGCATGCGACTGTACATGCATAACTCTTTCCTATGTTTCACACCTTTCATCATAACAAAAATGAGTAAGGGGTTGTTGCAGCAACTGCTGCAAACTCATTCTATACATTATTTACTGCAGCATTTTTAATAAAATATTCTTGTCGCTAAGCTTTATTTCACAAGTGTCATTTGCAACGGCTATTTACAATTTAATCAGAAATTTCTGGATAAAAAACAGTATCTAGAGTACCAAGTTAGACCTACTCATTGTTAAAAAAGGTTGTACCTAAATGTGTTTCACAGATATACATGTACGAGCTTTTCTGTCATGGCTTAATTCTTTACAATATAGTAAGCTGACTAAAAAAACAAAACAAACAGACAATAAACAGACAAACAAACAAAGTAACAGAGCGCATTATTTTTGGTAATACGCAGTCGCACTAAGTTCTCAGCAGGGTCAGAAGCAGGGCTAGAACTAGGATTAGCACCGCTGCCGCCACAACTGCTATGATGATGATCTTCTTCTTTCGGCTGGAGCGGTGACTCACCACAGCGTCAGCCAGCTGATCGCGACCCTTCTCCGCGTTCTCCACCACCTCGTTGACGTGGTCCTCAATCAGACTGATTGTCTCGCCCTGCTCTAGCACCATCTTGTGCAGCTCGGCGAAAATCTCCTCCAAGTCTGCCAAAGAGGATTTTTGGCGTTGTAAAAAAGGATCGAATTTCTTTAAATGAGGGTGTTGGAGCATGGATATGAATTTACGAATATTTTTCAAGGAAGGTTTTATGAAAACCTATAAATCGGGAATAAAGCACAGTTGAAATTGAAGGCTCAGCAGTGAAACCTACCAATCATATCCTGAGCCAGCTGATCCACTGCCGCCTCCCTTGACTTCATCATTTTCAGCTGCTCCTCCTCAGCCAGCTTCTGAGCTCTAATTGCCGTGCTCATCTCGAAAGGATTGTCAGCCTCCATAGTAAGACCAGCGCTGCCAGATGCATCATCCAATTCGGCTGCTGCAGCCGCTTTCTTTCGACGCTCCTCGTCCTTCAACTCGTCGTTCAGCTGTTTTAGCCGTTCGTGCAACGGCTCAGCTTTGCTCCTCAGCATCGTCTGGTTGTTTGACCTCTTCACCAGCTTCTTCAGCGAGCTGCTTACCTCGCCAACTTGTCTCTCGGCAGTTAAGCTGTCGCCTGAACTGGCGGATCGCTCTGCCAATGACAGCAGCTGCTCGATTCTGTTAAGTTCTTCCTCATCGTCTGCTATTGCTGTCGCTGTTGCTCCAGGCATTGTTCGATTCCTCCGAGGCGCGGTACTTGGACAGCAACTACATATGCCACGCACAGAAGTGAGCCAGTTTAGGTTTTATGCCTGCACTGTGCTGTGCTTAACTTGCTTCTAATTTCGTTCTCTCTCTGTCCGAATGCACATAATAATGAAACGTGCGAGTACAATAATGCCAGAGCTGATATGCGCTCGCTCGTGTACGTTAAATGGTCGATCGCTCGCTCTTGTCTTTCCCAGTCCATCTGCCTGTCTTGGCAAGTCCGAGGGTCTTACTTGCTTACTTTTTATATAGTCAGAAAAATACATATCAGTTTTGTGCACACGTATTGCCAGACAACCAAAAACGACGCACAAAAACTGAGGCAACTTGTGCATCTGTTTATGCATGCGATCTTGAAATATACGAAAAATTCAAGTTAAAAATTATTATAAACGTGTCATCTCTTTATATTTATTATAAGTATTTTCTAAAGACAAAATTTATGCCGAAATGTGGCTTGCCACATAGCCACTAAGGTACACGTTTCGGTTGCAATTGTACATAAAATATTTAAAGAAAAACGTCATCTTTCAACCGGCTTCTTTTTGTTCAAGCGGAAAAGCATAGATGTGCACATTTTGGCATGGGGCCATTATGTGCCTTTTCCTGTCACATGAGCACTTCAGCTAAAAATACTTTAGGTGGGAGAGGCAGACATAGAGAACTGACTAAGG
>CATNEM010000282.1:0-97500 GCA_950096795.1 Macrostomum cliftonense | reverse complement strand
TTTCGTTCAATAAATACACATCAATTTGTTCTACAGCAAAATTTTAACTGCTTTGCTTTGTTCAACTAAAAGGAGACACGCACTCGCACAGAACTCGATACTTCGCCCAGGTCTCCCAGAAGTCCGAGAGTTTTGCATGATGCATGTACTCGGACCGGCTGACCACATTCTCCTGTGGCAAGTGCAAGCGCACGAGTGTCTATGGCGTTGTTGCACACGCGAGCCGTGCTTCTATCACATTTTCAGGTGGTCTAGCCTGATTTCAAATTCGCTTACGAGTGCTCTGCACGGAACTGTCGGAGACTGAGGCCACCTCCTCAAAGCGTATGGTCGTCATTGAGACTTCAGAGTCTAGCAACATCAGCTGTGAGGCAACATCTATCCCAGCCGTGAGGCAATCATGCGACCCAAACGACCTCAAGCCTACCGCTGTACTGGAAAAGGACGGCGTCCGACTTAGCTTCTTCATTTAGTGGACTATAGACTAATGTGGAGTATTAAAGGACTCATCTGGTCACATGCAGCCATCGCACACACTATGTATACGTGACATATCGGTTGTACTTTTAATGCCATGTTCATAAGCTTAACTTTGTACTTTTCAAGTTTAATCGCAAAAAATACAAAAAATTCATGCGTTACAAACGTTTACGCTTATGCCATAGACAAAATCTGCGGGCAACACACTGACGATTCCTTTGGCCGTCTTGCCCGCGAAATCGTGAGACAACAATAAAGAGAAGTCATCAACGCAGACAATTTTACCATAGACAAAACGAAATTCGCGTGTGAAAATGCGATTGTTAGTAGGCTTTTTCGGTCTACGGGCTTTTAGGCGTGCCCGATAATATGTCTATGGCATTATTTGCCCGCAAAAATAGCTTGCTGGGATCGGAATTTTCTAGTTTTATTGTTTGCCCGCTAATAAAGTTAAACCACACAACTAGCTGAGATTGAAGCTATGCTCGAGCTTCTCTTTTAAAGAACTATATTATACATTTTGTCTATGGTTGTAAAAGTGGGGGCTCTGCCCCCACACCCCCGCAAGGGAGCTGCGCTCCCCTGACCCTGCTCACTGCCGAGCCAGGCCTAAATATCTATGGTAAAAAGCCTACTAACAATACAATTATCACCCCTCCTTTTTGGGCAGA
This sequence comes from Macrostomum cliftonense, assembly GCA_950096795.1. NCBI lineage: Eukaryota > Metazoa > Platyhelminthes > Macrostomidae > Macrostomum > Macrostomum cliftonense. The sequence continues at coordinate 96,349 of CATNEM010000282.1, read as the reverse complement.
AATGGCAGGCCTAGGCGCCCTCGGAACCTCCCATTTCTGCCCGCAAAGGAGGGGTAACAATATACAATTATCACGCACGCTAATTTCAACTAGGGTGACAATCGCATAACTGCACGCAAATTTTGTTTTGTCTGTGGTAAATAATCATTATTTCGTCTCTCTTGCTAGCTAGACCATATGACATTCCCACCCGATTTGCCGGGCAGAAATGTCATAGAAATCGTCAATCCTTTGCAAGTAGAAAATTGAACCATAGACAACAAGATCTATTTTTAGAATGGCAGACTGTAGATGAGATGCTTAACGTAAGAAGAACAAGAACATTGGATCCAATGTAATTTGGGCTCCCGGGCAGAGAAATGACGTTTCTGCCCGCCCTTGCAAATCGGGTGGGAATAGCTATACCATAGACCTTCTGAGGGCAGAAAGGGGGAGAATCCGAGGGACGCGAAGCGTCTCGGATTCTCCCCCTTTCTGCCCTCAGAAGGTCTATGGTATTGGTATAATGGGATTAGGACTGATAGTTTGTAGTCATTCAGTGTTTCATTTTAATGGCTACTTGTTAAAGTTTCTGTAAGTTGTACCCTGGGAACTGCACTAAATTGTTCATAACTTTTGAATACCAGAAAATAATAGCAAAATTAAAAGTGTTTATTTAATTAAAAAAAAGTATTTATCGTTTCTATGTCGTTTACATAGAAACGATTGAATTTGTTTTGATTCGAGCGAGTTGTGGGTCTAGAAGTCTCTGCCACCAGGGCTCCTCCATGAACACACACTGCACGATTCGCAGCCTGAACTAATTCTTTAAACTATTGCTATTCGGAAGTCAGCCACTCACTGGGGCAAAAAGGAAAAAATTGACTAATTAGATTAGGTTAGGTTGCGAAAAAATCCTGACTACCAACAAGGCATTGTGATCGATTGCTTGCAAAATCTGAAGCATAAAATAAGTTAGTTATGAAATGGAAAAGAGAAGACTTGATTATTAAGGGTAATTTTTTATATCCTTCAATCAATTATTGGCATGAAAAACGGCATTGCTTGAGTATATTTAGCATTTACAACAATTTACATGTTAAATTAACTGTACAATGGCCTTTATTCTTTTGTCCAATGTAGCTCTGAAAGAAATAATCATCACATATCGCTAATTTGAAAATATATCGAACAACAGTGTAAAAAATAACGAGAAATTCTAGTTAACCTTCAGTTTGACAGTAAATATGATTTGGAGAAAATATTATTTAAAAAAATAAGTGAAAATAAAAGAATATCCTACGAATTTTAAACCAATCCCACTTTAATAGAACAAGCGTGAAATGAAAGTTCAATTAGCGCATAAGAGGAAATACGATCAGAGAAAAAACGGGACTTACAAAATATTAACAAGTAAAAAAAAATCTATTAACAACGGGAAGCTTACTAGAAAGCGTGCGCCTCTAGTGACGGTGTAAAATATTGGTACGCTTGCTCATGATCGTACATCAGAATTGCTTTATAAGAAATCACTACTTGTGCACAGCGTTGCCAGCACGATCAACAGCGCCCAGCATCAGTCGGGCGGCGTCATCTTCCCCAACATCCGGCGCCGAGGCGAGAACCCAGCTGTCAGCTGATACGAGACTGCGGCACAGGGGACAAGTTGGGTCTGAGCTGGCTGCATTAGCCGACGCATTGCCTATTAGTTCGTGTCTCGGCCCTTCTAGCCAGCGCTCTATGCAGGTGTGACAGTAGGCGTGAGCGCATTCTAACAGCACGTCGGCCTGTCTGTCCATGCAGATGCAGCACTCTTCAACGTCCGTGGCTGCAGGCAGAGAATTCAACTTATCTATTATTTACCCTTGTATAGATTTTTTTCAAGCATTGACTTGTTCGACTTACGGGTCGCTTTCACAACACCTAAATTTCACAACGACGAAAAGCACTTTGTTTCACAACACCAAAACTTCATAACACCGAAACTTCATAACAACGAAACTTTATAACAACGAAACTTCATAACACTGAAACTTCATAACATCGAAACTTTATAACACAGAAACTTCATAACAACGAAACTTCATAACACCGAAACTTCATAACACCGAAACTTTATAACATCGAAACTTCACAACACCGAAACTTTATAACACCGAAACTTCATAACAACGAAACTTTATAACATCGAAACTTTATAACAACGAAACTTCATAACATCGAAACTTCATAACACCGAAACTTTATAACACAGAAACTTCATAACAACGAAACTTCATAACACCGAAACTTCATAACACCGAAACTTTATAACACCGAAACTTCATAACATCGAAACTTCATTAAATTGAAACTTCATAACACCGAAACTTCATAACACCGAAACTTCATAACACCGAAAACTTCATAACACCGAAACTTCATAACACCGAAAACTTCATAACACCGAAACTTCATAACACCGAAACTTCATAACACCGAAACTTCATAACACCGAAACTTCATAACACCGAAACTTCATAACACCGAAACTTTATAACATCGAAACTTCACAACACCGAAACTTTATAACACCGAAACTTCATAACAACGAAACTTTATAACATCGAAACTTTATAACAACGAAACTTCATAACATCGAAACTTCATAACACCGAAACTTTATAACACAGAAACTTCACAACACCGAAACTTTATAACACCGAAACTTCATAACACCGAAACTTTATAACACCGAAACTTCATAACATCGAAACTTCATTAAATTGAAACTTCATAACACCGAAACTTCATAACACCGAAACTTCATAACACCGAAAACTTCATAACACCGAAACTTCATAACACCGAAAACTTCATAACACCGAAACTTCATAACACCGAAACTTCATAACACCGAAACTTCATAACATCGAAACTTCATTAAATTGAAACTTCATAACACCGAAACTTCATAACACCGAAAACTTCGTAACACCGAAACTTCATAACACCGAAAACTTCATAACACCGAAACTTCATAACACAGAAACTTCATAACAACGAAACTTCATAACACCGAAACTTCATAACACCGAAACTTTATAACATCGAAACTTCACAACACCGAAACTTTATAACACCGAAACTTCATAACAACGAAACTTTATAACATCGAAACTTTATAACAACGAAACTTCATAACATCGAAACTTCATAACACCGAAACTTTATAACACAGAAACTTCATAACAACGAAACTTCATAACACCGAAACTTCATAACACCGAAACTTTATAACACCGAAACTTCATAACATCGAAACTTCATTAAATTGAAACTTCATAACACCGAAACTTCATAACACCGAAACTTCATAACACCGAAAACTTCATAACACCGAAACTTCATAACACCGAAAACTTCATAACACCGAAACTTCATAACACCGAAACTTCATAACACCGAAACTTCATAACATCGAAACTTCATTAAATTGAAACTTCATAACACCGAAACTTCATAACACCGAAAACTTCATAACACCGAAAACTTCATAACACCGAAAACTTCATAACACCGAAAACTTCATAACACCGAAACTTCATAACACCGAAAACTTCATAACACCGAAACTTCATAACACAGAAACTTCACAACGCCGAAAAGCTACATAAAGCTAAGCTCTGGCTATACTTTTCGGCGTTGTGAAGTTTCGGTGTTATGAAAAAAGTGCTTTCGACATTGTGACACCCCTCGCGACTTACCGCAAGCAGCTGATTTCAAATCGTTGGCAGCTGAATTAGAAGCAACATCTTCAGGCAATAGCCCGAATACCACAGAAGCAGTTAATTGAGACTCAGATTCGGACACAGTTCGGCGCCTGGCAGTGGCAATAGCGCCGGTTGTGCAGGCTCCAGACAGCTGACCAAACGAGCGCAAATCTTTACTAAGCGATATCAGCTGACGCAAGTTCAGCAACCTGACAGACAAGGTTCGTCCTGTTGAGGCTTCAATTTTTCGACATTCAATTCTAACTAAAGCTTTCCATAGCGGACCAATATGTGGCTGGTGCAAATGCAGGATGGTGAATTTCAGCCTAGTAGGTTGTGTAGCCAGCTCGCGCTGACAGAGATCATTTAGCTCGGCAACTCTAACTGACAGCAGCTCGTGGGTCAGATTGCTTATCTCGAATAGGGTGTGAAATTCATGTTGGAGACGGTGCATTACTACAATATTGCTTGTGCTGCAATAAAAGTATAGATACATAATGATTTGAAAAGTAAATTTTCAGCCAAATAAAAGCCTGAAATTTTTCTTAGAGCCCAAGAAAATTGGATCATTGATTTTAACTTAAGTTGCTAAATTTACTAAGAATTATTGAAAACAATTATTACTAGCATTTTCTAAGAAATCCTACTAAAAGCATATTCTAGTATATAATATATTTAGTACCAAATTAATAATATTCAATTTAATTCAAAAGTCTAGAATACCAATGCTATAAAAATATGGCTTTTAAGTTTATTATGATGAAAATTATTTTAATAATTCAGCTATTTATCAAGCTTATTTTATTTTTAAGAAAATTAACTTTAAGAATTGTGTATTCTTTTAGAGATCTACAACTAGCATTTTTATTCAATATATTAAACTTAGATAAACTTGGCTCTAAACATCCATGCACAACTTGGGGTAAAAGTTCAAAGGACCAAAAAAGGTCCCACAAACCACTTCTTGCCTATATCCTCCTACTTGCTATGTTTTTTAGTATTCTCATCCAAATTTTACATCTACCTCACCCATCTTATGACTTACCACCTCAATTTTGCAATTTACCCCCTTAATTTTGCAACTTACACTCTCCATTTTGTGACTTACCCCTTCAATTTTGTGACTTACCTCCTCATTTTACCAATTTTGTGACTTACATTGCCTATTTTGCAACTTACATAGCCAATTTTGCACCTTACATAGCCCATTTTGCAACTTACATTGACAATTTTGTGACTTACCTTGTTCAGCCACCAAATCAGTTGGCTGTCTTGGCCGACTTGGCTGACTATTGTGCAAGTATGGCTCTTGAGTTAAATAAAAAAATAATATAACAAGTATCTGTCATTTGTGTGAACTAAAGGGCGAATCAAAATTCTGCTTATAGATGTCAAATAAGTTTAATTTAAATTAGTCAAATTAGTAATATAGATGCAAAAGCCATGCAAGAAAATGATATCTGTTATCAATTGAAAATCACCAATACGAGGGGCACTGTAAAAGTTTTTAGCCATGCCTAGCCAGAACAAGCTATCATCATGAAACTTTCACAGCTTCTCAAAGTACTCGCCACCAGCTTGCACACAAAGTTTCATGCGCTCAAACCAGGCAGAAAAGCAGTGGCGCCACTCAGCATCAGACATGTTAGAAACCAGCTCATCAAAGGCATCAGCAGCATCTTCAGGCGAAGTAAATCGCTTGCCACGCATGGGATCTTTGACTTTCGGGAACAAGAAAAAGTCGCACAGGGCGAGGTCAGGTGAATAGGGCAGGTGGCTCATCAGAGAAACACTGCTAGACCTCAGAAAATCCTGCGTTGCATGTGCAGTGTGCGAGCTGGCATTGTCCTGGTGGAGCAACAGGCCCCGCACTCCTGTCTTTGGTCGTGATTTTCTGATGCTGGCAAACACCTCGGGCAGGCAAATGTCTGTGTAGCAGGCAGCTGTGACTGTGCGCTGCTGCTGCAGCCTCTCCTGAAGAACACAGCCAGCATCAGCTTGCCAGTGCTCTTGCCTCGCACAACTTTGGTCGGAGGTGCCTCCTCAGCAAATGCCCACACACGCGACCGACACTTTCGCTCTGGCTCGTAGCAGTAGACCCAAGTCTCGTCGCACGTGATGATGTCGGAAACTGCCTTGGCTTGGCCATTTTCGAACTTCCGGAGCATCTGCTGGCACCAATCTGACCTGGCCTGCTTCTGCTCAGCTGTGAGCAAGTGAGGCACCCAGCGACTCGTCAGCTTGCGCACGCCAATGTGATTGTGCAGGATCTGCTGGATGGCATGCGAATAAATGCCCAGGGTTGCCTCTATCTCCTCATAGGTCACTCGCCGATCTGCTTCAATCATGCTGCGCACAGCTGCAACGTTTTCCTGTGTTATTGCAGTTGGCGGCCTGCCTGCCCGAGCCTCATCTTCGAGCGAATCCCGTCCGCGCCGAAATTCGCGGAACCAGCCGGTGACAGTTGCAAAGGACGGGGCAGAGTCTGAGAAAGCTGCTGACAGCCTTTGATGGCTTTGGTGGCAGTCTAAACCAGATTTGTAATCATAATAAATCATTGCACGAAAATGCTTGCAATTCAGTTCCATAATGCAAATGGAACAGATGCTGAAAGTGTATTGGGAAATTAAGTGTAGCTAAACAGGTCTGCAAGCTTTTTGTTTGAAAATTGACCTGCAGGCTTCTCTAATGTGCTATTTTAAACGTGTGAAATATGAAGCAGATCTGAGCTTTTATGTAGTCATGGCTAAAAACTTTTGCAGTGCCCCTCGTAACCAACCTTTTATAATTTAGAGGTGTTGGACTGTAATGTATGCCTAGCTTTGGTTTGCAATCATTCTAATGAGGATAGCCATTTGCAAATTATTGCATACCAAAGTGAATATGTGTGACAGACAATGCAGTCCTCTCACTTTTGATTAATGCCTAGCAGTTAGCAATGCTGAACCAACTATGCCATTTGGTGCCTAAATAGCATAGAGACATGGGTAATTGTGAACCAAAATGCAGATTTCAAGGTGGTTGTGAGCTGAAGGATTGCCAACAAAACAATAGACTAATTTTACTCACATATAATAGTCTTTTTACCAAATAAACTAATGCATAGCAAATCTTAGTTATTAGGAACATTAAAAGAAATTTTCCCAGTAAACCTTGAATTAGAAAGTCATATCTCTAATAGCTAATTAAAACTTTTTTCCTTTTTCCTCCTTTTTTTACTTAGAAAGTAAAAACATTAACTATATATTCAAATTGTACATTTAACTAAGCATATCTATCTCTCTAGGGGATCTTGTACCAAAATCTATCAAAGTTTTTGAAAGTATTTTATTTGAAATCTCTAGCCTATTTAGATGTTTGATTATTTTTAAAGCAACAAATACAATTTAGCAGGCAATATATTTTGCTGTAGGAATTGAAAATTTCTTTTAGAAATTGAATAGTCCCTTATAGAAATTAAATAGCTACCAAAAAACAACAATTAATAGAAGATACTAAAAATATGCCTAATATGACTCCCAAATTTTAAGGCCAGAAGATTTTTTGACATAAAACATACATGCGCAACACCCGGCCGACCCGGCCGAATCGGCCGGGTGACAGGCCTGCCAAGCAAGGGACGTCGCAAAATCGGCGATGCAAGTCGAAAAATCGCCAATGTAAGTCACAAAATTGGTGAAAAACACGAGGGGGTGAGTCGCAAAATGGAGAAGAATTGGGAAGATTCAGGCAAGAATCGTTCGCAGGACCTTTTTTTTTTTTTTTTTTGGTCCTTCGAAATTTTTGTGGCCAACTAAGTCACAAATTTTTCCACTGACAACCTATGTCGCACTTACACTGAACAACGTCGCACTTTTGGTCAGAAACAATGTCACACTTACACTAAACAACGTCGCACTGGCCGGGTAAGATTCAGGAGGTTGCGCATGTATGACATAAAACATAAAAAATCATCATTGATCCTATTTGATCTTTGTTTTGATCTAAGTATTTGATCTAAGTTAAGTTTTGGCTACTAGGGCCTAAGCAGATAAAATAGGCCTTTACCTAACCTAACAGCTAACTAGCAGCAAAGGAAATGACTGGCATCCCAAATTTGACCCCAATACTAGGCCTAAATTGAAATTATCAGTCCCAAATTGGGCATTAATATGTACGAGGAGTGTACAATGAATATTATTAATAGGCCTATCTATCAGCATTAAATTATAGACTAGCTAATAGCCCACGTTAGTCAACAGATTTAAATTATGCATGCAAGGGCAAGGCTAAAACTAATAGACTTGCGACCTATCTCATGGTTTAAAATTCTCATCTGAATATAAAACAACTAACCTTATAAGTTTGCGATAGCTCAGCTGCAGTTTAAAAGTTAGCAATAAGCTATAGCAAAAATGAGGCACCAATGCCACTAGAAAACTCAAGTTCATACTTCAGTTTCGTGGAAAGCATTGCAAATTAAAATGGTCAAGTTTTAAAATTTTTCAATTTTTTAGCTGCTTGCGCACCTAATAAGAATAGCTTTAAAATAATAGAAGTAGTACTAAAATATTATTTTCAGTCAGTAGGCTTACTACATTCTAGAGTGGATTGGTTTTACATATAAAAAATTGTGTTATTGTACGTGTTGACTAAGCTACATTTCTAAGAAAATGTATCCACTAAATTGTCATCGCACGAATCTTCGCCCGGTATTTTAGTTTATTTCGTAAAAACGCGAACTTAGTTTAATGCAATCCCGCTTTTTGTCTTGCGATAGATAACCTGAGTTATTTTTTGCCTATGCCTTAATCTAACACTCAGTGTATATTTTTATTGTAAAGAAATTTCTTGTTCACTATTTGCCTAAACCATCCTAACACTAACAGTAACACTAGGGATGCCAATACCGAAACCGCGGTCTTGGTAAATACCGGTATTGGGCCCAAATACCAGTTTTTGAAAAACCAGTATTAGGGTCCGGTTTTGAGGCGGTATTGGCAGTATTACGGTTTTGACAAAAAGAATTTTGTGTTCATAATTTTTGTTCCTATCAGCGAAATATACTTAATGAGATTATTTTCCTAATTCTTATATCAGGGCATAAGCATTTTTGCTTGTTTAGAATCCAGACCGACTTAAATGCGTCACTTTCTTTTCATAATAATAGGTCATTGGACATTGACTCGTTGTCGTTATTTATGTAATTAATAACCAAACCAGGAGTCCCAGACTCCCAGTCCCAGTCCATAGGACTAGTTCAGATTCAGATTCAAATTTCAGACATGCAATGATACAACTGCTCATTCGCTCATGATATCTCTGTGCAGTTGTGTCACTTCATGCGTAATCATTAGCACAAATATTTGAATACCCTAATCTATCTTTGTCTCTGGTTTTTCTCATGCTATTGGAATCGGAACTTTCGGAAGTAACACTAACTATAACTAATTTACTAATTATAAAAAATACTTGAGTCACTCAACTTGTCGACTCAGTCTCAGACTGGCACTGGCAGTTGGGAAAAATAGGCACTTGCTAAGTGCTCAGTGCTCACTGCTCACTACATGAGCCAATCTGAATTCTGAATGTGCTTGGTTCTAAAAGCAATTTGAATGTGAAAGCACATGCACGACCCAACACACATATGCTGCTTTAGCAAACAAACTCTAGCTAGCACATGTACTATTACGACTCATTTGTGACCTCATTTACATGCAGGCATGCATATATCATCGTAAAGTCACAGGTCAATAGAAAGATTGTCATGATCTATCTCTGTCAATGTTTTCATATTAAAACTGGTTTTAATACCGGTTTTGGTAAAAATCCAGTATTAAAAACCCAGATCCCGGTATTGGAGAATGACTGGTTTTTGGCATCCCTAAGTAACACTAACAGGTCAATTTTTCACTTCATAGCTAGTTAGCTAGTTAGTATATTTACTAGGCATATATGTCATGTTTATTGACCATTTAGTGAATTGACTTTAGTCTTTTTATCACTGCAATTTCTGTTCATTTTTATATCTTTTTAATATAAAAATTCACAGCATGTAATTTTTAGACAATTGCTAAGTTTTTTTGGAAATGGGACAATTTAGCTCTAGATTTTACTACATGTACTTGTAATTTAAAATTAAAAATATTCAACTAGCAATCCAAGCCAAAGCTATAGCTACTGATAATAAAAAATCTTTAGCAAAGTTGCGTTTGTTTCATATAATTAATATTTACTTTTGAATATGTTCCAATATGTCACAAAAGGTTTAAATTTGTACTGACTTGTCATGTCATGTTATCCTCAAAGGCTAAAAGGCCATTTATACTTTTTGGGAAGTTTTAGTGTAGGTTAAAGACATCAGTCTATTACAGTGCTCAAGATTTCTTAATTTAAAATTGCTTAAGAGTTACAGTATTTAAAATATTATCTAGTTGAATTATCATCTATAATCCCACCTGCTGAGGTTATACCTGCTTCCAAGCTGCTAAATCTGAAGGATGGCACATTCCCTTTGCAGTACATATATAATGTGATTTGCAATATAGTATTAATAGTTTGTTGGAATGTTGGCCAATTCTTCCACAATTGATAAAATTATACAAGTGTAGCTAATCTTTAAAAAAATATATATAGAGTACTTACAGTTAATTGCAAAAATGTTAGTAGACCTAGAAAATTGTTTAGACTTAATTTAGCCTAGGCCTAAGCTAATGTTTAGCAATAGGCTATGGCAGTTTATTCTACATAATAATTTCAAGTTTAAACTTCTATACTTGAGGGGCTACTATATTATATAGGATTCTAGTCACTTTGTCAATTGGTCATTTTTCTAGCTATTCACAAAAGATTTTCACTTTCTCTACTAGCCACTAGGGTTATCTAAAACTGGGTACCAGTCATTTTGTCTGCTACTAGGTTGTTTGCTCAATAGATAAAATTGTTCAAAGTGTCAAAGATTTTACCTATTGGAATTAACCAATGCAGTGAAATAGGGAGTTGCTATTTTTTAGCTTCTATTAGTAAGTCTGGAATTTCAAATATCAATCTTAAAAAATTATATAAGGAGAAGAAGATAATATTGCTAATACTATCTAGTCCAGGTATACCAATCTGCTTATCAAAATATTTAATTTAGGCACAAAGAAAATTTAGAAATGGGCCTAACCCTGGTACTTTTAAGCTAGTAATACATAGTATAGAATCATTATATCTTGGATAAATAGGATTGCTAGCTTTATACATGCGCAATCTCCTGAATCTTACCCAGCCAGTGCGACATTGTTTAGTCTAAGTGCGACGTTGTTCAGTGTAAGTGCGACATAGCTTGTCAGTGGAAAATTTTGCAACTTACTTTGGGTGAAAGTTTGAAGGACCAAAAAAAGGTCATGCAAACCATTTTTGCCTGAATTTTCCCAATTCTTCTCCATTTTGCGATTAACCCCCTCATTTTTCACCAATTTTGCAACTTACATCGGCGATTTTGCAACTTACATTGACAATTTTGCGATATCCCTTGCTTGGCAGTCCTGTCACCCGGCCGATTCGGCCAGGTGTTGCGCATGTATGGCTAGCTTAATAGTCTTAATGTTATAGTTAAAGTTAATAATAGGTAATATCTTTAAATAAATAAATGCTTCAAATCATTGATAATAAAAGCAATCTAGCAATTATAATATTATTAAAAGATTATTGCCCATATTGCACAATCAGTACAAAGTATATGACATTCAAATGCATGCAAGGAATATAAACATGCCGGTTCAACTTAGTTTTAAAAAAATTTGCAACTTAGTTTGGGTCAAAGTTCGAAGGACCAAAAAAAGGTCCCGCGAACCATTTTTGCCTCAATCTTCCCAATTCTTCTCCATTTTGCAACTTACACCCTCCTTTTTTGTGACTTACCCCCTCCTTTTTGTGACTTACCCCCTCCTTTTTGTGACTTACCCCCTCATTTTTCACTGATTTTGCGACTTACAATGCCGATTTTGCGACTTACCTTGGTCAGCCACCAAATCAGTCGGCCGACTGTTGCACACATATGTCTCTAAGCTTGTCAGGTCAGTAATTGGCTAGTCTTCAATAGCTAAATTATGCACATGTTGGCTATTACAAACTAACCTCTTCTGACCCTATCCAGGTTGGGTATCTCTGGCAGTATTAGCTGGCCCCAATGTTAAGTCAGCCAGCTGCTAGATTCACTTCTCTTGTAATTTAGGGATTAGGACTACTAAGGACCATTTAATAGGTCTTTTTAGGACTGTTATTGGTTTTCATCACCTGCTTTAGGGCCAGAATTGTGGTCTATAAGCTGTTTATGCTCATAGTAAGCAAGCCACTAGTTCATATTTATTGCTACTTGTGAATAGACTCTGCTTTTGTAAGGCCTATTTGAAAGCCAATACAGATATTGAACTTAGCAAATCATAATTTCTCAATAGCATTTTTTTCAAGCCTGCTAAAATTGTGCAGTGACACCTTAAACTGCCTTGTAGTACACAAATAATCTTCACTGGGAGGGATAGATAGAATTCAGATAAACCCTTATTCAAGCTGATGTATTTATGATAATGAGTAAGAATTTTTTTAGTTTCTGTTATAGTTAGATTCTATAAATTTCAAGCAAAACCAACTAGACAAGTTAATTAAGTGTGGTCTTTTTGGGATTTTCCTGGGCTTTTTTCAATTGGGCTTTTATAGGTTAATTGCACAATAAAATTGTTATAGGGATTTCTTATATATTTCAATGCTATTACTAAACATAAATCGGCAAATTTTGGAATCACCCGGCTGTTTCTAAAAGTTACACACGCAGGTAAGACGCTATTGGACAAAATTGCCATCACGTGACAGCAACGAACCAATTAGCGACATACACGTGTGTGTTGCCAATGGAAACGGCCGGGGGGTTCACAAGGTCACGACCATACGTATTACTAAAGCTATTGTCAAACTTTAACTTAAAATTACTTATACTTTAATTTGTACTAATCATCGTTTTTACTTGTACATTTTATCCATGGGCTACTCACAAGAAGTAGTATAAAAACGCTTAAACGCTATTCAAGCTTGAGACAATGGCTGAGAGCGAATCAGTCCCAGACGTTGGCATCGATGATGACGAAGAGGACGCAGCACCCGCCGGCGCCGCTCTGGGCAGACGCGGCAGGGGCGACCTATTCAGCAAAGAGATCAAGCAGATGCTGTACGGATTCGGCGACGACGAGAATCCCTACAAAGAGACCGTGTCGCTGCTGGAGGAGCTGGCCGTGTCCTACATCTGCTCGGTGTCGCGCCGGGCCGCCGAGGTCGGCAAACCCGGCCGAATCGGCGTTGAAGACATCGAGTACGTTGTTAGACGCGATCCTAAGAAATACTCGAGAGTGCGCGAGCTGCTAACTATTAACGAGGTGCTCAAACGGGCTAGGAAAGCGTTCGATGATCCGGAGTCTGCCGCTCAGGCCAACAGCAGCGAGGCCGGGCAGTGACCTCTGCGTTGGTCATTGATATTTCTCTGGAAAATACAAATTGTTTCTATTTTTACAATGCATTTTTCTTATGTAACTCAGTTATAAATACAACAATTATATGAAATTTAAGAGTTTTTAGTTTCGATTGTTTGAAACATCTATCTAAGAAATTTTAAGATTAAGGTCGTCGGTTCGAGTCCCAGTTCTAGAAGATAGTTTTCCCCTTGAACAAGGCACTTAATCCCGTATTGCGTAGGGAAAACTTCCGTCAAGAGCTGTTCACAGCTCTCTGATATCAAATATTTTACTAGTTTTGCTACTTTTTAGTAAGCATGATCATTTTTAGCTACCTTTTTTAGTGTCACAAATGAACTCGTTAATTTCTGCAATTTCAGTAATCCGTCTTGGGCAACTAATCTACGCTTAATTTACAACTCAAACGAATTAATTATTAACGAATAACGAAGAATTACGCGCATTTTATTTTCAAAGCCAACTCGTTATTATTTTTATTGTCTTCGCAAACGGGAGTTCCGTCGCTTCAACATCAAACGAACAATTGAGTTTTAAATCAACTTATTTAGTGCGACAAGTATAAGCCTAGTTTAATTAACTTAACGATATGTCAACAGAGCCGCAGATTCAGCAGCAGCAGCAGCAGCCGCAACTGGCAGTCAGCCAAGGTCGAATCGACCAACTACAAGGCACGTTCGGCTTTATTCGATCATTTTCTCCCGGCGAAGGTCGCCTATTTTTTCATTTTAGCGACCTGCCGCCAGATCAACCACCCGACAGTTTCAGCATCGGCGACACTGTTGAGTTTCGCATCCGCCGAGATCCTCGTTCAACTAAACGGATGCAGGCATTCTGCGTTACTAAAGCTAACTCGGCTGGGGCTAATTTGAACAACCAGCAGCTGCAGCAGGGGCCGCCGCAGGCTACAGTTAGCTCGGCTGTGCTAGAGGGCACTGTTGTGTCGGCTTGTAAACCGGATGAGCCCGGTCGCATAGCGCACGTATTTAGCGGAGAATATTTCTATCTACCTTATACTAAAGATTCTGTGCGCAATGGCGAATCTTTGAATGCTGGCGAGCTGGTCTTCTTTCAGGTTGGCGATCGCGTCTGCTTCTTTGATGGGGTTGGGAAATAGTTGTGAGGCTAAAAGGATCAATTTTAAGCCAATCAGTGACAGATCGAGTTTTCGCCAATCAGTAAAGGATCAAGTTGCAGCCAATCAGTGAAGGTTCAAGTTCTAGCCAATCCGTAAAGGTTCAAGTTCTAGCCAATCCGTAAAGATTCAAGTTGTAGCCAATCAGGAAAGGTTGAAGTTGTAGCCAATCAGGAAAGGTTGAAGTTGTAGCCAATCAGTGATGGGTCAAGTTGTAGCCAATCTGGGAAGGGTCAAGTTGTAGCCAATCCGTAAAGGTTCAAGTTGTAGCCAATCCGTAAAGGTTCAAGTTCTAGCCAATCCGTAAAGATTCAAGTTGTAGCCAATCAGGAAAGGTTGAAGTTGTAGCCAATCAGTGATGGGTCAAGTTGTAGCCAATCTGGGAAGGGTCAAGTTGTAGCCAATCTGTAAAGGTTCGAGTTGTAGCTAATCCGTAAAGGTTCAAGTTGTAGCCAATCAGGAAAGGGTCAAGTTGTAGCCAATCAGTGAAGGGTCAAGTTGTAGCCAATCAGTGAAGGATCAAGTTTTAGCCAATCAGTGAAGGATCAAGTTTTAGCCAATCCGTAAAGGTTCAAGTTGTAGCCAATCAGAAAGGTTGAAGTTGTAGCCAATCAGGAAAGGTTGAAGTTGTAGCCAATCAGGAAAGGGTCAAGTTGTAGCCAATCAGTGATGGGTCAAGTTGTAGCCAATCAGTGAAGGTTAAAGTTATAGCCAATTAGGGAAGGGTCAAGTTGTAGCCAATCAGTGAAGGATCAAGTTTTAGCCAATCCGTAAAGGTTCGAGTTGTAGCCAATCCGTAAAGGTTCAAGTTGTAGCCAATCCGTAAAGGTTCAAGTTGTAGCCAATCCGTAAAGGTTCAAGTTGTAGCCAATCAGGAAAGGGTCAAGTTGTAGCCAATCAGTGAAGGTTCAAGCTGTAGCCAATCAGTGAAGGTTCAAGCTGTAGCCAATCAGGGGTTAGGTTCTAATAAGGTTAGAACTTAAGGGTTAAGTTCTAATAAAAGCCTGCTCGTCACCATCAATCCATGCCAGGTTGCCTCAGGACCAAATGACTCCTGGGCAGTGAATGTTCACCGGCCAGCCGCCAGCCGCTGCCGCGGCATAGTCAGCTCATTAAAAGACGGCTACGGCTTCATTGAACGCGAGGACCGCGTCCAGGACGTGCACTTTCACTACTCCAGCTGTCCGGACGGCAAGCAACCGGCATTGGGCGCTCCCGTGGAATTCAGTTTGCAGTTGAGCCGCAGCAACCGGGAGACGGCCACAGACATCGCGCTGCTGCCGCCTGGCAGCGTGACATTTTCCGACATCGATCAGCGCAGATTGATGGGCACCCTGCTGCGCCTGCCTACCAATCAGCGGAAGGAGCCGCTCATGGGACAGGTAGGTCTTTGTTCAGTTTTTGGCTCCTTTAGAAGGCCTAATTTAGATTCGCCTGAATTTAGATATGTTAAAAATCACGATGAAACCCAGTTGGGAATCGGCATGAAACCCAGTTGGGAATCCCCATGAAACCCAGTTGGGAATCGGCATGAAACCCAGTTGGGAATCGGCATGAAACCCAGTTGGGAATCGGCATGAAACCCAGTTGGGAATCCCCATGAAACCCAGTTGAAAATCGGCATGAAACCCAGTTGGGAATCCCCATGAAATCCAGTTGGGAATTGGCATGAAACCCAGTTGGGAATCCCCATGAAACCCAGTTGGGAATCCCCATGAAACCCAGTTGGAAATAGGCATGAAACCCAGTTGGGAATCGGCATGAAACCCAGTTGGGAATCCCCATGAAACCCAGTTGGAAATCGGCATGAAACCCAGTTGGGAATCCCCATGAAACCCAGTTGGGAATCCCCATGAATCCCAGTTGGGAATCGGCATGAAACCCAGTTGGAAATCGGCATGAAACCCAGTTGAAAATCGGCATGAAACCCAGTTGGGAATCCCCATGAATCCCAGTTGGGAATCGGCATGAAACCCAGTTGGAAATCGGCATGAAACCCAGTTGGGAATCGGCATGAAACCCAGTTGGGAATCGACATGAAACCCAGTTGGGAATCGGCATGAAACCCAGTTGGGAATCGGCATGAAACCCAGTTGGGAATCCCCATGAAACCCAGTTGGGAATCCCCATGAAACCCAGTTGGAAATAGGCATGAAACCCAGTTGGGAATCCCCATGAAACCCAGTTGGGAATCCCCATGAATCCCAGTTGGGAATCGGCATGAAACCCAGTTGGAAATCGGCATGAAACCCAGTTGAAAATCGGCATGAAACCCAGTTGGGAATCCCCCTGAATCCCAGTTGGGAATCGGCATGAAACCCAGTTGGAAATCGGCATGAAACCCAGTTGGGAATCGGCATGAAACCCAGTTGGGAATCGACATGAAACCCAGTTGGGAATCGGCATGAAACCCAGTTGGGAATCGGCATGAAACCCAGTTGGGAATCCCCATGAAACCCAGTTGGGAATCCCCATGAAACCCAGTTAGGAATCCCCATGAAATCCAGTTGGGAATCGGCATGAAACCCAGTTGGGAATCCCCATGAAACCCAGTTGAGAATCGGCATGAAACCCAGTTGGGAATCGGCATGAAACCCAGTTGGGAATCCCCATGAAACCCAGTTGAGAATCGGCATGAAACCCAGTTGGGAATCGACATGAAACCCAGTTGGGAATCGGCATGAAACCCAGTTGGGAATCGGCATGAAACCCAGTTGGGAATCCCCATGAAACCCAGTTGGGAATCCCCATGAAACCCAGTTGGAAATAGGCATGAAACCCAGTTGGGAATCCCCATGAAACCCAGTTGGGAATCCCCATGAATCCCAGTTGGGAATCGGCATGAAACCCAGTTGGAAATCGGCATGAAACCCAGTTGAAAATCGGCATGAAACCCAGTTGGGAATCCCCCTGAATCCCAGTTGGGAATCGGCATGAAACCCAGTTGGAAATCGGCATGAAACCCAGTTGGGAATCGGCATGAAACCCAGTTGGGAATCGACATGAAACCCAGTTGGGAATCGGCATGAAACCCAGTTGGGAATCGGCATGAAACCCAGTTGGGAATCCCCATGAAACCCAGTTGGGAATCCCCATGAAACCCAGTTGGGAATCCCCATGAAATCCAGTTGGAAATAGGCATGAAACCCAGTTGGGAATCCCCATGAAACCCAGTTGGGAATCCCCATGAATCCCAGTTGGGAATCGGCATGAAACCCAGTTGGAAATCGGCATGAAACCCAGTTGAAAATCGGCATGAAACCCAGTTGGGAATCCCCCTGAATCCCAGTTGGGAATCGGCATGAAACCCAGTTGGGAATCGGCATGAAACCCAGTTGGGAATCGGCATGAAACCCAGTTGGGAATCGACATGAAACCCAGTTGGGAATCCCCATGAAACCCAGTTGGAAATAGGCATGAAACCCAGTTGGGAATCCCCATGAAACCCAGTTGGGAATCCCCATGAATCCCAGTTGGGAATCGGCATGAAACCCAGTTGGAAATCGGCATGAAACCCAGTTGGGCATCGGCATGAAACCCAGTTGGGAATCGACATGAAACCCAGTTGGGAATCGGCATGAAACCCAGTTGGAAATCGGCATGAAACCCAGTTGGGAATCCCCATGAAACCCAGTTGGGAATCCCCATGAAATTTAGTTGGGAATCCCCATGAAATCCAGTTGGGAATCGGCATGAAACCCAGTTGGGAATCCCCATGAAACCCAGTTGGGAATCGGCATGAAACCCAGTTGGGAATCGGCATGAAACCCAGTTGGGAATCGGCATGAAACCCAGTTGGGAATCGGCATGAAACCCAGTTGGGAATCGACATGAAACCCAGTTGGGAATCGGCATGAAACCCAGTTGGGAATCGGCATGAAACCCAGTTGGGAATCCCCATGAAACCCAGTTGGGAATCCCCATGAAACCCAGTTGGAAATAGGCATGAAACCCAGTTGGGAATCCCCATGAAACCCAGTTGGGAATCCCCATGAATCCCAGTTGGGAATCCCCATGAAACCCAGTTGGAAATAGGCATGAAACCCAGTTGGGAATCCCCATGAAACCCAGTTGGGAATCCCCATGAATCCCAGTTGGGAATCGGCATGAAACCCAGTTGGAAATCGGCATGAAACCCAGTTGAAAATCGGCATGAAACCCAGTTGGAAATAGGCATGAAACCCAGTTGGGAATCCCCATGAAACCCAGTTGGGAATCCCCATGAATCCCAGTTGGGAATCGGCATGAAACCCAGTTGGAAATCGGCATGAAACCCAGTTGGGAATCCCCATGAATCCCAGTTGGGAATCCCCATGAATCCCAGTTGGGAATCGGCATGAAACCCAGTTGGAAATCGGCATGAAACCCAGTTGGGAATCCCCATGAAATCCAGTTGGGAATCGGCATGAAACCCAGTTGGGAATCCCCATGAAACCCAGTTGGGAATCGGCATGAAACCCAGCTGAGAATCGGCATGAAACCCAGTTGGGAATCGGCATGAAACCCAGTTGGGAATCCCCATGAAACCCAGCTGAGAATCGGCATGAAACCCAGTTGGGAATCGGCATGAAACCCAGTTGGGAATCCCCATGAAACCCAGCTGAGAATCGGCATGAAACCCAGTTGGGAATCCCCATGAAACCCAGTTGAAAATCGGCATGAAACCCAGTTGGGAATCGGCATGAAACCCAGCTGAGAATCGGCATGAAACCCAGTTGGGAATCCCCATGAAACCCAGTTGGGAATCCCCATGAATCCCAGTTGGGAATCGGCATGAAACCCAGTTGGGAATCGGCATGAAACCCAGTTGGGAATCCCCATGAATCCCAGTTGGGAATCGGCATGAAACCCAGTTGGGAATTGGCATGAAACCCAGCTGAGAATCGACATGAAACCCAGCTGAGAATCGACATGAAACCCAGCTGAGAATCGGCATGAAACCCAGCTAAGAATCGCCCCCCGCCGTCCCGCAGGTCAGCTTCCAGTGCCCGGATACCGGCGCCTTCGTCCAGCTGCCCTTCGGCACCGCCGATTTGACCAGCCGCTGCACCCTCCGACCCGGCGATCGAGTGGCCTTCAACGCCGCCACAGATCGTCGCGACCGTCTCCGCCGGGCTACCCGCATCGAGCTGGACCCTGGTGAAACCTTCGGCTTGGCTGGCAGCTCCGGGGCTTCAACAACTTCGGCTGCAAGGGAGCCGCGACGCGAAGGCGTCGTCCACGTGCCGCCTGTTGCCGCCGCCGTGCCGGCCTCCAGCGGCCGAGGCCTGCTGGTGTCCGACGGCCAGTCCTTTCAATTCGATGCTAACGAACTTATCGGCGACGATCTCAAGGGTAACGTCGGCGATCTGGTGCAGTTCACGGTGGCTGAAGCTGCCGCCGGAACAGACACTTGTTGCGCTATTCGACTCTGCCGTCTGCCGCCCGAGGCCGCGGCCGCCTCGGCTGATCGGCTGACTCTGATGCGGCCGCAGCTGCTCACCGGGGTGCTGCATCAGGCCGACACCGAGCCCGGCATCATCATGTACAACTGCGCCGGCAGGGAGAAGCCCGTCTGCTGTCCGCTTGCTCAGGTAGACAACTGACATGTGTTCTCCCCCATCTCAACTCTTCGTGTTCTCCCCCCTCTCATCTCTCTATGATCTTCCCCCTCTCATCTCTCTGTGTTCTTTCCTCTTCTCATCTCTCTGTGTTCTCCCCCTCTCATCTCTCTATGATCTTCCCCCTCTCATCTCTCTGTGTTCTTTCCTCTTCTCATCTCTCTGTGTTCTCCCCCTCTCATCTCTCTATGATCTTCCCCCTCTCATCTCTCTGTGTTCTCCCCCTCTCATCTCTCTATGATCTTCCCCCTCTCATCTCTCTGTGTTCTTTCCTCTTCTCTTCTCTCTGTGTTCTCCCCCTCTCATCTCTCTATGATCTTCCCCCTCTCATCTCTCTGTGTTCTCCCCCTCTCATCTCTCTGTGTTCTTTCCTCTTCTCATCTCTCTGTGTTCTCCCCCTCTCATCTCTCTATGATCTCCCCCCTCTCATCTCTCTATGATCTTCCGCCTCTCATCTCTCTATGATCTTCCCCCTCTCATCTCTCTGTGTTCTTTCCTCTTCTCATCTCTCTGTGTTCTCCCCCTCTCATCTCTCTATGATCTTCCCCCTCTCATCTCTCTGTGTTCTCCCCCCCTCATCTCTCTATGATCTTCCCCCTCTCATCTCTCTGTGTTCTCCCCCTCTCATCTCTCTATGATCTTCCCCCTCTCATCTCTCTATGATCTTCCCCCTCTCATCTCTCTGTGTTCTTTCCTCTTCTCATCTCTCTGTGTTCTTTCCTCTTCTCATCTCTCTGTGTTCTCCCCCTCTCATCTCTCTATGAGCTTCCCCCTCTCATCTCTCTGTGTTCTCCCCCTCTCGTCCCTCTGTGTTCTCCCCCTCTCATCTCTCTATGATCTTCCCCCTCTCATCTCTCTATGATCTCCCCCCTATCATCTCTCTATGATCTCCCCCTCTCATCTCTCTATGATCTTCCCCTCTCATCTCTCTGTGTTCTTTCCTCTTCTCATCTCTCTGTGTTCTCCCCCTCTCATCTCTCTATGAGCTTCCCCCTCTCATCTCTCTGTGTTCTCCCCCTCTCGTCCCTCTGTGTTCTCCCCCTCTCATCTCTCTATGATCTTCCCCCTCTCATCTCTCTATGATCTCCCCCCCTATCATCTCTCTATGATCTCCCCCTCTCATCTCTCTATGATCTTCCCCTCTCATCTCTCTGTGTTCTTTCCTCTTCTCATCTCTCTGTGTTCTCCCCCTCTCATCTCTCTATGATCTTCTCCCTCTCATCTCTCTATGATCTTCCCCCTCTCATCTCTCTGTGTTCTTTCCTCTTCTCATCTCTCTGTGTTCTCCCCCTCTCATCTCTCTATGATCTTCCCCCTCTCATCTCTCTATGATCTTCCCCCTCTCATCTCTCTATGATCTTCCCCCTCTCATCTCTCTGTGATCTTCCCTATCTCCTCTCTCCGTGTTCCCCCCTCTCATCATCAAAAAATCATTTCAGATCTCCGGCGGCGCCAGAAACGATCGCGTCCAGTTCCAGCTGCTGGAATTCCCCGCCACTGGCGCCAGCGTAGCCTGCAATGTTCGCCTCCTTGACAAGCCGTCCGCCTCTGCTTCAGCTTCCGCTGCTGCTGCTGCGACCGCCGACGATCTGGCAGCCTCCAACTCTCAACAACAGCAGCAGCAACAGCAGCAGCAACAGCAGCAGCAGACTCAGGCTGCCTCAAAGTCGTCGACCACAAAGAATTCAGCATCTTCCTCGTCCAATCAGTCGAAGGAGCCGCCGGTCCAGCCGTTGCCGCCGCAGCCAAGACCAGATCGACTTCGGCATCGTCTGAAAACCCTAGTGGACTCGCAGGAGGGTCCCCGGCTCGTGCTGATCAGGCAGCCAATCCGACCTGACGGTACCAAGGGCTTCTCTAATAGGACTCGTCAGGGTTTGGCCTCCAACACTGAGTCGAATTGCTCCAATAGCAGCGTTGAAACAGTCGCCCAGACTGCGGCTGCGGGCCCCTTAGCTGTTCAGTGACGGGCTTTGTGTGCGGCTCAGCTTCTGTTTCTTTATTATTATCCAATGCTGCTTGAACGTCTGCCGATAAGAGCTAATTCTTTGAATTATTTTTTCTTATAACTTGAAAGCTTTTAACCACCTTTGCTTTGCTCTGCTGTCTTCCAGTCATTGCTGATTGGAATTTTGTGGCCTGCAGCTGCTTTTTTTTCCTGGCATTGCAGGTTTTTGAGTCGCCTAGCTGTACCTCTGCTCACATTATTTGGTTTTAAGTGGCGTAACCTCCCCCTCCGCTGACATCTCGGGTGTGAGTGGCCTCGCCCTCCGCTGACATCTCGGGTGTGAGTGGCCTCTCCCCTCCGCTGACATCTCGGGTGTCAGTGGCCTCGCCCTCCGCTGACATCTCGGATGTGAGTGGCCTCCCCCTCCGCTGACATCTCGGGTGTGAGTGGCCTCCCCCTCCGCTGACATCTCGGGTGTGAGTGGCCTCTCCCCTCCGCTGACATCTCGGGTGTGAGTGGCCTCCCCCCTCCGCTGACATCTCGGGTGTGAGTGGCCTCGCCCCTCCGCTGACATCTCGGGTGTGAGTGGCCTCGCCCTCCGCTGACATCTCGGGTGTGAGTGGCCTCGCCCCTCCGCTGACATCTCGGGTGTGAGTGGCCTCCCCCTCCGCTGACATCTCGGGTGTGAGTGGCCTCCCCTCTCCGCTTACATCTTGGATTTTAGAGGTCACGGATTTGAGTGGCCTCTCATCGGGGGTTTTAGTTTTGACATCTTGAAGTTTAATTGGCCTCTCATCTTAGTAAAAATCTTTAAAGTTATTTATAATTTTAACAGAGAAATTATTGGAAATGTGAAAACTTATTTCATCGCACTGGCTTAATAACGTTTTTGTACTGGGCTATCATTTTCCTGCTAAGTATTAGTAACTAACTCTTTTTTATGATGGCTTTCACATTTTTTTAAACTCATCATTTGAAATTGTCAGTAATTCAACAATGTTCAAAGCAATTTAAAATTTCGTTATTTAAAATTGTCAACATACCCGACACTTATCAAACACAACTGCTGCAATATTTTTGTTTCTGAATGTCTCCAGTTGAGCATTATATTGAGGAAGCGCCTTAGCTCACTTGCACATTTAATTTGCTAATTTAATTACTCAACAATGTAACTCATTATCACCATCGCATGCTTTAGTGCTATTAAATTATCAATTCATTTAGTAAAAAAACTCATTTAACCATGCTACATCTAAGTGAGCGAATTTTTTGTTTTACTTAAGCCTGTGAAATTTAAGTCATCCGCCAGTAAGTTATATCCTTAGATAATAATAAGTCATAATTCCCTTTGTAAAAAAACCTTGGTTAAAATACTTTAGTATTGTCATTTTCGCGCACCCAACTATAATGTATAATTATGATTTTGCTTATCGCTATATTAATATTTTTTACTCATTTATCTTCCCACCTGACTATTGATCTGATCTTGTGCAAAAACAGCATTGCTACAAAAAAATTATGTCCTACTGAGTTTGATGCCATCGACTCATTAATAATTAGTTATTAATAATTAAAATATTTGCCGAATTGCACCACCGAAACCATCATTATTTATTGCTGACGTAACTACTGCTGTCTTTCGGCTAACATAAAAAACACATTGTAATATTCGACCACAAAAAAATCCATCTGCCTTCTGTACTTTTGCGGGCCAGCAGCTCTTGACTTTAAGTTCATGCCTAATTTAATGATTCAGTGTGGCTGTTTTAATTATTTGCTATCCTCGTGTATATGTATATTTACATGTACTTTAGTGACTTACGGTTGAGTTAGCCCTTCTCATTTACTTTAGTGAGTTATAGTTGAGTTAGCCCTTCTCATGTACTTTAGTGACTTATAGTTAGCCTTTTCTCGCGTACTTTAGTGACTTACAGTTAGCTTTCCTCATGTAATTTAGTGGATTACAGTTAGCTTTCCTCATGTAATTTAGTGGATTACATTTAGCCTTCCTTATGTACTTTAGTGGATTACAGTTAACCTTCCTAATGTACTTTAATGGATTACAGTTGGCCTTCCTCATGTACTTTAGTGGATTACAGTTAGCCTTTCTCTGGCGCTTTAACAGATTAAGGGCTTATCCTCATTCCAGTTGTTTTTCCTTGCCCCTAAAATTATCTGAGCATAATTTCTCGTTCCGCCCCAATAGTCAGTTTCAACAGACTTCAATATTTCATTAATGCCTCGCTTTTTCTCATTGTCCTTCCAGTCATCGACGACGCCGCCGCCGCCGCAGCCGATCGTCAGCGAGGCGGCCCCTGTGCGCGGCCAGCCAAAATCTGGCAAGTCGTGGAAGTCGGTCCGCACCGACCGCTCCTCGGCGGCCAAGCGCGACCGGGTGTTCCACAGCGCCTGGTCAAAAAAGATGCAGCAGAAGCTGGCACAGCAGGCGGCCAAAGCCATGGAAGCCGAGCTGCGGGCCAGACGCAAAGAAGAGGCCGACGAGCGACGGGCTCGTCTAGCGGCTAAGCGAAAGCGTCGCGAGGAGAATCTGCGCAAAGCTGAGATCACGTGCTCCATTAAAAATCCAGCGAAAATTCGCAAGACCAGAAAGAAATTGCTCCGCAAGGTGTGATGACTTCGCAAAAGTGATCGACAGAACCAGACTTCTAGAAACTGCGACGCACAGACAACTGAGACAGACAGACAACTGAGACAGACAGACAACTGAGACAGACAGACAACTGAGACAGACAGACAACTGAGACAGACAGACAACTGAGACAGACAGACAACTAAGACAGACAGACAACTGAGACAGACAGACAACTAAGACAGACAGACAACCAAGACAGACAGACAACTAAGACAGACAGACAACGGAGACAGACAGACAACTGAGACAGACAGACAACTGAGACAGACAGACAACTGAGACAGACAGACAACTAAGACAGACAGACAACCAAGACAGACAGACAACTAAGACAGACAGACAACGGAGACAGACAGACAACTGAGACAGACAGACAACTGAGACAGACAGATAACGAAGACAGAAAGACAACCAAGACAGACAGACAACTGAGACAGACAGACAACTAAGACAGACAGACAACCAAGACAGACAGACAACTGAGACAGACAGACAACTGAGACAGACAGACAACTAAGACAGACAGACAACCAAGACAGACAGACAACCAAGACAGACAGACAACTAAGACAGACAGACAACCAAGACAGACAGACAACTAAGACAGACAGACAACCAAGACAGACAGACAACTGAGACAGACAGACAACTGAGACAGACAGACAACTAAGACAGACAGACGACTGAGACAGACAGACAACTGAAACAGACAGACAACTAAGACAGACAGACAGCTAAGACAGACAGACCTGGAACAGACGGACAGTTTTCGAAGCAGAATCTGCGAAATTGACTGATCTAAACCGGAACTGACTTGGCTTTCCTGCATTTTTAAATCTCTGAGCACTGCTCTGTTCTTCGTTTTGCTGGTTCTGTCTTGCATTGACAAAATAAACTAATGAAAAGTCACTGTTCCTTGAGTTTGACTTTGGCGATCAAGTCGGTGTAAATTTTCCGTCAAAGAAAGTAACGTTTTTTTAATCTTGCTAATTGATTTTCGTGGAAGGCTAAGCGTGTGTTGCGCAGGTGAATTTACTACACAGACCTTGCAACTGGGGGATGATACGTGTCAAAGTGTGCAGTTACGGGAGAATCGCACTTTCCGATTTTACCAATTGTACAACTAAGTGGATAATTTTAGTCTATCTGTCAGTCTTCGGTCCGCAATCGCTCGGCTTCAATCGTTGCTGTCGAGTCAAGTGCCCGCCTACCACTCTGAGCCCAGCCTCGTTTCCCGCATCCCACTGTTCACTTCTGTGAGATTGGCCCTGCCCCGGCTCGGTATCCCTGCTGCCTTGCTGTTGATTCAGGCAGTGCAGTCGAAGGTACCGTTCGAACTTCTGCTCGACAGACAGTCCAGAATGAAACAAGTCTCGAGACATCAGAGCTGTCCTTGGCGGCTGACGATGAGACTCAATTGGCTCTTCTAGCTGTTGCTGCTTCTCCAGGCTTCTGTGCTTTTTCCACCTGCGGCACTGCTGCTGCTGCTGATAATCATTTTGATGTTGCTTCTCATCAAGTTCCTGGCGCGATCGGGCGCAGGCCAGGTAGCGCAGCTGGCGTCGCAGATCGCCAACTGATGACTTGCTCGTGTTCGATGATGAGGCTGAAGTTTTGGTCGGATTAGACGGCTGGGACTCGAGCTGAACTTGCTGCTGTTGCTGACGGGAGCGCCGATGCTTACCTAGGATTCGAACCTGAGTTGGAAAATGAATTATTAAAATAGAATGGCACTTTTGAAATTTCCACTCCTTCATTGCCGTGAAAACATGTTTTCAACTCACTTGGCTTCGCCAGCTTCCTCTGCCTCCAATTAGCAACTGCAAAGTGCCCTGCTGACGCGTCGACTGCTGTTGCTCCTCCTCCGGGCGTGTTGACGAATTCGGCTGCTGTGCTGTTGTTAGCGACAATGTAGACTGGACTGCTTTTTCACCACCTTGTACGGGTAGCTGGTAGCCTTCAGGCATTGAATGCGTTGCTCCAGCCATGTCTTCTGTTGCAGTACTGCTAACTTCATTCAGCCTACTTAAGCTTTTATAATAACAGTGATTTTTGCGTGTAGTAAGAAAAAATTACTCATCTTCCGTTGCATTATTCTTCTGTTAACCAAAGTGTGGAGAGGCTTCGTTTTTTGGTGGAAAACTTCTCATTATGATTCTTGCACAATGAGTCTGCAGCGCATAATAATCTCTTTCCACTTCCGTTTTTCCCTTTCCTTCTGAGGTTGGAGCTTACCATTAGCGCGTAATTCTCAATTTAACCGGCTTCAGACCAAGTTCACGCCCGGAAGCTCTTCATAACTGGCTGCTGAGTATTTTTGCTTTTAACTCGTAGTAAATCCAACTCAACTCACCAGCCAGTAATACTTGCCAGTAATGTCTTGTTAAAAATCTTCAAGAGAGATTTAACTTTGCCCTTTCACCTATGCTTTGCAATGACAGCATGGTCTATCTTCTTTTGCTGAAAAATTGTAAACACAGGTCTTCTCGAAATTAATATAAAAAGACAGACCGACAGACAATTCAGACAGACAGACAACTAAGACAGACAAACACCTGAGACAGACAGACAACTAAGACAGACAAACACCTGAGACAGACAGACAACTAAGACAGACAAACACCTGGACAGACAAACACCTGAGATGGATAGAAAACTGAGACAGACAGACACCTAAGACAGAGACGGACAACTGAGACAGACACATGAGACAGACAACTAAGGCAGACAGAAATCTGTCTGTCACATAGACACCTGAACATTGTACATTGCAAAACAGGTCTCTTCGAAATTCAGATAAAATTAGCAACAGTATAAAAATGTGTTTGAATGCTTCTAAAAAATAGTCAGATTTAATAGAGCTGTTACAAGAGCCTATCTCAAGAATGTATTTTTAATTTTTTTAAATATTTCCTTTGAAATAAATTAAATATCAGTGAAAATTTGCTAGTGAAAGTTTCAAGAAGTAAAGAATCTTCTACATAAGCAGAAAAACCTATAAAAGTTAAAAAGTAAGCATTTGTACCAGCTATAAATCCATAAGATTTGTAAATATTAAGAAGAATAAAGGATAAGAAGGCACAACATAAGAAATATCACTTGTACTCATAAAGTCTTAAATTTTTTACTGTTAAGAAAATAATTTTGCTTAGAAGACATTAAAAGTCAAGGGAAATAAAATAGAATGTGTTTTCTTTAAAAGTCAACTTTGATTACTGTCGTATTTAGACAAAGAATAGTGGTATTTTTTCGATATAGTAAAAATAAATACACAGATGAAGAAAAACTTTTTGATTAGACAATCAAAAATTAATTTGAACTTTGTAGTTCATCAGGTAAAAACGTTATAGTTCGGCCTTAGATAGGACTTTTGTAGTGGCAACTTTCTAATAATGCTTCTCGTTTCCGCCGATGCTTTCAAGTTTGTTTCTAAGACTTTTTCTAAGAGATTTCTAAGACCCATACGGTCAGGCTCCTATCTAACACCATTTTCGGCCGTGTCGGAATGAAAAACTATCATTTTAGCTAAAGTACAGTGAAGTTTTAAGAAACGAACAGTTAGTAAAGAGAGTTTATCGAGAAAAAAACAGGCACAGTTACTCTCCATCGAACACCATCTTCTCCCGGTTGAGTCTGGCCTTGATAGCTTTGGCCTCTTTCTCGTTGATTCGAATACCAGCCGTGCAGATGTACAGCTCGAGCTGGTCCAGCTTGCCGTCCAGCTCCACTAAGCGCTCCTCCGCGTCCCATGTCTCTGCATTAACAATAGGATTTCAGTGCACTTTTAAATTACTGCTCATCGATCCAACATAGGGAAAAAGAGATGGAAGGAGTCGCCTTGCGTGAAGACCAACTTAGCATGACATAGCAAAATGTAGTCAAAATCCAAGCTGTGTTGCATCCAGTGATTTAATTCAATAGAAATGGTAATATTCCACACATAAACCTACCTTGCATGTAGTTAAATCTAGTGTCAATATGATGCAGCTTATTGACAGCCTCCTTACAACCGAACAGCGATTTCAGACAGGATATCGTGTAGTCAACAATCTCGTACTCGTTCGAGTCATTCGCCCAGTCGGCTTTGACGGCGGAGAAACTCTCCAGAATGATGGTTAAGAAGAAGTTAATAAGGATGAAAGAGACGAATAGCATATAGAAGAAGAAGAATATCATGCCGAGGTTCCCGCCGCCAACTATGAAGGTTGTAAAGTCGAACTTGTCTGCAAAATGATCGAAACAGAAATTTAATCTAAGGCATGGGCTAAAAGCATGGGTGTAACTGCTAGATAAGGGGGTGCTAAAGCTTCGAGCAAGGGTACGCCATCTTTGACCAGCAACTTGTTTAATTAAATTGACATTTGGGTGACGTGACTCACTCAGCGTCATAACGCCCAGAGTTTCCACCGTGGCAATTGGCGTTTTGAAGCTCTCCACATTACGGAAGAACATCAGGTAGCCCATCTGAACAAACGCGAAGAACATGATGCCGAAGACAATTCCGAAGTGTAGCAGCGGCTTGACTGCCTTGTGCAGCACGCAGCCAAGCATGCGCATCTTGCGATTGAACGTCAATAAGCGCAGAAATCTAACAGTGAAGATAAACACGATCAGGCCCATGAACAGCTGGTTCATCTGCAATATTTCGTTAATGTAGTAATAGCTTTAATTATGTATCAGTAACAGATCCTAAACAGTCAACTATATGGTAAAAAAATAGCTCACTTGTTGCCACAGAATGAGCCACTGGAAGTTGACGAACTTGTTCGGGTACGTTCTTAGTAGATAGGATACAGCCTTCTGCGCGAAAATTCGAGTGGCAAACAGTCCAATTTCCGCGCAGCTGACTAACAGCAGGCAAAAGTCCATAACGTTGAATGCTTCCTGTAAATAAATTTTGTAAGTCATCGATAGTTTTAAGCTAATTTACAATTAGATGATAAAAACTCTCGATCATATTGAAATTAGTGAAAAAAATCAGTCTAGATATTTTCTTGCCTGAAAGTAACTGCACTTTTTCTTGTGCAATGCTCGGATCTCTTTGATCATGAAAACAACGATAAAGATAAGCGCCACGATGTCCAAAGCGAGATAAAAGACTCCGTTGGCTCCGACGTAACGGTCCAGTCTCAGCGTAAAGATCATCGGTTCCGGGAAGAAAGCGCCACCATTGTAGAACTCGAGCAGTAGTTCGCAGAATGTAAATAGATTCGTGTTTGGATTGTAAAGAAGCATCTCTACGAATACCGCTCTAGTGTACAAATCCAGCCATCCTTTGTCAGCAAGGCTCGTCACTTTGGCTCGAGCTTCGTTTCGATTTCGGCCAAGCGAGGCAACGTAGCCGCCACCCGAGTACGTTGAAAGACTACCACTAACTGGTGTGCCGTACATTTCCAAAGCGCTGGTATAGCTCCACTCCGGTAAAGTCGGGGCTGGAAGGTACAATTTAATGTAACAGTTATAACCTTCTGACTACCAACTAAAGAGGCACCAGTGAGTTATCCTAAAATGACAGAAGAGTAAAATAGTGCATTCTAAACTACCAAAAGTCATTCTACACTACCAGAATAAAATTTGCTTATGCACTAAATACTCTTTGCCATTGTGACTATAATAATTTAGCTTATCTGCCAAATACGAGAACTGTTTGTCATCTTACTGGTTGCATTAGCCAAGAACCATCCGGGTGAAAACGATCGTTCGTCATCGCGTAACATGCTGTACTCTGGTCGGCAAGTGCTAATAATGTTGGCAAAATAGGCGGATATTTTGCACTTGTCCACGGCTTTCTTAATCCGCAGCTGCCTCAGCTGAGCCATTCGAACGAGCATGAGGTTAGGATCAGCGGTCCAGTTCAAACCAACTTGATTACAGTATTCGCCATTGTAACAAGCCACTGGATAGGCTGTCGGCACAACTGTGTTGTTCAGGTAGTCCCACACGGATTCGCGGCGCACGGCTGAGGACATTGTCTTGGCTTTATGGGTCTCATTGAGCACGTAGATGCCGTTGGTCATCATCTTTTTGACGTAATTATTCTGTAGATAGGATCTATAGTCCTGACTGGTGTAGGCGGCCATCATTAGAACCACAAGGAATAGAATGTAGAATGCAATGTCCTTGAGGATATCGTTCATATTGTTTTCTCGGATCCTAAAACGAAAAAAACCTATAAAATTATAATTGCAAATTCGAAATTCCAGAAATGAAAAAAATTGATCCCAAAACAAATAATTTTTCCGGCTTCGTAGTGCTCTCTGCAAAATATGTATTAAAAGAAAACTTTGACATTTTTGGTTTAAAAACTTTTCCTCACCGTTGCTCTCTCAACTCGCGCAAAATGTGCTCGTCAGGTGGCGGTGGAGCTCGCTTCGACTTCAAGAACATCTCCCTCTTGCTGGGGTCCGTGAGGTCCTTGATGGTGAGTCTCTCGTGCACCGGCGGTAGACCCGCGGCTACCATCTCCTTCGTCACCTCGTCCTCGTCCTCGTCGATCTTCTTCACCAACAGGGCGTAGACGACGGCAATCACCACGATTTTCACTGGCTGGATCAGGACAATCGACTGCAGCAAAGTGACGAGCATCGAGGCGAGCCACTCGGACGTCTTCTCCTCGCCGAGGACTCCTCCGAACTCAACCATCAGGTAGGTGCACGCAGCTACGCTGAGCAGGGACAGAATGTAGCCGATGATGTAGGACCACCAAGGCAGGGGCCACACGCGACGAATAAGTGGGCGAAGTCGAGCAACAATTTTCGATTTGATCGATCTTTCCGCTACTTCTCCACTGTCGGGTGTCGAGTCGCCAACAGCATATTTCTCAGAACTTCCTTGGCTGCTCTCCTCATCCAATGTGACTGGTCCTCGTGGTTTCACTTTTGAAGCGCTCTTTGGCTTGTTGCGCCTGTTTTTGAAGAGCACGACTATGAGAACATTGATGGGCAGAATGATGAGTGAGGACACAGTCGCCAGGTAGATGCTGTGAGCAGTGAGCTTTATCGGGCCGAACTCAATGAGCTGTGGACTCTCGACGCGTTTCGACTGGCCGTAGAACATCAGGTTGACCATCATGGTGCTCATGACCAACACCAGGCAGGCAGTGGCTCGCTGTACTCTCGTGAACTTGCTCCTGGGAGACCTGGTAACCACCGAGAGCCATAGATGGCCGTCGTTGAGGTTTTTCTGCGCCTTGCTCCAGAAGACGACGTCGAACTTTCTGACCTCCTCCATACCGGACACGGGTAAAACCCTGTCCACCTAAAAACGAAAAAGACTAGTTAATTTTTCCACTTCTAAGTCATATTTTGGAATTCATTTGTAATAAAATTGAGCCTCACCATTCCATCATCTTCATCAAACGCAAACCAGCGATTGCAGATGAAAAAGTACTTGTCCCCTGTTTGCAAATCCTCAACAAGCATTCGGCTGAAGTACCACTTTGGATCTGAGCCGGTGTTATCGTGCCAAATTCTGGCATGTGTGAGGCGGCCAAGATTGCTGGGAGTCGTCATGTAGAACGAGTCAACGGAACCCGTCTGCAGCACGGGTCTCTTTGTATCAAAAACTGGCCGCGCTTCCGTCTCAGATTCTTCTCCAATAAGGCAGAATGACACTTGAGCGGTCGTGCCGGCATGTCGTCTTGCTCCTGTCCAGAATGTCAGCTCGTACCTGAAAATTTCGAGTGTAAATTTTATCAAGACAAGAGGATTCTATACGTCAAACTGTTGTATTATCTACGGTAAGTTTTTTATTCGACAATTGCTGAGTATGAGTGTTATGTTATCCCCAATTTTTTAAGTGCCGCTTTTTTGCCCTCTCGTCCGTTTCTAGTAATTTTGACACAATTTAAAGTAAAAACTGGATGCTAGGATTAATAATGATTTCCTAATGAAGCAAACTAAAAGACATACCGGAATTCGTCAGCTGGGTGATTATCCTGCAGCGGGGTAACGCCGACCCTCTTCAAATCGTCTTTGTCTCTTTTGCGAACCCACACGACAACGATTATATAGAAGCAAACCAAGGCCAGCACAACGCTCAGGGCGATGGGGTTAGAGTCCAACTTGAGCCAGGCAGAATCTGATGGATTAAAAGCTAATGGAGGCACGTAGAAGGATGACATAAAAGATGTCATGTGGCTACTGAAGCACTGGGTCTCTGTCGGTGTGCTGCACTGACCAACCTGTGGGGGATTGAGTTTTCGAAATAGTTTTTAGCACAGACTAAAACTTTAAGTAGACTGAATTTGATGGGCACTTACATGAACACCAATATTGCTGAACTGAGAGGCATTTGTGTCGAAGAAAAAGCATCCGGCAGTGAAAGCTGTACTTTTAAAATCGATGCTCAGGTACTGGTAGCCATTTTCCTTTGAATTTTTGCTATTGATCTGGCCGACAACGTCGCTTTCATCTCTGTTTTTCAGTGTTTGCTTCCCGTCAATAGGACGCTGAATTGCTCGAACGCCAAAATAGACTGTTTGCTCCGATTCCCGGCTGTAATAGTGCAAAATTAAAGCAAGGAATAATTCACTACAACTAAAATTTGATTCGGTCGTAAAGTGAACCCCTCAAATGAAACTATTCGCTGAATAAGATTGCCTTAATGGCAGAGCCAGAAAAAGACGCAGTCGAAAAGTTAATGAGTTGAGTAAACATAGTTGCTGCAATTTAGCCAATAGTTAGCATGAATAAATTAATAAAGAAAAGAAGGTATAGCACAGAAGACGTATAGACAGCCAAACAGAACTCAGAAGGGCGTAAGAG
Source organism: Macrostomum cliftonense (assembly GCA_950096795.1). Classification (NCBI taxonomy): domain Eukaryota; kingdom Metazoa; phylum Platyhelminthes; family Macrostomidae; genus Macrostomum; species Macrostomum cliftonense. The sequence goes on along the minus strand of CATNEM010000282.1, from coordinate 63,035 downwards.
GCACATAGAACTGCACACCTCCAGACAGAGAATAAGAGGTTTGAAGGGGGGTTGATTGGGCTGGATGTCTTTTTTGTGAAAATTGGCACATTTCTTTTCCTTATCTTGCACATCATCCTTGTAGAGTTTATTGCTCTAGATTCTTCTAGAAAAGCCGAAATATATTTTTCGAAGCATCGTATGTCTTCTGTTCATCTTTTTATCCGCCACGCAGGCCAGTAATACAGTAATACTGTATTACATGCATACTTACGTATTGAGGTCGTCAACAGATAAGAAGCAGGTCCACAAGTTTGGTTGATAAGAGTTGGACGTTGCACAACTATCAGTGGAATCTAATTGGCTGGTAGCAAGGCACAAGCTAGAGTTGCAGATGCATTTGGCAATCCGCCACTCGGGCCCAGTGGGCAGAGATGTTTCGTTATATTCAGCCAGCGGAGAGCAACGCCATTCGGACGAGTTGTTCCTACAGATGCAGGGTTCCGGCTTGTTCTCAGAGGTAGTGTTGGCTGTCGTGCTTACGTCTGTCACGTTTGATGGCGCATCACACATGGTAGTAGGTGGCAATGGCAATTGGCACAGTTGGTCGTATGAATCCTCAGTTGGTGCCTTTCCTGACTTGAAGTACACCAAGAAGCCGTAGCCTGTAAGATTGGCTATATCCGTTTCGTTGCGAGCGTCTGTCAGGTTAAAGAACCGTTCAACTTTAACGAACAAAGCATTGCTGGTATCCACAAGAATTTTCTGAGTCTGTAGAGCCGTTGATCGATCCGTAGTCCGACCAAACGTACTGGGAACGGTTTCATTGTCTCCAAGGATATTATTGAGTCGCATTTCAATCCAAGATGATGGGCCCAAATCGCTGATATCGTAATCCCCACGTGAAACTGACGACACACTGATTGAGTAGGTGCTCGAAGTCATGTTTTCACCGCCTTTAGCACTTGCGAACAGGTTGGACTTGCTTTTTATGACCTGAAAAGCAAAAAATTCTATTTATGCTACCTGTTTTTTACAGTGTTAATCATCTTTACTTACTTTCGTAAGTGCTGCCTGAGATGGAACTGTTAAGTTCGGATTTCGTGGGTCTTGTTCCATCAGAACGTTATTTCCTGAGCTATCCTTGAAGTCGCCGAGCTTAAAGCTGTCGCATTCGGTTGAACCACTGGCCTTTAGCTTTGCTAGAGAAATGGAATTATAAGAAGAAAACCGTTAGCTGATACTCGTACGAGCGTTTTTACAATGCTGTTGGCAATTTGAACCAGTTATAAACTCACCATTCTTCAGATTACTCGGCTGACGCTTCACGACCACGATGCTTATATTTCCCGTAGAAACGTGGGTTCGTCGTTCGTCGGTGACCATTTTATTTGCCAGCGAGCTTGCAGCATATTCGTAATTGTTTAACTGCTTCGAACCTAAGTTTTCCCTGTTGGAAGTTGAACCACGTTGACTTTCGGTTACTGCATTGTTAGTAGAAACTAAAATGCTTTCACTGGACTTTATGATACGGTTTACGCTGGACAAAATCTCGTTATAAGAAACATCTCGTTGCTGCGAAATTTCAAGGAGATTTTTAGCCATTGTGTTGCAAGTTTCCGTTGCTGTTTGCACTGCGACCTCATCTAGCTCTCCCTCCGGTGCGTCGGTAATAAGATTGAGCATTTTAGACTGGAATTCGAGATCTCTTAATCGATTTTCTGCCGTTGCATTTTTGTCAGACGCGTTGACGCACCTAGAAATTAGATTGACAACCGTTCGTCGGAACTGGATCTTCTCTTGAACCTCAGTTGGTGATTCTGCCCGCGCAGCGTTCAAAGAGCTGATTGCTGGGAAAGCTGATTTTCCCATTTCTCGTGCGTTGCCTCCGTAAGCGGAGCCTTCGATGCTGTTAAGACTTCCCTTGCTAATTTCTTCGATGCTCATCAGTCGCTCAGTGACGCGTACAAGACTCGTAGTTTTAAAGAATGATGAAGAAAATGCCGCGTCGAATACTTCGACACAAATAGTGACATTGCTGTCAAGTTTCTTGGGCCCACCAGGAAGCGTTACGGCCTGTCTCAGCTTGCACTCTTGGGCGCCTAAACAAATGACGTAATGTCTGCTAATTTTTAATTTCTGCTAAGTAACATTTTAAAAGTTATCTATCCTTAATTACAACTTGTTGGGTTCGGTTTGTGCCCGAGTCCCAAATTAACTGGTGACAGCCAAAGGCTATCAGAAGCTACAGCCAGCTTCTAATTGAAGCCTACCTATTATCTGCGCAGGTCGTTGTCCATTTTATACATGTTGAAGCTTTCAACAGACTGCATATACGTGCGTAGATACTGGACAAAAAATTAAGCTATAACATTCTTACGAATTATCTTATTGCACCACTTATTTTACCTTCTGCTAACTAAAATCGATCGGTTTTTGTCCCGGCATTTCTGATGAACTTACCTATCTCAATCGGAATGCAGTCTTCGGGTCCATTCACGCTATCCAACAGGCTGTAACCGATGTTGTACTTCAGCGGTCCATCGCTATCCCTAGCCCCTTCGCAAGTGAACTGAAATCTCGTGCTTAAAGCTTCGCCAACGTTTGGAAATGCTCTAACGCTAAGCAGGCTGATGTCCGGAGCTTTGTTGATCATTAGGTACAGCATCTTGAAGCCATAGTTGGACTTTGAGCCCTCCCGATAAGACTTTACTCTCAGTATGTAGATGCCATTTGATACGCGCGGAAGGCAGCCAACGCCGTCAATGGACAGTCCAGGAGAGAAGATGCCTATAACGTGTGAAAGTTTTTATTGCTTCACTAATGAACATAACTATAGTGGAAAGATAATCTATCAAAATTAATGAGCGCATTGACTGTTTTTAAACAAAATTGCATGAAAAACTACCTGTACTCGCGCAGTTTTGTCCGTCTGAAAAATAAAGGGGAAAATTGAATTAGCATATTATTGGTATTTGTGCTTGCCATGCATTTTCTGACAGGGAATATAAAAGTCCAGTCAAGTGGGTGGTTTCCTAGTCTTATTTAATTTTAGTTTTTTTGAGCCTTTCGCTCTCTACGGCATACGAGAATTTACCATTATAAATGTACCTCTTTTGGCAAATAAGAGATTGTAGGCCTTAAGTCAGCTAAGCCCTTTCCTATTCTCATTTTCGCCAAATCTTCAAATTCAACAATTTCTATCTGATTATGACTTCGACTCATGTTTAAAACAATCAGAGTAAATTAATTATGAAACAATTCTACGAACCAATTATGCTCCATTCAGAATGCGCCGGGTCTGATTCATAATTGTCCAATTGAGCCAACACGGAGCTTTGCGACAAGTCACTTGGGCAGGACATGACAGGTGATTTTAAATCCGAGATCTGCCATCGGAAATAGAAATTCACACCGGGTATGTAGTTCTCGATTGAGGTTTGGAATTTTATGGGAATGTTTGTATTGATGTTAATCGCCTTGTCCTCGCACGGCTTTCCATTTAGTCGTCTGATGGGAACAACGCTTTTCTTGCAATTGCTGATGCATCTGAATTTTACCGTTTTTAAATTGAATTAGTAATTAAAAATGCTGTTATTGGCGCAAGCTGACAGTTTACTTACATGTCAGTTATGATTGGCGGCATTCCGAGCGTGAAGGTGGCTACTACCATTGTAATTTGCGGCTGCATCAAGGGGTCGTTTTTATCTCTAACAACGACGTAGATTTTATGCGTCTCTTTTTCAAATGTGGTATGAGTGTTAAGCACTAAAGGAGAGTCAGACCGCTGGGTAGGCATGTAGTACAAATATCGATATTGCTTTTTTGCCATAGCATCGTCTTTCCAACGTTTAAAAACTGGATTGTCGTATATATAATCCATCTTTCCAGATCCGCCTGAGTAGTTCCAGTCACCTCTGAGTACGCGTGAAAGGTGATGCTTAGTTCGCAGAGGATCTGCAGTGAAGCAAGTTAGGTTTTGAACTATCCCCCCTGATATTGTAGTTTTGTTGCACACATTCTTGGGCTGGTTGTCAAAGCTATAGGACCCGTCGGGGCCGAAAACCAAGTCTCCCTCGCACTCGCGGTTGCAGTAGTACTCAAAGTCCCAGTCGCTGAACTCTCCAGCAAGAATGAACTTGTTCGGATTGACGCTGCAGCTCGCGTCAAACTCCACCTCAAAGCCGAACTTGCTCTGCGCTGGACTCTTTAACGTGTACCAACGAAACAGCTCTTGGTCGTACACTCTGTAGCTAAGACAAGGTCGCAGAGGAGCTTTGTAGATGTTCACCACAATCGAATCAGTTGCATTGAGGGCAGGCTCCTCAACCATCGTGGCTTGCACTGTTACTCTGTACACCGTGTGGAAGTTAAATGCAAAAGGAAACACAATAAACGTCTTGAGTTGTTCGTTTGAACCCTGATACATCACACCCGATATGAGCTTATCATCCAGGACTACGTAGTTGACGTGACTGGGATAAGTCTGATGAAAATTTTCAGAGTGGGCATAAAGTCTTGCCACGAGCTGGTGCCGTTGTCGTATTTCTCTATTTTCCACTTTACGTCAACGCTGTTGTTGTAGCAGTTCACGCTTAAGTAGGGGTTAAACACTAGCAGCTGGTCTCTTGAGAACTGAGGATCCGGCATGGCGTAGGACAGATTGAGTTTTGGCTTTGAGCACGGACCTCTTGAGACCACCATGTAGAAGGAGGTCTCCTGCATCGAATACTTGTTGTAGCCGTACAGTCGAACGACCTTTTGGTCAAAGTACGTAAAGTTCTTGATGAAGCGAACAATTGTTGGTACAGGGCTAATCAGGGACTGCTGATAGAGTCTGGAGTACTCTTGGGAGAGTTGATTGTCCCAGTAGATCTTGCCATACTGAGAGCTTACTGGGGAGAGCGTTCGACACGCTGCATCACTGCCGAACATGTGTGCAGTCTGGTTGGCCTCCACGTTTCTTCCGAATGCGCTAAAGTCGGCGATGAAGCAGGCCTCTGCTGGCAGAGTTCCCAGATCGATGAAAACTTCGTATGGCTGCATCATCGATGCAGTGAGATCGGCTCCGATCTCTAACTTATCCACAGGTCTGTACACTGTGATGTTGACTGATGAAGAGGCAGTGCTCTGTACGTGAGAGGCGTTCACTCTGATGACGTAATTTCCCTCTTTAGCGTATTGGTGGCTGACGGTGTTGGAGGCGGACTCCGTGTTGCTTCCGTCCCCAAAGTCCCACGAATACTTCAAGCCTGGACCTACGCCGAATCGCATGTTAGCTGTGAAAGTTACTGGTCTGGTCTTGGGAAACGTCCTTTGCGGTACCCACGCTGACATTCTTGGATCGGCTGCAACATCGGGGTGAGGAACTGCGACAACCTCCAGGCCGACAATGAGTGCGAATATGGAGATGTTATGCTTGATTTCCTGTTGTCCGATGGGCTTGGATACCGTGACAGAGGCTGTAAAGTTTCCTGTCCATGTGTACGTTTGAGGAGGAAACAAGTAGCAGAAAATTAGGCTTGGGTCAATGCTCGAGCAGGAGGCATGTTGGGCTGAAGTTCCTGCTGCACAGCTCGTCAGCCGATGAGGTCCTACAACTGGACTGGAGTCGCCTTTGTCGATGGACACGTCACCCAGGTACAGATTAGGCTGTGATGTATAGTTTGGGCTTGCACACAGAATAAAGTTCGGATGCGTAATGTTTGATGAGCGCATGTCAATGAGTCCAACGCTCAGAGCAGAGATAGCAAATCCGAACGGTACCAGTAGAATCTCGACGGCAGTTCCTTCAAGTGTAATAGTGTGCGAGCTGACTCTGTTTGTGACTCGAGCAGTGACGGTGAAGTTTGAAGAAGTCAGGTACGTGTGATTCACTTGCACTTCGCGCTGTCTCCCATTGATCGTCAGGTTTTCAGCGCTGCCATCTCCGAAGAACAGCTCGAGTTGGTAGTCGGAGCCCCAATCTACACTGAAGTTAAAGGTCATGATTTGATTTGTGAGACCAATGCGACTTTCGGGTACCAGTCTTGGATTGATGATCCTCTCCTGCACAGTGACTTGGCACTGAAAGCTAAAGTTAGAAACTCGGTTCCACAGCGTTCCGTAGATGTCGTATTTTCCGTAGGTAAAGCTGCGTCTTTCGAAGTGCGTTGGCTTGGACTGCGTCCACGAGATTGGAGTTGAGACGTTGGCGACATTGATGATGTAATAGTCGAGATTGGCGTTCCTCGGAATGAAGCTGCTATTTCCAGTGTAGTTAAAGTGGAAATTTGTGCTAACTGAAGAATCACTGGGACTACCCTCACTGGCGGGTAGCAAAGCTAGGGTCGAATTGCAGTCCACAGTTACATTGTTTTTGTTTAAAGGATGCTCAATTTCTATGGTCAACTGAAACAAAAGTTTGCATATGAAAATTTTTGTATACTAACTCGTTCGTAGAATAATGATATTTAGACTGCTACAGCTAGACATTTTTCTTACACTTGGTATCGCCTGTGTGGATATGAGATTTATAGCGGTACATTTAGCTTGGTAACTTCCATCCACCTGATAAACGTGGCTAAATGTTTTACTGCCACTTTGCATTATTGGAATACCATCAGAGAAATCGCAGGCGTAGGTTGGGCGGCTTCCGGCGTGATTTTGAACTTCGAATTCAATGGGCACGCCAGATCGAGCTGAAAAAAGTGTAAATGTATTTTTTTAGTTTTGCACGGAAGAAAATTTTGATTAATCGATGCTTAATCTTACACAGAAGTGTGTTGGCTACCATGACTGCTCCTGACACGGGAATCTGAACAGTGACCGTCTTGGCAACTGGCGTCGAATTTCCGATAATTAGCGTTATTGTGTAATTACGATCGACGTTGCAAATAAGTGCGCTCTCATTGGAGCAGAAACTGTCGTTGTACACCGTCGACAGTGACAACTGGCTTTGCCTGTAGCCGAAAAGTTGTACAGCAAGATCTCCACTTGGCCCAAGTGCCGGAGAGATTGTTAGGAGGCCTCCAACGTCGGCAGCGTTAACCACATCAGAGGTGGGACCGGCCTTCTCAGAAAGTCCAACAGAAGAGTCTCTGATGCCGACGATGTCTCCGGGCAGGACTTCTAAATAATTAGAGCTGTTCAGATTGACCAAGTTGAGGCCTGTTTTGGCTGTTATGTTAACCCCTTTCACCAGCTGGTAGCTGCCGGCAAAGAATGGAGCGACGCTGCGGGTCACCTGCAACGTGTCATTATTGACGCAAGCAGCTGCCACGAAACTCCATCTACTCCCGCCTGAGCAAGCGCTGGCTCTAGTAGTTCCCTGGCACTTAGAGGTCCTTAGAATGCAGCTATTTCTGTAGTAGCAGTACATGGTCACATTCGAGCACATTGGTCGATATTGAATCACCTAAAATTGAGTAATAATGCGGTTTTATTCGGATGAATTGCAGTTAATATGTTAATTAGTAACGACAGAAAAAGAATTTCACATAAGTTTCTATCGGGCGCCGAATCTTGACCGAAAGTTTTTTATTCCATTTCAAAGCAATTGTTCCCTTTCATAGCCCGATCTTTCATAGTATTCGACCAAAAGTTTTTTAGATTCATAAATAATACCTCGCATGCCTTGCAAGATTTATTCACTCACTTCAATTTGAAAGCTCGACACCAAAACGTATGAAACTGAACTTGTGTCAGGGTTGTCGGCTGCTTAAAATCGTACTCGCGAAGTATTATCAGAGGCGAGCTTGAACTGGCAATACGGGTTCTCAAAGTGCCGTTTCCTTCGTATTGCTTCGCGCTCAGCTTGCGAAACGTTCGGGCCATCGGCTCTGAAATAAGATTTGTTTGTCTGCCTTAAAAATCTGCTAATTTATCAAGTAAGTCTTCAGACAAAAACATTCTGAGAAAAATCGATTCAATTCATAGAAAAGGGTGAAAAAACAGGACTCTTACCAATCATATTATTTAATGTACTACTCTGACCGTTTCCAAAATCAAGCACCGCAGATTGATTGGTGCCAAGTTTGATGCTGGCCACAACATCTACTTTGACGCCTATCGGCACTGCGCCAAACTGGTTGCCGTTGTAATTAACGTCCAGCTCGACTCCTTCTAGTCGTTGGTAGGTTTTCACGATTCGGGTGGCGTGCAGCTGGTCGTGGCCGGAGTGCGAAACGCCGTGTAGCAAATACCTGCTCACTGAAGCAGTTATGGACAACCAGTTGAGCAAGCATTTCTTCATTAAAATAGACAAAATCGATCGATACCTTCGGCACGATTCAGCTACCGTCGACCAACTACTTCCCGCAGATTTAAAGTGTATTCCTTTACCATTTTCATCGTTTGTTCATTAATGCACTGAGAACCAGGGAAATCGGATTGCAGGCCATGAGAATCAGGGAAATCGGATTGCAGGCAATGAGAACCAGGGAAATCGGATTGCAGGCCATGAGAATCAGGGAAATCGGATTGCAGGCACTGAGAATCAGGGAAATCGGATTGCAGGCAATGAGAATCAGGGAAATCGGATTGCAGGCACTGAGAATCAGGGAAATCGGATTGCAGGCAATGAGAATCAGATTGCAATCTGAGAAATCGGATTGCAGACACTAAGAATCAGGGAAATCGGAGTGCAGACACTGAGAATCAGGGAAATCTGATTGCAGGCACTAAGAATCAGGAAAATCGGATTGCAGGCACTGAGATTTAAGGAAATCGAATTGCAGGCATTGAGAATCTAACATACTGGTGCCGAGAATCCATGAGAATCTCATCTATTGCACTTAGAAGCACAGAAGAGGCATTGGATGCCTATAATCCGATTAAAATGCGTGGAATCCAATGTGAGCAGCTAAAACTTTTAAACTCACTGGAGAACGTAGGTCGGGGCAGTACAGCAGAAAAAGTGCTCGGCATGGGACTCTCAAGCACAACGGAGTCTGGTGAAGCGCCGGAAGCCAAGTAGGGATCATGATCGACAAATCTTCCCATTGTTTGGCCAGTTGCATCGGCGCTGATTGCCACTGACATGAAGTCTTGGACAGCCTGTTCGTCATTTGGGCCAGAAGCGTCTGCGAAAGTAAAACAATAATTGTAAATTGTTATCGCATTTAGGATATTTTAGACTCTGGGCCGCTTTAGTTTAACACACGTTTACTTAATTGACACAGACCAAGGCAATAAAAATTAAACAAAATGAAACTATATCCTGTCGTGTCAGGAAAATTGGACTGCGTCCAATAGCATGGACGCAGTTCTAAAATGGATCCCATCGTGGAGCAAGCAAGTTGCCTGCTAGGAAAAATTTTCCTGTTCCTTTTCCTGCGACAGGCTTCCCCCACATTTTTAGTGATAGTTAGATGGATAAATGTGAGAGTCAACCTGACAGTTTACTTTTCCAACTGTTTTTTGCATCAAATTTATCAGTATAAAAGCATTTTCGATAGCAATTAACAAATAAGATCATTTAACTTAAAGTTTTAAGGCAGAGACGCAAAAAAGCAGACAAAACGATATTTCAGAAGAAGAGCTCATCAAAGCATCGATCACAAGCTTATGTGGAATAAGGAATTAGGTGATCATTAGATGGAATCAATTTTATTGCACATTTACTCGTAGACATACTGAAGTACTAAGTTCCTCATGACCTTAGTATCCATGCTTTAAGGGTATGAGTCCTCAGAATGAGTAGTTATAGCCGTGTGGGTTAGGGCGTCTGATATTCCTTATGTCCGGAAGGTCGTTGTAAGTTCAAATATTTTTTTTGAACAAATATTCGAAAAACGCTATTTTATCGGTCATAAAGATCGAACAAAATAAAAAGTAGATTCGAATTTGTTTTGTTGGGGAACATAGAAAAAATTAAATCGAAAGAGCAAGCGAAAATATATTATTAGGTAGAACAAATTTCCTATTCTATTTTAAATGCGAATATGCATTGGGCGTTTCGCTATGCTATGAGACTTGATTAAAACCCTGCAAAATTTTCGTTCATGCTTTCCTGTGTAATAATATTTAAGATTTCGTAAACCAATTCTATCCAAGAAGTCCTTGATAACATCCACCTCTGTTTGTAACCCTGCCTAGTGCAATCAAAAAGAAGACGCATTTTCATTTTCTACCCTTCTTTGATTGGCAGAGCTGACATTCTGTGTCATGGTAAACTATTTTTGGGCTTAACCAGCGACGTGTTTCCTACATGTACTGCCAAATCGTGATCCCCTGTGCGAAACTTTTCAAGCGTGCCCCTCAAAGTTGAGCAAAAGTTGCTCAGCTTGGATGAATTTTCGACGCGGTATTTCCGGTATTTCAAGAACAGTAGGTAGTCAAATTTTTTACGCATTGCATTCTTTCACTGCATTGTTTTTAGCTTAGAGGCTATTCTTACTAATTCGTAAAGTGTTAAATTAGTTTTGGCGAAGAAAATAGATTATTCCAGCATCAGCACCAGCTGGTGCAATCTTAGAGGGCAACAGGATAGTGACATTAGTCGATGCAGTCTGCAATCATAATATGCTGATTGGCGACGCTTAGTCAAGAAATTTGTGCTGCAGGACCGCCTGGTGGCATCTGTTGAAGGAGGTCCTTACTGTCTGTCCTGATGGCATCTGTTGAAGGAGGTCCTTACTGTCTGTCCTGATGGCATCTGTTGAAGGAGGTCCTTACTGTCTGTCCTGATGGCATCTGTTGAAGGAGGTCCTTACTGTCTGTCCTGATGGCATCTGTTGAAGGAGGTCCTTACTGTCTGTCCTGATGGCGGTTGATGCTCCCTTTCTTTTGGGGACTATCGAAAAGGCGATGGCTTGGGCGGGGGAGGGGCTAGAGAACAAGGAGGGGCTCCGAAAATACATAGAAGTCAATTGGTAATTAACGAATTTCTGGCAAAATCGTTGAATATCGCGACGGTTAGCAACTCAGTTGATGCTCCATCAGATGCGGAACCAATTTTTTTGCCCGTGCGCCAGCGTTGTTCCGCTCGGCCACAGTTAAAAACTTCTCAGAGCGGGAGGGGGGTAACTCCACTCCTTGGTAGTTCTACTATTAATTAAAATGGCTTGCGCTTAATTCTAATAGGAATACGCTGAAATTTCTTTTCAATTCTTTGGGTCCATCATACTTGGGGCCTGGATAGATTCGACATCGAGGTGGACTAAGGGCAGCCGGTTACGTTTGACGAAGCATTTTTAAAGCCCACTAAAAAGCACTTATCACCTGAAGCAGGGCAATTAGCTATTTAATCAAACTCAATTAAATTTTTTCCTCCGATTATATCAAAAGATTAAAAATTGATTAGGGAAAATTAAATACAGATAAGCTATACAGTATCAATTAACGATCGTACAGTAATGACTGCGATGCGAGTGCAGTTCAAGGGTGGGTTGGAAAAATTCGCCTAGGAAGCTGGAGGGTAGATAATTGCAGTGAAAGTCCACCCTGCCATGGGTTCCACGGGAGCTAATTTGGCGACAAATATCATGCCATTTGAAACCTTTAAATGTTTAACTCACCAGCCGATACGCCCAGATGAATTTTCGTTTGCACAACGCTGGTGGGCGCAATTGAATAGAGCATCAGCTGCGAATTCCATGTCACGGATCTGCACTCGCTAGCAGAGGCGCAGGTCTCTGTGCAGCCGGTGACATTTTTCGTTAGGCAGGTCGTAGCCGCAGAAGCACAGAGAGGCGTGCACACCAGCGTAGCTTGAGTAAGTTAGATCGCAATTAGTTAGATGCAATGTGTCTCACTCATGGACAAATTTTCTCACTCATACACAAATTTTCTCACTCATACACAAATGTTCTCACTCATACACAAATGTTCTCACTCATACACAAATTTTCTCACTCATACACAAATTTTCTCACTCATAGACAATGTGTCTCACTCATACACAATGTTTCTCACTCATACACAATGTTTCTCACTCATACACAATGTTTCTCACTCATACACAATGTTTCTCACTCATACACAATGTGTCATACTCATCTACAAAGTGTCTAACTATTATGTAATTTGTCTCATTAACCTACCCCTGGGTAATGCGTCTTCATCTCAGAACTTGCATTTATATTGCATCGCTTGTCAATAAATTTTGGCTACATGCTTCGTAGATTCACATGCATTAACCACATAGGCACCTTCTACTTGTCTTTTTCAGAAAAAGAAACTATTCAAACTTGTTGGAAAGTAGAATGTCTCCGCCACTCACTTGAACTTCGGCTTAGTCGGCACCTCGCTGCACTGGCCATGCAGTCAGCCGGATTAACAGCCGTCGGGTTAGCTGAGCCGCCCAAGGCGCCAGGATTAACGCGGAATGCGCGCTGACTGGCTGTGCTGTTGATCGACTTGCAGCCGACGCTATCAGCGCCTACGTTTGCGATTGATAAAAAGTGGAAGTACGAGCTTAATAAATAGCGACAGGTACTTATCCGTTCGGTAAGGAATTCAAGAGATTCTGACCAAATCCCCAGTGGGAGAGATCTTATACAACTGATGGAATTCTCGTGACAGCTTCAAGCATTAACTCACCTCCGCACTCGTCGCGCCGATAAAAATCGCGAAAAATTACAATTGAAATTTTTATCAGATTAGGCAGCATCATTGAGTGCCTCATCCTTGAGTTTGATGTTGGTTAAAGAAGAATTCTTCGGTCTGGCTGGAGGTCTGCTTTTGTTTGTATCTTCCTATCTATCTGGAAAAAAAGATCTCTCCAGCTCCCCCTCGACTCCGGTCTTACGGCCAGTCGCAGAATTTATTGGAAAGAGGATGCCCGCCCGCCTCCAGAATCTTCCCTGCATCACTCCAACCAGCCTGAGCGTGCGCTCCCAACTCGCCGACTCCACCGCGCTCAGCTAATCGCGGCGAATTGTTTATCGCGCAGTTGTCAGCAGAAACCGCGGTAAACCTTGTTGAGCCGTTCTGAGCGGCAGCTGGGAGGAAGAGGGGGCGATCGGGCAGGGTGGGCTTGGTTGGTTGTGGAAGAAAATGAGAATGAAACGACGTGGGACCGGGTGCTAAGCAGCGGCAGAACAATGGGAGCAGGAGCGGAGGCGACCATGGGGGTCGATGAGTCAGTCAAGCGAATCGCCGCATGCTCACCCCATCCTTCCATCTGCTGCCTCACCATCAGCTTATTTGGCGCAGGGAACTTTCTCAGCTCAACAACCAGCGGTCTACTCATTCTTGTAACAGCTTCAGCTGTTCTTTGCCTCGTTTTTTTGCATCCGGGAATTTTTTAAAGCAGCTAAAAGCTGTGAGTCCCTTCAAGCAATTTTCCGTTCAAAAAACTGCCTTGTGCTTTCCTAAAGACATCTTTGGGAAATGAGTAATGGAATACTCTACGTAAGCATGGAAGGCTTGCTTGCATTCCCGGAAGAGAAGTTGATGGCAAAGAAAGCTGATTTATGAGTCTGTTGAGATTTGCCAACTAGCGGCTCAAACTTCTGTTTAGCGCCTAACCAATGGCGCTACAGATTGCAGTTTCCTCTTCGAATGTTTGCCTATAGAACTGCATGGAGGTAGACCATCTGGAAGATGCATAGGAAAGCAGAGTCAAGCATCTGATAGGACGCGTTGCCATGCCCTCTTGACGCCAATCCTTCTTCCTCCCCTACTCCAGTCGCTTTTCAACCGACAGGTTTTGAAGCCTCACTCTGGGTATTTCATCTTCTGCTCAGGATTAGCCACTAGACTATAGAAGTGTTAGGGAAAAAGCCCGTGGTTTGTTTGCAGTGCATTGTACTACGTTGTCAAGGTTTTTTAAAGGGAATTTTAAGAGACTGCAACTCAAATCCTCTTTGACTCGTGAAAAAATAGATAAATTAAAGGGGCTAGAAAAGTGCGAAAATTAAATTACATAAATTTTTGCGCTTTCATTGCATTTTTGCATCTGTTAGATGATTCTTTTGGGTATTTACCAATGCTCGCTATCTTGCTCAACACAAACTAGGCACTGGAGGTTGCCAGTGTTCGATATTTGCTAAAAAAGGAATAGGGATTAAAAAATTCCGCTTGTTGTTGGTTTAACTTTTATTAGCAAACAGGCGCCAGAGTGTTGAGCTATACGGCAAGAAGTTAAAGATATTTGATCTCATTAAACAGCTATTTCAGCTCGTACATCAAGCTTGAGACATTTTGTTCCAGGTTTGCTCTGTCCATGCAAAATATCCAAATACGTAAAAAAGGCGAGCGTTTTAGTGCCATTGTTTCTCAGCATATCGCTCGGCTTCTAATTGTGTCTATACTCGTATATAACACTGAGTTGACATTTGCATTTGATTTTTTAATACAAAAGAATTTTGAGCAAAATTGTAAATCTTGAAGCAGCCACGAGAAGCCAAAGAAGAAGCGAATGCAAAGACAACGACTGCTCTTACGAGAGTTTTTACCAAATCAATGTGTAAAGAGTTAATTGTGTATAGTCTTTTATTGATTTTAACCATTCAGTTAATACAAAGACCTTGATCATCCAAAAACCAACCCAAACGTCCGTTCGCGACTCTTTTGCTTCCGCAATCTAATTGTAGCGATTGTCATAGCTTGACTAATTCTGTTACCCCTAGTACAGGGTACCAAGAGAAAGCTCAATTTTGCATCACCTCCACTCCAGAGGTAGTTATCCTTTAATAACCCATCGAGGAATAAAGAAGACATCCTCGAGTCGCAATCTTACTAGCCAACAAATTCTGAGTTGTGTGAAGTAACAAATAATGGCGCACGTCCAAGTTCGTCACTTTTGATTCGCTCTTACCACCGGCCGAAGCCAAATTCTCGAATGCAGCCGAATTATCGATGAGACCTTCCGATGTTGCCGTCGATTTTTCCCATAATCAAGTCCATACGGTTTATAATTATTGCACAGAGTCGATGCCGTCTTGAATTTATTAGCTTTATAGATACGTATGCAGATTTATAGTCAGGAAGAATCATGCCGTTGTCCAGGATAAACCCTAGGAAGAGGACCCGAGACTGAAAAATCTGCACTTTTCTTCGTTAACTTAAGATCATGCTGCATCAGACGCTCCCGAACTTGCTTTTCTGGAGTCGATTTCTATGGGTCTAGACATCCAGCCGAGTAGGCGAACGATCGCGCAGAACGAACTACTTTAACTGTAATCGATACACTTTTTTCCGGTAACTCACACTGCCGATTAAATTAGTCAGTAGCTTGAAATAGATGCCCATCTATGTATTATGTGAAGTAAATGCTGCTAGGATTCAGGAAAAAATCTGGTGTTGCATGCTGTTCTTTGGGCTGCCAGAATATTTGGTTCCAAACTCGGTTAGACATGGCTTAATAACGTCGCGTTTCACACCGAGCAGCCAGTAAGGCTGACATTAGATCTGCCATAACAAAATCTCGTTGCAGAACGTGGTTATTAAACAGCAGGTCGGCCACTGAAGAGTCGAGTAAAAAGACAGTGGCAACCGGCGAGTAATTAGAGCTTTAACTGTGTAGCAAAAGCCAGCTAGATTGGCCAGAATGCACTGTTGCACTGTAAATATATATTTTTGGTATGCCAACTTAATTAACAGAATGTGCAAGAGGGGACCTCGTATTTTACTTTTGTGAAAAAATTCTGTCTTTTCAACATAAAGCGTAAATTTAAAATTTCGTAAAGGTCGAGTTGCTATTAAACGTTGAAGTGCCAGAACGGATCGATGCATTCACAGGCTCCGTAATATTCACTTGAGCCCATTCTATCATCCAGGCCCGAATTAGTAATTCTGGCGCGCAGTTCAGTGTCCAAACCTTGTCGGGCTTATCTGGCCTCCAGACTCCACCACTGTTATGTTCAGAAGCGGTAGCGGCCAGCTGCAGTCGGCCCACGCCCAGCTGCCGTGCTCAGAATCGACGCGCTCACACCATATTTCGTTACCAATCAGATCAGTCGACGCCCTCACATCTTCGAGCTTCCTGGACGTTGCTGAGGTCAGCAAGCTTCGTCAGCGGCAATATCCATCCTGTCTGGAGCTGATTCGCGGCTCCGGCAACTGCTGGTCCAGCCCCCACCCCCCCCTTAGAGAGAGAGAGAGAGACGAATGCTGGCGCTGAGCGCATCCAGCTGGCTTGCTGCGACTCCCAGCAGCCTTGTAGAGCGAAGCCTTGAAGCGACTGCCGCTGACGCCGCTCAGCCACTTGTAGTCGGCGGGACACAGCGGCCTGGCTCTACACCCTCCGACTGCTTGACGAAAACTCGGATCTTGCGCTGCTGCCAGCACCGGGCCCATCCCAAGAGCTCGGAGGATCGAGCAGCAGCTTCGAGCTGCAGGCATCGAACGAAAACAGCAGGCACAGCAGCCGGCCCGAGGCTGGGGCAGCCTCCATGGCGAAGGCGCGGCCCTCGGCGCAGCGCCACATCGATAGGCACAGGCGGTGATGTCGAGGTCGAGGCGCTGGTAATGGGCGGGTGACACGCAGTTGAGGTGAGGATGGCGTGAAAGGCGGCTCGCTGTCTGCAGCAGGCGCTGGCTGGCTCAGCAGAATCAGCGGCAGCAGCAGAGCAAACGATTTTGTGTTTAGGCATTTTAAGCGCGTGTTAAGGCTTGAAAGATCGTTAATTTAGTAAAGTGTCGATGGGTAAAAAGGCTTTAAAAGGAGGGGAAAAAATTTTGTCCGACGAGAAAAAACGACGCACGTTTTAATGCAACTCAATGGTCTTTGTCTGCGATACTTTTCTGTGCCACGCTGGTTTTGTTAATTATTTTCTGTGACGCATGCTTCAACATCTTGACAGCGTACTTTGTTGTTGTTGTTGTTGTTGTCGAGAAGCATGCCGGGTAATAAAAGCAAAGGAAAAGTGGAGGATGCAAGTGGATCGGAAAGGAGTCTTAGAAGCAAACTGTCGCATCATAAAGCACCGCATAATTTGCCTTGTTGAAAAGTAAGTAAAGTGTGGAGAGGAGCGGTAATTTTAAAGTACCTTTGTTCATATAATGCATGAAATTCTAGCGATAGATTTCCTCCTTATGAGGTCTTCCAGTGTGGCGGCTAAAGCTTCGTTTCTTGCCTCTTTCCTGTGAATTTCGGCGTTGAGCAGTAGAAACGCTTGCCTCTTAAGCTTAGGCATTGTCGAGAATATATGAGATTGAACTAATTCAGAACTGCAGGGGGTGTCTGTTTCCGCGGGGCGATGTGGGACTTCTTAAGCAATTAATTATCCATGCGCGGTGCATTCACCTAGAAGCGGCTCCAATGCCTCTCACTCACCCCAAGTTGTTTGGGACAGGATGCACAGCCTCCAACTTAGAATCTTCAACAAAACTTTAGCGGTTTAAGATTGTTCCGCCGTCTTTCTTCACTCGTTACTTTTTAAACAAAGTAAAGAAATGTTTTGCGCTTCTGTGAATTTTTTCCAAGCTAAATTCAGCACAATTCATTATTCTGTGCTTTTGGGCCGATTTGAAAGAGAAGCAAGGCTAATCTTCAGATTCGGAGAGCATTATTATTTCTGATTTGGATGAGCGACTTACGATGTATTCTTATCATAATTTACCAATTTAAAAGCTTATTTAGTTGGCAGTCTGCAGAAAGTGCAGGCAGGGGACATCTAAAACCCTCGGGCCATAATATCATGCATTAGAGTTAAGCTTCGTATCAAAAATGACCGCTGCTTCATGACACGATGAAATTGTTTCTAAAATGGATGAAATGTCCGTACATATTACTCTAGGATTCCTCGTCAGCATCAGGTAGGGCAGGCATCGTGCATTGCGTTCTGGGTCGTTGCTATTGCAAAACTTTATTCCTTTGGATGGGATTGATGGATGCCAGTGGTAATTAAAAATTTGATAACCAACTCTTCTAGGCCAGCTGTACAGCCTACAGCACAGCCGCAGCTAGCTCTCTGGAGTGGTCCGCCTTGAATTATCGCAGCTCACACTTTTACCCGATCTCTGCTAAGTGGACTGGAGGCAATACAGAATTAAGTTTCTTCGTCAAGGCGCATACTCGTATTTTCGCCTTGAACATCTGCCATAAGTCATATGCCCTGAATACTAAGCTAAACCTGCAGGAGGCAGTATGCATTCTCCCACAACCATGTACTGTCCATTGCGCTGACTCTTGAAGCGCGTGCAGTCACACTACACTCGTAAATACCGTATGCAGGCAAAAATGCACACACACGATGGACAGCCGGAAATCCAGGCTAGCACCCACGTCAGTCACGCACTTACATACGGTATAACTCAGCAACAGCTAAAAACCCCCAAACTCACGCTGTCACTACGCCCACAAGTTCGTATGCCATCGGTGACTTAGAAATGTGTGAAGGCTGCCGCCGCAGACGCGAGCGCAAAGTGCGGCATGGGGATTTGGGGAGGGGGTGGCGGCAACTCAACCCACTGGTGGCTGCATTGCGCAATGGTAACCATCAGTAGTTAAAGAGGACAATTCTTCAAGACGACAGCGACTGCGCGCACATTGAGCAGCACACGTGTGTAGCTGCTGAAGGAGCAGCTCGGCATTCGCACATTGAACTGGCCGTCAAAGTATCCAGACATGAACCCCAGCGTTAACCAAAACGCGTGGCAAAGTATAACTTAGCTAATGTTGATTTTGCCTTTGTTTATTAAAAGTCTTTCGGGTCAGGTTCGGTCGAGGCTTGTTCACCCAAGTCGCACAGCCATCGAATTGAGTCACTGGATAATTTCAAAATTTCCAGAAATTACTGTAAAATTAGGTGAAAATTCATTCGAGCGTATTAGCCCTGGATAAGCCCCTAGAATTGTTTGGTAAAAAATATAAGATTTCTCCAACAATTATCAAGCAAATAATAGTATAAAGGTTTTAATTTTTAAGAATTTACCAAGCTGTACGTTAATAATTAATAGTGTTAAATTAAAACAGGTGATATGGACTTATAAACTGAGAGATAAGCTTGCTGTTTAAATTACAACAAAATTAATAATTATCGTGAAAACTACTTACTACGAGTACTCGTATAAGTTTAATCAATAATCAGATATTTCAGAACATGAATAGGTTAAATCTGGTTATTTAGTAGCCTGTCATGGGTGAAAAAATAGCTACTATACCACCAAAACAGAATCCCTAAACCGAACCCCGACACAGCTTGCTTGTCATGATTTATCTCAATAATTTTTCTTAATTTTCGGTCACAATTCGAACACCTTTGACTTCCGTCTTTGGCGCCGGTTCAGCAGCACACGGGTGAGGCTAGCGCTGGCGTTTGGCCAATAAAAATACTCACTCGTCAATCTTTAATAAAAGCTCATGTGCACTCTGCAAGCTTCACTGAGCTCTGAAAGGCGGTTTTAGAGTTTTTTTTACTCGGCCAAATGGAAGGTCTTTGTCAGTGTACAACCATATTCTCTCTAGGGGCCTTTTTTCGAAGTTAAATATTTTTCACTAGTCTTTTTTCTCCACAAATCGCAAAAATAAAGCAAACCTCTAAGTTAAAGAGAAATAGCAACAACCAAAAGATTACTACTCTGGTCTTGGTCCTTGGTCTGCTTACCACTGATGTAGCTAAACTTCACTCCGAGTTGGTCGACATGATCCAAATTGCTCGCCGGCTTCAAGCCAATTAGAGATTTCAATTTTTGGACACAGTAATCGACAATCTCCACATCGTTTCCTGGTATTCCCAGTCCTGTCTAACCGCGGTAAACGACTCGATAACAATGGTAACGAAGAAGTTCACCAGCACGAATGAGACGACAGCATGTAGACAGAGAAGAATAGCATGCCAGACTGCCGCCTCCTGAGATGACTGTCTGTGGTCGAATTTATCTGCCGGTGAAGGCATCATTTTGGTGACAATGCGATGAAAAAGACCTGAGCAAATACATCTGCATTACATTGATATTTTTATCAATATCCGCATAGAGTTATCATAGAGTCTATAGAGTCACCTAGGGTGCCAAGAGTTGCCGTCCCGTAGCTCTTTGCCAATCTCAACTCCCGCTCTCATATAGTTTCCAATTCAAATCAAACTTGTGAAATGGCTTCTTCTGTAAAAGTCTTCTTTCGACCGAAGGAGTCAATAGTAAATTTAGCCTCGAGGTTAGGGTACCCGCCTTATAACCCAAGGTTATGGTTTCGAGTCCGAGTCCCAGCTCTTTTGAGTCCCTGAGCAAGGCACTTAATCCCGCATTGCCTCAGTCCACAGAGCTGGGATCATTGATAGTATCTGATCCCAGCTCTGTGGACTGAGGCAATGCGGTATTAAGTGCCTTGCTCAGGGACTCAAAAGAGCTGGGACTCGAAACCATAACCTTGGGTTATAAGGCGGGTACCCTAACCTCGAGGCTAAATTTACTATTGACTCCTTCGGTCGAAAGAAGACTTTTACAGAAGAAGCCATTTCACAAGTTTGATTTGAATTGGAAACTAATTGATAGCGGGGAAGTTGAGATTGCAAAGAGCTACGGACGGCAACTCTTGCACCCTAGGTGACTCTATAGACTCTATGATAACTCTATGCGGATATTGATAAAAATATCAATGTAATGCAGATGTATTTGCTCAGGTCTTTTTTCATCGCATTGTCACCAAAATGATGCCTTCACCCTGGCAGATAAATTCGACCACAGACAGTTCATCTCAGGAGGCGGCAGTCTGGGCATGCTATTCTTCTCTGTCTACATGCTGTTTCGTCTCATTCGTGCTGGTGAACTTCTTCGTTACCATTGTTATCGAGTCGTTTACCGCGGTTAGACAGGACTGGGAATACCAGGAAAACGATGTGGAGAATTGTCGATTACTGTGTCCAAAAATTGAAATCTCTAATTGGCTTGAAGCCGGCGAGCAATTGGATCATGTCGACCAACTCGGAGTGAAGTTTAGCTACATCAGTGGTAAGCAGACCAAGACCAAGGACCAGAGTAGTAATCTTTGGTGTTGCTTTTTCTCTTTAACTTAGAGGTTTGCTTTATTTTTGCGATTTGTGGAGAAAAAAGACTAGTGAAAAATATTTAACTTCGAAAAAAGGCCCCTAGAGAGAATATGGTTGTACACTGACAAAGACTTCCATTTGGCCGAGTAAAAAAAAACTCTAAAACCGCCTTTCAGAGCTCAGTGAAGCTTGCCAGAGTGCACATGAGCTTTATTAAAGATTGACGAGCTGATGATTTTTATTGGCCAAACGCCAGCGCTAGCCTCACCGTGTGCTGCTGAACGGCGCCAAAGACGGAAGTCAAAGGTGTTCGAATTGTGACCGAAAATTAAGAAAAAATTATTGAAGATAAATCATGACAAGCGAAGCTGTTGTTCGGGGTTCGGTTTAGGGATTCTGTTTTGGTGGTATAGTAGCTATTTTTTCACCCATGCAGGCTACAATAACCAGATTTAACCTATTCATGTTCTGAAATGATTTATTGATAACTTATACGAGTACTCGTAGTAAGTAGTTTTCACGATATTATTAATTTTGTTGTAATTTAAACAGCAAGCTTATCTCTCAGTTTTATAAGTCCATATCACCTGTTTTAATTTAACACTATTAATTATTAACGTACAGCTTGGTAAATTCTTAAAATTAAAAACCTTTATACTATTATTTGCTTGATAATTGTTGGAGAAATCTTATATTTTTTACCAAACAATTCTAGGGGCTTATCCAGGGCTAATACGCTCGAATGAATTTTCACCTAATTTTACAGTAATTTCTGGAAATTTTGAAATTAGTCCAGTGACTCAATTCGATGGCTGTGCGATTGGGTGAACAAGCCTCGACCGAACCTGACCCGAAAGACTTTTAATAAACAAAGGCAAAAATCAACATTAGCTAAGTTATACTTTGCCACGCGTTTTGGTTAACGCTGGGTTCATGTCTGGATACTTTGACGGCCAGTTCAATGTGCGAATGCCGAGCTGCTCCTTCAGCAGCTACACGTGTGCTGCTCAATGTGGCGCAGCGCTGTCGTCTTGAAGAATGTCCTCTTTAACTACTGATGGTTTACCATTGCGCAATGCAGCCACCAGTGGGTTGAGTTGCGCCACCCCCTCCCCAAATCCCCATGCCGCACTTTGCGCTCGCGTCTGGCGGCGGCAGCCTTCACACATTTCTAAGTCACCGATGGCATACGAACTTTTGGGCCGTGTGACAGCGTGAGTTGGGGGGTTTTAGCTGTTGCTGAGTATACCGTATGTAAGTGCGTGACTGAGTGGGTGCTAGCCTGGATTTCCGGCTGTCCATCGTGTGTGTGCATTTTTGCCTGCATACGGTATTTACGAGTGTAGTGTGACTGCACGCGCTTCAAGAGTCAGCGCAATGGACAGTACATGGTTGTGGGAGAATGCATACTGCCCTCCTGCAGGTTTAGCTTAGTATTCAGGGCATATGACTTATGGCAGATGTTCAAGGCGAAAATACGAGTATGCGCCTTTGACGAAGAAACTTAATTCTGTATTGCTCCAGTCCACTTAGCAGAGATCGGGTAAAAGTGTGAGCTGCGATAATTCAAGGCGGCCACTCCAGAGAGCTAGCTGCGGCTGTGCTGTAGGCTGTACAGCTGCCTAGAAGAGTTGGTTATCAACATTTTTAATTACCACTGGCATCCATCAATCCCATCCAAAGGAATAAAGTTTGCAATAGCAACGACCAGAACGCATGCACGATGCCTGCCCCTACCTGATGCTGACGAGGAATCCTAGAGTAATATGTAACGGACATTTCATCCATTTTAGAAACAATTTCATCGTGTCATGAAGCCAGCGGTCATTTTGATACGAAGCTTAACTCTAATGCATGAATTATATGGCCCGAGGGTTTTAGATGTCCCTGCCTGCACTTTCTGCAGACTGCAAACTAAAATAAGCTTTTAAATTGGTAAATTATGATAAGAATACATCGTAAGTCGCTCATCCAAATCAGAATAATACTGCTCTCCGAATCTGAAGATTAGCCTTGCTTCTCTTTCAAATCGGCCCAAAAGCACAGAATAATGAATTGTGCTGGAATTTAGCTTGGAAAAAATTCACAGAAGCGCAAAAACATTTCTTTACTTTGTTTAAAAAGTAACGAGTGAAGAAAGACGGCGGAACAATCTTAAACCGCTAAAGTTTTGTTGAAGATTCTAAGTTGGAGGCTGTGCATCCTGTCCCAACAACTTGGGGTGAGTGAGAGGCATTGGAGCCGCTTCTAGGTGAATGCACCGCGCATGGATAATTAATTGGCTTAAGAGTCCCACATCGCCCCGCGGAAACAGACACCCCCTGCAGTTCTGAATTAGGTTCAATCTCATATATTCTCGACAATGCTAAGCTTAAGAGGCAAGCGTCTACTGCTCAACGCGAAATTCACAGGAAAGAGGCAAGAAACGAGGCTTTAGGCCGCCAACGGAAGACTCATAAGGAGGAAATCTATCGCTAGAATTTTCATGCATTATTATGAACAAAGGTACTTTAAAATTACCGCTCCTCTCCAACACTTTACTTACTTTTCAACAAGGCAAATTATGCGGTGCTTTATGATGCGACAGTTTGCTTCTAAGACTCCTTTCCGATCCACTTGCATCCTCCACTTTTCCTTTGCTTTTATTACCCGGCATGCTTCTCGACAACAACAACAACAACAACAAAGTACGCTGTCAAGATGTTGAAAAGCAGCGTCACAGAAAATAATTAACAAACCAGCGTGGCACAGAAAAGTATCGCAGACAAAAGACCATTGAGTTGCATTAAAACGTTGCGTTTTCTCGTCGACAAAATTTTTTCCCCTCCTTTTAAAGCCTTTTACCCATCGACACTTTACTAAATTTAACGATCTTTCAAGCCTTAACACGCGCTTAAAATGCCTAAACACAAAATCGTTGCTCTGCTGCTGCCGCTGATTCTGCTGAGCCAGCCAGCCGCCTGCTGCAGACAGCGAGCCGCCTTTTCACGCCAATCCTCACCTCCAACTGCGTGTCACCCGCCCATTACCAGCGCCTCGACCTCGACATCACCGCCTGTGCCTATCGATGTGGCGCTGCGCCGAGGTGCCGCGCCTTCGCCATGGAGGCTGCCCCAGCCTCGGGCCGGCTGCTGTGCCTGCTGTTTTCGTTCGATGCCTGCAGCTCGAAGCTGCTGCTCGATCCTCCGAGCTCTTGGGATGGGGCCCGGTGGCTGCAGCAGCGCAAGATCCGAGTTTTCGTCAAGCAGTCGGAGGGTGTAGAGCCAGGCCGACTGTGTCCCGCCGACTACAAGTGGCTGAGCGGCGTCAGCGGCAGTCGCTTCAAGGCTTCGCTCTACAAGGCTGCTGGGAGTCGGCAGCAAGCCAGCTGGATGCGCTCAGGCCAGCAGTTGCCGGAGCCGCGCGATCAGCTCAGACAGGATGGATATGCCGCTGACGAAGCTTGCTGACCTCAGCAACGTCCAGAGAGCTCGAAGATGTGAGGGCGTCGACTGATCTGATTGGTAACGAAATATGGGTGAGGCGCGTCGATTCTGAGCAACGGCAGCTGGGCGTGGGCCGACTGCAGCTGGCCGCTACCGCTTCTGAACATTAACAGTGGTGGAGTCTGGAGGCCAGATAAGCCCGACAATGGTTTGGACACTGAACTGCGCGCCAGAATTACTAATTCGGGCCTGGATGATAGAATGGGCTCAAGTGAATATTACGGAGCCTGTGAATGCATCGATCCGTTCTGGCACTTCAACGTTTAATAAGCAACTCGAACCCTTTACGAAATTTTAAATTTACGCTTATGTTGAAAAGACAGAATTTTTCACAAAAGTAAAATACGAGGTCCCCTCTTAGCACATTCTCTGTTACTTAAGTTGGCATACCAAAATATATATTTACAGTGCAACAGTGCATTCTTGGCCAATCTAGCTGGCTTTTGCTTACACCAGTTAAAGGCTCTAATTACTCGCCGGTTGCCACTGTCTTTTTACTCGACTCTTCAGTGGCCGACATGCTGTTTAATAACCACGTTCTGCAACGAGATTTTTTATGGCAGATCTAATGTCAGCCTTAACTGGCTGCTCGGTGTGAAAACGCGACGTTATTAAGCCATGTCTAACCGAGTTTGGAACCAAATTCTGGGCAGCCCAGAACAGCATGCAACACCAGATTTTTTCCTGAATTCCTAGCAGCATTTACTTCACATAATACATAGATGGGCATCATTTCAAGCTACTGACTAATTAATCGGCAGTGTGAGTTACCGGGAAAAAAAGTGTATCGATTACAGTTAAAAGTAGTTCGTTCTGCGCGATCGTTCGCCCTACCGGCTGGGATGTCTAGACCATAGAAATCGACTCCAGAAAAGGCAAGTTTCGGGAGCGTCTGATGCAGCATGATCTTAAAGTTAACGAAGAAAGTGCCAGATTTTTCAGTCTCGGGTCCTCTTCCTAGGGTTTATCCTGGACAACGGCATGATTCTTCCTGACTATAAATCTGCATACGTATCTATAAAAGCTAATAAATTCAAGACGGGCATCGACTCTGTGCATAATTATAAAACCGTATGGACTTGATATGGGAAAAATCGACCGGGCAAACATCGGAAGGTCTCATCGATAATTCGGCTGCATTCGAGAATTTGGCTTCGGCCGGTGGTAAGAGCGAATCAAAAGTGACGAACTTGGACGTGCTCATTATTTGTACTTCACAAACAACTCAGAATTTGTTGCTAGTAGATTGCGACTCGAGGATGTCTTCTTTATTCCTCGATGGGTAGTAAAGGATAACTACCTCTGGAGTGGAGGTGATGCAAAATTGAGCTTTCTCTTGGTAACCCTGTACTAGGGTAACAGAATTAGTCAAGCTATGACAATCGCTACCAATTAGATTGCGGAAGCAAAAGAGTCGCGAACGGACGTTTGGGTTGGGTTTTTGGATGATCAAAGGTCTTTGATTAACTGAATGGTTAAAATCAATAAAAGACTATACACAATTAACTCTTACACATTGATTTGGTAAAAACTCTCGTAAGAGCAAGTCGTTGTCTTTGCATTCGCTTTCCTTCTTTGGCTGTCTCGTGGCTGCTTCAAGATTTACAATTTTGCTCAAAATTTCTTTTGTAATTAAAAAAATCAAATGCAAATGTCAACTCAGTGTTATATACGAGTATAGACACAATTAGAAGCCGAGCGATATGCTGAGAAACAATGGCACTAAAACGCTCGCCTTTTTTACGTATTTGGATATTTTGCATGGACAGAGCAAACCTGGAACAAAATGTCTCAAGCTGATGTACGAGCTGAAATAGCTGTTTAATGAGATCAAATATCTTTAACTTCTTGCCGTATAGCTCAACACTCTGGCGCCTGTTTGCTAATAAAAGTTAAACCAACAACAAGCGGAATTTTTTTAATCCCTATTCCTTTTTTTAGGCAAATATCGAACACTGGCAACCTCCAGTGCCTAGTTTGTGTTGAGCAAGATAGCGAGCATTGGTAAATACCAAAAGAATCATCTAACAGATGCAAAAATGCAATGAAAGCGCAAAAATTTATGTAATTTTAATTTCGCACTTTTCTAGCCCCTTTAATTTATCTATTTTTTCACGAGTCAAAGAGGATTTGAGTTGCAGTCTCTTAAAATTCCCTTTAAAAAACCTTGACAACGTAGTACAATGCACTGCAAAACAAACCACGGGCTTTTTCCCTAACACTTCTATAGTCTAGTGGCTAATCCTGAGCAGAAGATGAAATACCCAGAGTGAGGCTTCAAAACCTGTCGGTTGAAAAGGCGACTGGAGTAGGGGAGGAAGAAGGATTGGCGTCAAGAGGGCATGGCAACGCGTCCTATCAGATGCTTGACTCTGCTTTCCTATGCATCTTCCAGATGGTCTACCTCCATGCAGTTCTATAGGCAAAACTTCGAAGAGGAAACTGCAATCTGTAGCGCCATTGGTTAGGCGCTAAACAGAAGTTTGAGCCGCTAGTTGGCAAATCTCAACAGACTCATAAATCAGCTTTCTTTGCCATCAACTTCTCTTCCGGGAATGCAAGCAAAGCCTTCCATGCTACGTAGAGTATTCCATTACTCATTTCCCAAGATGTCTTTAGGAAAGCACAAGGCAGTTTTTTGAACGGAAAATTGCTTGAAGGGACTCACAGCTTTTAGCTGCTTTAAAAAATTCCCGGATGCAAAAAAAACGAGGCAAGAACAGCTGAAGCTGTTACAAGAATGAGTAGACCGCTGGTTGTTGAGCTGAGTAAAGTTCCCTGCGCCAAATAAGCTGATGGTGAGGCAGCAGATGGAAGGATGGGGTGAGCATGCGGCGATTCGCTTGACTGCTCATCGACCACCCATGGTCGCCTCCGCTCCTGCTCCCATTGTTCTGCCGCTGCTTAGCACCCGGTCCCACGTCGTTTCATTCTCATTTTCTTCACAACCAACCAAGCCCACCCTGCCCGATCGCCCCCTCTTCCTCCCAGCTGCCGCTCAGAACGGCTCAACAAGGTTTACCGCGGTTTCTGCTGACAACTGCGCGATAAACAATTCGCCGCGATTAGCTGAGCGCGGTGGAGTCGGCGAGTTGGGAGCGCACGCTCAGGCTGGTTGGAGTGATGCAGGGAAGATTCTGGAGGCGGGCGGGCATCCTCTTTCCAATAAATTCTGCGACTTGGCCGTAAGACCGGAGTCGAGGGGGGAGCTGGAGAGATCTTTTTTTCCAGATAGATAGGAAGATACAAACAAAAGCAGACCTCCAGCCAGACCGAAGAATTCTTCTTAAACCAACATCAAACTCAAGGATGAGGCACTCAATGATGCTGCCTAATCTGATAAAAATTTCAATTGTAATTTTCGCGATTTTTATCGGCGCGACCGAGTGCGGAGGTGAGTTAATGCTTGAAGCTGTCACGAGAATTCCATCAGTTGTATATAAGATCTCTCCCACTGGGGATTTGGTCAGAATCTCTTGAATTCCTTACCGAACGGATAAGTACCTGTCGCTATGTATTAAGCTCGTACTTCCACTTTTTATCAATCGCAAACGTAGGCGCTGATAGCGTCGGCTGCAAGTCGATCAACAGCACAGCCAGTCAGCGCGCATTCCGCGTTAATCCTGGCGCCTTGGGCGGCTCAGCTAACCCGACGCTTGTTAATCCGGCTGACTGCATGGCCAGTGCAGCGAGGTGCCGACTAAGCCGAAGTTCAAGTGAGTGGCGGAGACATTCTACTTTCCCAACAAGTTTGAATAGTTTCTTTTTCTGAAAAAGACAAGTAGAAGGTGCCTATGTGGTTAATGCATGTGAATCTACGAAGCATGTAGCCAAAAATTTTATTGACAAGCGATGCAATATAAATGCAAGTTCTGAGATGAAGACGCATTACCCAGGGGTAGGTTAATGAGACAAATTACATAATAGTTAGACACTTTGTAGATGAGTATGACACATTGTGTATGAGTGAGAAACATTGTGTATGAGTGAGAAACATTGTGTATGAGTGAGAAACATTGTGTATGAGTGAGAAACATTGTGTATGAGTGAGACACATTGTCTATGAGTGAGAAAATTTGTGTATGAGTGAGAAAATTTGTGTATGAGTGAGAACATTTGTGTATGAGTGAGAACATTTGTGTATGAGTGAGAAAATTTGTGTATGAGTGAGAAAATTTGTCCATGAGTGAGACACATTGCATCTAACTAATTGCGATCTAACTTACTCAAGCTACGCTGGTGTGCACGCCTCTCTGTGCTTCTGCGGCTACGACCTGCCTAACGAAAATGTCACCGGCTGCACAGAGACCTGCGCCTCTGCTAGCGAGTGCAGATCCGTGACATGGAATTCGCAGCTGATGCTCTATTCAATTGCGCCCACCAGCGTTGTGCAAACGAAAATTCATCTGGGCGTATCGCTGGTGAGTTAAACATTTAAAGGTTTCAAATGGCATGATATTTGTCGCAAATTAGCTCCCGTGGAACCCATGGCAGGGTGGACTTTCACTGCAATTATCTACCCTCCAGCTTCCTAGGCGAATTTTTTCCAACCCACCCTTGAACTGCACTCGCATCGCAGTCATTACTGTACGATCGTTAATTGATACTGTATAGCTTATCTGTATTTAATTTTCCCTAATCAATTTTTTAATCTTTTGATATAATCGGAGGAAAAAATTTAATTGAGTTTGATTAAATAGCTAATTGCCCTGCTTCAGGTGATAAGTGCTTTTTAGTGGGCTTTAAAAATGCTTCGTCAACGTAACCGGCTGCCTTAGTCCACCTCGATGTCGAATCTATCCAGGCCCCAAGTATGATGGACCCAAAGAATTGAAAAGAAATTTCAGCGTATTCCTATTAGAATTAAGCGCAAGCCATTTTAATTAATAGTAGAACTACCAAGGAGTGGAGTTACCCCCCTCCCGCTCTGAGAAGTTTTTAACTGTGGCCGAGCGGAACAACGCTGGCGCACGGGCAAAAAAAAATTGGTTCCGCATCTGATGGAGCATCAACTGAGTTGCTAACCGTCGCGATATTCAACGATTTTGCCAGAAATTCGTAATTACCAATTGACTTCTATGTATTTTCGGAGCCCCTCCTTGTTCTCTAGCCCCTCCCCCGCCCAAGCCATCGCCTTTTCGATAGTCCCCAAAAGAAAGGGAGCATCAACCGCCATCAGGACAGACAGTAAGGACCTCCTTCAACAGATGCCATCAGGACAGACAGTAAGGACCTCCTTCAACAGATGCCATCAGGACAGACAGTAAGGACCTCCTTCAACAGATGCCATCAGGACAGACAGTAAGGACCTCCTTCAACAGATGCCATCAGGACAGACAGTAAGGACCTCCTTCAACAGATGCCACCAGGCGGTCCTGCAGCACAAATTTTCTTGACTAGCGTCGCCAATCAGCATATTATGATTGCAGACTGCATCGACTAATGTCACTATCCTGTTGCCCTCTAAGATTGCACCAGCTGGTGCTGATGCTGGAATAATCTATTTTCTTCGCCAAAACTAATTTAACACTTACGAATTAGTAAGAATAGCCTCTAAGCTAAAAACAATGCAGTGAAAGAATGCAATGCGTAAAAAATTTGACTACCTACTGTTCTTGAAATACCGGAAATACCGCGTCGAAAATTCATCCAAGCTGAGCAACTTTTGCTCAACTTTGAGGGGCACGCTTGAAAAGTTTCGCACAGGGGATCACGATTTGGCAGTACATGTAGGAACACGTCGCTGGTTAAGCCCAAAAATAGTTTACCATGACACAGAATGTCAGCTCTGCCAATCAAAGAAGGGTAGAAAATGAAAATGCGTCTTCTTTTTGATTGCACTAGGCAGGGTTACAAACAGAGGTGGATGTTATCAAGGACTTCTTGGATAGAATTGGTTTACGAAATCTTAAATATTATTACACAGGAAAGCATGAACGAAAATTTTGCAGGGTTTTAATCAAGTCTCATAGCATAGCGAAACGCCCAATGCATATTCGCATTTAAAATAGAATAGGAAATTTGTTCTACCTAATAATATATTTTCGCTTGCTCTTTCGATTTAATTTTTTCTATGTTCCCCAACAAAACAAATTCGAATCTACTTTTTATTTTGTTCGATCTTTATGACCGATAAAATAGCGTTTTTCGAATATTTGTTCAAAAAAAATATTTGAACTTACAACGACCTTCCGGACATAAGGAATATCAGACGCCCTAACCCACACGGCTATAACTACTCATTCTGAGGACTCATACCCTTAAAGCATGGATACTAAGGTCATGAGGAACTTAGTACTTCAGTATGTCTACGAGTAAATGTGCAATAAAATTGATTCCATCTAATGATCACCTAATTCCTTATTCCACATAAGCTTGTGATCGATGCTTTGATGAGCTCTTCTTCTGAAAATATCGTTTTGTCTGCTTTTTTGCGTCTCTGCCTTAAAACTTTAAGTTAAATGATCTTATTTGTTAATTGCTATCGAAAATGCTTTTATACTGATAAATTTGATGCAAAAAACAGTTGGAAAAGTAAACTGTCAGGTTGACTCTCACATTTATCCATCTAACTATCACTAAAAATGTGGGGGAAGCCTGTCGCAGGAAAAGGAACAGGAAAATTTTTCCTAGCAGGCAACTTGCTTGCTCCACGATGGGATCCATTTTAGAACTGCGTCCATGCTATTGGACGCAGTCCAATTTTCCTGACACGACAGGATATAGTTTCATTTTGTTAATTTTTATTGCCTTGGTCTGTGTCAATTAAGTAAACGTGTGTTAAACTAAAGCGGCCCAGAGTCTAAAATATCCTAAATGCGATAACAATTTACAATTATTGTTTTACTTTCGCAGACGCTTCTGGCCCAAATGACGAACAGGCTGTCCAAGACTTCATGTCAGTGGCAATCAGCGCCGATGCAACTGGCCAAACAATGGGAAGATTTGTCGATCATGATCCCTACTTGGCTTCCGGCGCTTCACCAGACTCCGTTGTGCTTGAGAGTCCCATGCCGAGCACTTTTTCTGCTGTACTGCCCCGACCTACGTTCTCCAGTGAGTTTAAAAGTTTTAGCTGCTCACATTGGATTCCACGCATTTTAATCGGATTATAGGCATCCAATGCCTCTTCTGTGCTTCTAAGTGCAATAGATGAGATTCTCATGGATTCTCGGCACCAGTATGTTAGATTCTCAATGCCTGCAATTCGATTTCCTTAAATCTCAGTGCCTGCAATCCGATTTTCCTGATTCTTAGTGCCTGCAATCAGATTTCCCTGATTCTCAGTGTCTGCACTCCGATTTCCCTGATTCTTAGTGTCTGCAATCCGATTTCTCAGATTGCAATCTGATTCTCATTGCCTGCAATCCGATTTCCCTGATTCTCAGTGCCTGCAATCCGATTTCCCTGATTCTCATTGCCTGCAATCCGATTTCCCTGATTCTCAGTGCCTGCAATCCGATTTCCCTGATTCTCATGGCCTGCAATCCGATTTCCCTGGTTCTCATTGCCTGCAATCCGATTTCCCTGATTCTCATGGCCTGCAATCCGATTTCCCTGGTTCTCAGTGCATTAATGAACAAACGATGAAAATGGTAAAGGAATACACTTTAAATCTGCGGGAAGTAGTTGGTCGACGGTAGCTGAATCGTGCCGAAGGTATCGATCGATTTTGTCTATTTTAATGAAGAAATGCTTGCTCAACTGGTTTGTCCATAACTGCTTCAGTGAGCAGGTATTTGCTACACGGCGTTTCGCACTCCGGCCACGACCAGCTGCACGCCACCCGAATCGTGAAAACCTACCAACGACTAGAAGGAGTCGAGCTGGACGTTAATTACAACGGCAACCAGTTTGGCGCAGTGCCGATAGGCGTCAAAGTAGATGTTGTGGCCAGCATCAAACTTGGCACCAATCAATCTGCGGTGCTTGATTTTGGAAACGGTCAGAGTAGTACATTAAATAATATGATTGGTAAGAGTCCTGTTTTTTCACCCTTTTCTATGAATTGAATCGATTTTTCTCAGAATGTTTTTGTCTGAAGACTTACTTGATAAATTAGCAGATTTTTAAGGCAGACAAACAAATCTTATTTCAGAGCCGATGGCCCGAACGTTTCGCAAGCTGAGCGCGAAGCAATACGAAGGAACGGCACTTTGAGAACCCGTATTGCCAGTTCAAGCTCGCCTCTGATAATACTTCGCGAGTACGATTTTAAGCAGCCGACAACCCTGACACAAGTTCAGTTTCATACGTTTTTGGTGTCGAGCTTTCAAATTGAAGTGAGTGAATAAATCTTGCAAGGCATGCGAGGTATTATTTATGAATCTAAAAAACTTTTGGTCGAATACTATGAAAGATCGGGCTATGAAAAGGGAACAATTGCTTTGAAATGGAATAAAAAACTTTCGGTCAAGATTCGGCGCCCGATAGAAA
Source organism: Macrostomum cliftonense (assembly GCA_950096795.1). NCBI lineage: Eukaryota > Metazoa > Platyhelminthes > Macrostomidae > Macrostomum > Macrostomum cliftonense. Next base: position 30,280 of record CATNEM010000282.1, on the reverse strand, counting down.
CTTATGTGAAATTCTTTTTCTGTCGTTACTAATTAACATATTAACTGCAATTCATCCGAATAAAACCGCATTATTACTCAATTTTAGGTGATTCAATATCGACCAATGTGCTCGAATGTGACCATGTACTGCTACTACAGAAATAGCTGCATTCTAAGGACCTCTAAGTGCCAGGGAACTACTAGAGCCAGCGCTTGCTCAGGCGGGAGTAGATGGAGTTTCGTGGCAGCTGCTTGCGTCAATAATGACACGTTGCAGGTGACCCGCAGCGTCGCTCCATTCTTTGCCGGCAGCTACCAGCTGGTGAAAGGGGTTAACATAACAGCCCAAAACAGGCCTCAACTTGGTCAATCTGAACAGCTCTAATTATTTAGAAGTCCTGCCCGGAGACATCGTCGGCATCAGAGACTCTTCTGTTGGACTTTCTGAGAAGGCCGGTCCCACCTCTGATGTGGTTAACGCTGCCGACGTTGGAGGCCTCCTAACAATCTCTCCGGCACTTGGGCCAAGTGGAGATCTTGCTGTACAACTTTTTCGGCTACAGGCAAAGCCAGTGGTCACTGTCGACTGTGTACAACGACAGTTTCTGCTCCAATGAGAGCGCACTTATTTGCAACGTCGATCGTAATTACACAATAACGCTAATTATCGGAAATTCGACGCCAGTTGCCAAGACGGTCACTGTTCAGATTCCCGTGTCAGGAGCAGTCATGGTAGCCAACACACTTCTGTGTAAGATTAAGCATCGATTAATCAATAATTTTCTTCCGTGCAAAACTAAAAAAATACATTTACACTTTTTTCAGCTCGATCTGGCGTGCCCATTGAATTCGAAGTTCAAAATCACGCCGGAAGCCGCCCAACCTACGCCTGCGATTTCTCTGATGGTATTCCAATAATGCAAAGTGGCAGTAAAACATTTAGCCACGTTTATCAGGTGGATGGAAGTTACCAAGCTAAATGTACCGCTATAAATCTCATATCCACACAGGCCGATACCAAGTGTAAGAAAAATGTCTAGCTGTAGCAGTCTAAATATCATTATTCTACGAACGAGTTAGTATACAAAAATTTTCATATGCAAACTTTTGTTTCAGTTGACCATAGAAATTGAGCATCCTTTAAACAAAAAACAATGTAACTGTGGACTGCAATTCGACCCTAGCTTTGCTACCCGCCAGTGAGGGTAGTCCCAGTGATTCTTCAGTTAGCACAAATTTCCACTTTAACTACACTGGAAATAGCAGCTTCATTCCGAGGAACGCCAATCTCGACTATTACATCATCAATGTCGCCAACGTCTCAACTCCAATCTCGTGGACGCAGTCCAAGCCAACGCACTTCGAAAGACGCAGCTTTACCTACGGAAAATACGACATCTACGGAACGCTGTGGAACCGAGTTTCTAACTTTAGCTTTCAGTGCCAAGTCACTGTGCAGGAGAGGATCATCAATCCAAGACTGGTACCCGAAAGTCGCATTGGTCTCACAAATCAAATCATGACCTTTAACTTCAGTGTAGATTGGGGCTCCGACTACAACTCGAGCTGTTCTTCGGAGATGGCAGCGCTGAAAAACCTGACGATCAATGGGAGACAGCGCGAAGTGCAAGTGAATCACACGTACCTGACTTCTTCAAACTTCACCGTCACTGCTCGAGTCACAAACAGAGTCAGCTCGCACACTATTACACTTGAAGGAACTGCCGTCGAGATTCTACTGGTACCGTTCGGATTTGCTATCTCTGCTCTGAGCGTTGGACTCATTGACATGCGCTCATCAAACATTACGCATCCGAACTTTATTCTGTGTGCAAGCCCAAACTATACATCACAGCCTAATCTGTACTGGGTGGACGTGTCCATCGACAAAGGCGACTCCAGTCCAGTTGTAGGACCTCATCGGCTGACGAGCTGTGCAGCAGGAACTTCAGCCCAACATGCCTCCTGCTCGAGCATTGACCCAAGCCTAATTTTCTGCTACTTGTTTCCTCCTCAAACGTACACATGGACAGGAACTTTACAGCCTCTGTCACGGTATCCAAGCCATCGGACAACAGGAAATCAAGCATAACATCTCCATATTCGCACTCATTGTCGGCTGGAGGTTGTCGCAGTTCCTCACCCCGATGTTGCAGCCGATCCAAGAATGTCAGCGTGGGTACCGCAAAGGACGTTTCCCAAGACCAGACCAGTAACTTTCACAGCTAACATGCGATTCGGCGTAGGTCCAGGCTTGAAGTATTCGTGGGACTTTGGGGACGGAAGCAACACGGAGTCCGCCTCCAACACCGTCAGCCACCAATACGCTAAAGAGGGAAATTACGTCATCAGAGTGAACGCCTCTCACGTACAGAGCACTGCCTCTTCATCAGTCAACATCACAGTGTACAGACCTGTGGATAAGTTAGAGATCGGAGCCGATCTCACTGCATCGATGATGCAGCCATACGAAGTTTCATCGATCTGGGAACTCTGCCAGCAGAGGCCTGCTTCATCGCCGACTTTAGCGCATTCGGAAGAAACGTGGAGGCCAACCAGACTGCACACATGTTCGGCAGTGATGCAGCGTGTCGAACGCTCTCCCCAGTAAGCTCTCAGTATGGCAAGATCTACTGGGACAATCAACTCTCCCAAGAGTACTCCAGACTCTATCAGCAGTCCCTGATTAGCCCTGTACCAACAATTGTTCGCTTCATCAAGAACTTTACGTACTTTGACCAAAAGGTCGTTCGACTGTACGGCTACAACAAGTATTCGATGCAGGAGACCTCCTTCTACATGGTGGTCTCAAGAGGTCCGTGCTCAAAGCCAAAACTCAATCTGTCCTACGCCATGCCGGATCCTCAGTTCTCAAGAGACCAGCTGCTAGTGTTTAACCCCTACTTAAGCGTGAACTGCTACAACAACAGCGTTGACGTTAAAGTGGAAAATAGAGAAATACGACAACGGCACCAGCTCGTGGCAAGACTTTATGCCCACTCTGAAAAATTTTCATCAGACTTATCCCAGTCACGTCAACTACGTAGTCCTGGATGATAAGCTCATATCGGGTGTGATGTATCAGGGTTCAAACGAACAACTCAAGACGTTTATTGTGTTTCCTTTTGCATTTAACTTCCACACGGTGTACAGAGTAACAGTGCAAGCCACGATGGTTGAGGAGCCTGCCCTCAATGCAACTGATTCGATTGTGGTGAACATCTACAAAGCTCCTCTGCGACCTTGTCTTAGCTACAGAGTGTACGACCAAGAGCTGTTTCGTTGGTACACGTTAAAGAGTCCAGCGCAGAGCAAGTTCGGCTTTGAGGTGGAGTTTGACGCGAGCTGCAGCGTCAATCCGAACAAGTTCATTCTTGCTGGAGAGTTCAGCGACTGGGACTTTGAGTACTACTGCAACGCGAGTGCGAGGGAGACTTGGTTTTCGGCCCCGACGGGTCCTATAGCTTTGGACAACCAGCCCAAGAATGTGTGCAACAAAACTACAATATCAGGGTGGATAGTTCAAAACCTAACTTGCTTCACTGCAGATCCTCTGCGAACTAAGCATCACTTTCACGCGTACTCAGAGGTGACTGGAACTACTCAGGCGGATCTGGAAAGATGGATTATATATACGACAATCCAGTTTTTAAACGTGGAAAGACGATGCTATGGCAAAAAAGCAATATCGATATTTGTACTACATGCCTACCCAGCGGTCTGACTCTCCTTTAGTGCTTAACACTCATACCACATTTGAAAAAGAGACGCATAAATCTACGTCGTTGTTAGAGATAAAAACGACCCCTTGATGCAGCCGCAAATTACAATGGTAGTAGCCACCTTCACGCTCGGAATGCCGCCAATCATAACTGACATGTAAGTAAACTGTCAGCTTGCGCCAATAACAGCATTTTAATTACTAATTCAATTTAAAAACGGTAAAATTCAGATGCATCAGCAATTGCAAGAAAAGCGTGTTCCCATCAGACGACTAAATGGAAAGCCGTGCGAGGACAAGGCGATTAACATCAATACAAACATTCCCATAAAATTCCAAACCTCAATCGAGAACTACATACCCGGTGTGAATTTCTATTTCCGATGGCAGATCTCGGATTTAAAATCACCTGTCATGTCCTGCCCAAGTGACTTGTCGCAAAGCTCCGTGTTGGCTCAATTGGACAATTATGAATCAGACCCGGCGCAATTCTGAATGGAGCATAATTGGTTCGTAGAATTGTTTCATAATTAATTTACTCTGATTGTTTTAAACATGAGTCGAAGTCATAATCAGATAGAAATTGTTGAATTGAAGATTTGGCGAAAATGAGAATAGGAAAGGGCTTAGCTGACTTAAGGCCTACAATCTCTTATTTGCCAAAAGAGGTACATTTATAATGGTAAATTCTCGTATGCCGTAGAGAGCGAAAGGCTCAAAAAAACTAAAATTAAATAAGACTAGGAAACCACCCACTTGACTGGACTTTATATTCCCTGTCAGAAAATGCATGGCAAGCACAAATACCAATAATATGCTAATTCAATTTTCCCCTTTATTTTTCAGACGGACAAAACTGCGCGAGTACAGGTAGTTTTTCATGCAATTTTGTTTAAAAACAGTCAATGCGCTCATTAATTTTGATAGATTATCTTTCCACTATAGGTTATGTTCATTAGTGAAGCAATAAAAACTTTCACACGTTATAGGCATCTTCTCTCCTGGACTGTCCATTGACGGCGTTGGCTGCCTTCCGCGCGTATCAAATGGCATCTACATACTGAGAGTAAAGTCTTATCGGGAGGGCTCAAAGTCCAACTATGGCTTCAAGATGCTGTACCTAATGATCAACAAAGCTCCGGACATCAGCCTGCTTAGCGTTAGAGCCATTTCCAAACGTTGGCGAAGCTTTAAGCACGAGATTTCAGTTCACTTGCGAAGGGGCTAGGGATAGCGATGGACCGCTGAAGTACAACATCGGTTACAGCCTGTTGGATAGCGTGAATGGACCCGAAGACTGCATTCCGATTGAGATAGGTAAGTTCATCAGAAATGCCGGGACAAAAAACCGATCGATTTTAGTTAGCAGAAGGTAAAATAAGTGGTGCAATAAGATAATTCGTAAGAATGTTATAGCTTAATTTTTTGTCCAGTATCTACGCACGTATATGCAGTCTGTTGAAAGCTTCAACATGTATAAAATGGACAACGACCTGCGCAGATAATAGGTAGGCTTCAATTAGAAGCTGGCTGTAGCTTCTGATAGCCTTTGGCTGTCACCAGTTAATTTGGGACTCGGGCACAAACCGAACCCACAAGTTGTAATTAAGGATAGATAACTTTTAAAATGTTACTTAGCAGAAATTAAAAATTAGCAGACATTACGTCATTTGTTTAGGCGCCCAAGAGTGCAAGCTGAGACAGGCCGTAACGCTTCCTGGTGGGCCCAAGAAACTTGACAGCAAATGTCACTATTTGTGTCGAAGTATTCGACGCGGCATTTTCTTCATCATTCTTTAAAACTACGAGTCTTGTACGCGTCACTGAGCGACTGATGAGCATCGAAGAAATTAGCAAGGGAAGTCTTAACAGCATCGAAGGCTCCGCTTACGGAGGCAACGCACGAGAAATGGGAAAATCAGCTTTCCAGCAATCAGCTCTTTGAACGCTGCGCGGGCAGAATCACCAACTGAGGTTCAAGAGAAGATCCAGTTCCGACGAACGGTTGTCAATCTAATTTCTAGGTGCGTCAACGCGTCTGACAAAAATGCAACGGCAGAAAATCGATTAAGAGATCTCGAATTCCAGTCTAAAATGCTCAATCTTATTACCGACGCACCGGAGGGAGAGCTAGATGAGGTCGCAGTGCAAACAGCAACGGAAACTTGCAACACAATGGCTAAAATCTCCTTGAAATTTCGCAGCAACGAGATGTTTCTTATAACGAGATTTGTCCAGCGTAAACCGTATCATAAAGTCCAGTGAAAGCATTTTAGTTTCTACTAACAATGCAGTAACCGAAAGTCAACGTGGTTCAACTTCCAACAGGGAAAACTTAGGTTCGAAGCAGTTAAACAATTACGAATATGCTGCAAGCTCGCTGGCAAATAAAATGGTCACCGACGAACGACGAACCCACGTTTCTACGGGAAATATAAGCATCGTGGTCGTGAAGCGTCAGCCGAGTAATCTGAAGAATGGTGAGTTTATAACTGGTTCAAATTGCCAACAGCATTGTAAAAACGCTCGTACGAGTATCAGCTAACGGTTTTCTTCTTATAATTCCATTTCTCTAGCAAAGCTAAAGGCCAGTGGTTCAACCGAATGCGACAGCTTTAAGCTCGGCGACTTCAAGGATAGCTCAGGAAATAACGTTCTGATGGAACAAGACCCACGAAATCCGAACTTAACAGTTCCATCTCAGGCAGCACTTACGAAAGTAAGTAAAGATGATTAACACTGTAAAAAAACAGGTAGCATAAATAGAATTTTTTGCTTTTCAGGTCATAAAAAGCAAGTCCAACCTGTTCGCAAGTGCTAAAGGCGGTGAAAACATGACTTCGAGCACCTACTCAATCAGTGTGTCGTCAGTTTCACGTGGGATTACGATATCAGCGATTTGGGCCCATCATCTTGGATTGAATGCGACTCAATAATATCCTTGGAGACAATGAAACCGTTCCAGTACGTTTGTCGGACTACGGATCGATCAACGGCTCTACAGACTCAGAAAATTCTTGTGGATACCAGCAATGCTTTGTTCGTTAAAGTTGAACGGTTCTTTAACCTGACAGACGCTCGCAACGAAACGATATAGCCAATCTTACAGGCTACGGCTTCTTGGTGTACTTCAAGTCAGGAAAGGCACCAACTGAGGATTCATACGACCAACTGTGCCAATTGCCATTGCCACCTACTACCATGTGTGATGCGCCATCAAACGTGACAGACGTAAGCACGACAGCCAACACTACCTCTGAGAACAAGCCGGAACCCTGCATCTGTAGGAACAAACTCGTCCGAATGGCGTTGCTCTCCGCTGGCTGAATATAACGAAACATCTCTGCCCACTGGGCCCGAGTGGCGGATTGCCAAATGCATCTGCAACTCTAGCTTGTGCCTTGCTACCAGCCAATTAGATTCCACTGATAGTTGTGCAACGTCCAACTCTTATCAACCAAACTTGTGGACCTGCTTCTTATCTGTTGACGACCTCAATACGTAAGTATGCATGTAATACAGTATTACTGTATTACTGGCCTGCGTGGCGGATAAAAGATGAACAGAAGACATACGATGCTTCGAAAAATATATTTCGGCTTTTCTAGAAGAATCTAGAGCAATAAACTCTACAAGGATGATGTGCAAGATAAGGAAAGAAATGTGCAATTTTCACAAAAAAGACATCCAGCCCAATCAACCCCCCTTCAAACCTCTTATTCTCTGTCTGGAGGTGTGCAGTTCTATGTGCCTCTTACGCCCTTCTGAGTTCTGTTTGGCTGTCTATACGTCTTCTGTGCTATACCTTCTTTCTTTATTAATTTATTCATGCTAACTATTGGCTAAATTGCAGCAACTATGTTTACTCAACTCATTAACTTTTCGACTGCGTCTTTTTCTGGCTCTGCCATTAAGGCAATCTTATTCAGCGAATAGTTTCATTTGAGGGGTTCACTTTACGACCGAATCAAATTTTAGTTGTAGTGAATTATTCCTTGCTTTAATTTTGCACTATTACAGCCGGAATCGGAGCAAACAGTCTATTTTGGCGTTCGAGCAATTCAGCGTCTATTGACGGGAAGCAAACACTGAAAAACAGAGATGAAAGCGACGTTGTCGGCCAGATCAATAGCAAAAATTCAAAGGAAAATGGCTACCAGTACCTGAGCATCGATTTTAAAAGTACAGCTTTCACTGCCGGATGCTTTTTCTTCGACACAAATGCCTCTCAGTTCAGCAATATTGGTGTTCATGTAAGTGCCCATCAAATTCAGTCTACTTAAAGTTTTAGTCTGTGCTAAAAACTATTTCGAAAACTCAATCCCCCACAGGTTGTCAGTGCAGCACACCGACAGAGACCCAGTGCTTCAGTAGCCACATGACATCTTTTATGTCATCCTTCTACGTGCCTCCATTAGCTTTTAATCCATCAGATTCTGCCTGCTCAAGTTGGACTCTAACCCCATCGCCCTGAGCGTTGTGCTGGCCTTGGTTTGCTTCTATATAATCGTTGTCGTGTGGGTTCGCAAAAGAGACAAAGACGATTTGAAGAGGGTCGGCGTTACCCCGCTGCAGGATAATACCAGCTGACGAATTCCGGTATGTCTTTTAGTTTGCTTCATTAGGAAATCATTATTAATCCTAGCATCCAGTTTTTACTTTAAATTGTGTCAAAATTACTAGAAACGGACGAGAGGGCAAAAAAGCGGCACTTAAAAAATTGGGGATAACATAACACTCATACTCAGCAATTGTCGAATAAAAAACTTACCGTAGATAATACAACAGTTTGACGTATAGAATCCTCTGTCTTGATAAAATTTACACTCGAAATTTTCAGGTACGAGCTGACATTCTGGACAGGAGCAAGACGACATGCCGGCACGACCGCTCAAGTGTCATTCTGCCTTATTGGAGAAGAATCTGAGACGGAAGCGCGGCCAGTTTTGATACAAAGAGACCCGTGCTGCAGACGGGTTCCGTTGACTCGTTCTACATGACGACTCCCAGCAATCTTGGCCGCCTCACACATGCCAGAATTTGGCACGATAACACCGGCTCAGATCCAAAGTGGTACTTCAGCCGAATGCTTGTTGAGGATTTGCAAACAGGGGACAAGTACTTTTTCATCTGCAATCGCTGGTTTGCGTTTGATGAAGATGATGGAATGGTGAGGCTCAATTTATTACAAATGAATTCCAAAATATGACTTAGAAGTGGAAAAATTAACTAGTCTTTTTCGTTTTTAGGTGGACAGGGTTTTACCCGTGTCCGGTATGGAGGAGGTCAGAAAGTTCGACGTCGTCTTCTGGAGCAAGGCGCAGAAAAACCTCAACGACGGCCATCTATGGCTCTCGGTGGTTACCAGGTCTCCCAGGAGCAAGTTCACGAGAGTACAGCGAGCCACTGCCTGCCTGGTGTTGGTCAGAGCACCATGATGGTCAACCTGATGTTCTACGGCCAGTCGAAACGCGTCGAGAGTCCACAGCTCATTGAGTTCGGCCCGATAAAGCTCACTGCTCACAGCATCTACCTGGCGACTGTGTCCTCACTCATCATTCTGCCCATCAATGTTCTCATAGTCGTGCTCTTCAAAAACAGGCGCAACAAGCCAAAGAGCGCTTCAAAAGTGAAACCACGAGGACCAGTCACATTGGATGAGGAGAGCAGCCAAGGAAGTTCTGAGAAATATGCTGTTGGCGACTCGACACCCGACAGTGGAGAAGTAGCGGAAAGATCGATCAAATCGAAAATTGTTGCTCGACTTCGCCCACTTATTCGTCGCGTGTGCCCCTGCCTTGGTGGTCCTACATCATCGGCTACATTCTGTCCCTGCTCAGCGTAGCTGCGTGCACCTACCTGATGGTTGAGTTCGGAGGAGTCCTCGGCGAGGAGAAGACGTCCGAGTGGCTCGCCTCGATGCTCGTCACTTTGCTGCAGTCGATTGTCCTGATCCAGCCAGTGAAAATCGTGGTGATTGCGTCGTCTACGCCCTGTTGGTGAAGAAGATCGACGAGGGACGAGGACGAGGTGACGAAGGAGATGGTAGCCGCGGGTCTACCGCCGGTGCACGAGAGACTCACCATCAAGGACCTCACGGACCCCAGCAAGAGGGAGATGTTCTTGAAGTCGAAGCGAGCTCCACCGCCACCTGACGAGCACATTTTGCGCGAGTTGAGAGAGCAACGGTGAGGAAAAGTTTTTAAACCAAAAATGTCAAAGTTTTCTTTTAATACATATTTTGCAGAGAGCACTACGAAGCCGGAAAAATTATTTGTTTTGGGATCAATTTTTTTCATTTCTGGAATTTCGAATTTGCAATTATAATTTTATAGGTTTTTTTCGTTTTAGGATCCGAGAAAACAATATGAACGATATCCTCAAGGACATTGCATTCTACATTCTATTCCTTGTGGTTCTAATGATGGCCGCCTACACCAGTCAGGACTATAGATCCTATCTACAGAATAATTACGTCAAAAAGATGATGACCAACGGCATCTACGTGCTCAATGAGACCCATAAAGCCAAGACAATGTCCTCAGCCGTGCGCCGCGAATCCGTGTGGGACTACCTGAACAACACAGTTGTGCCGACAGCCTATCCAGTGGCTTGTTACAATGGCGAATACTGTAATCAAGTTGGTTTGAACTGGACCGCTGATCCTAACCTCATGCTCGTTCGAATGGCTCAGCTGAGCAGCTGCGGATTAAGAAAGCCGTGGACAAGTGCAAAATATCCGCCTATTTTGCCAACATTATTAGCACTTGCCGACCAGAGTACAGCATGTTACGCGATGACGAACGATCGTTTTCACCCGGATGGTTCTTGGCTAATGCACCAGTAAGATGACAAACAGTTCTCGTATTTGGCAGATAAGCTAAATTATTATAGTCACAATGGCAAAGAGTATTTAGTGCATAAGCAAAATTTTATTCTGGTAGTGTAGAATGACTTTTGGTAGTTTAGAATGCACTATTTTACTCTTCTGTCATTTTAGGATAACTCACTGGTGCCTCTTTAGTTGGTAGTCAGAAGGTTATAACTGTTACATTAAATTGTACCTTCCAGCCCCGACTTTACCGGAGTGGAGCTATACCAGCGCTTTGGAAATGTACGGCACACCAGTTAGTGGTAGTCTTTCAACGTACTCGGGTGGCGGCTACGTTGCCTCGCTTGGCCGAAATCGAAACGAAGCTCGAGGCCAAAGTGACGAGCCTTGCTGACAAAGGATGGCTGGATTTGTACACTAGAGCGGTATTCGTAGAGATGCTTCTTTACAATCCAAACACGAATCTATTTACATTCTGCGAACTACTGCTCGAGTTCTACAATGGTGGCGCTTTCTTCCCGGAACCGATGATCTTTACGCTGAGACTGGACCGTTACGTCGGAGCCAACGGAGTCTTTTATCTCGCTTTGGACATCGTGGCGCTTATCTTTATCGTTGTTTTCATGATCAAAGAGATCCGAGCATTGCACAAGAAAAAGTGCAGTTACTTTCAGGCAAGAAAATATCTAGACTGATTTTTTTCACTAATTTCAATATGATCGAGAGTTTTTATCATCTAATTGTAAATTAGCTTAAAACTATCGATGACTTACAAAATTTATTTACAGGAAGCATTCAACGTTATGGACTTTTGCCTGCTGTTAGTCAGCTGCGCGGAAATTGGACTGTTTGCCACTCGAATTTTCGCGCAGAAGGCTGTATCCTATCTACTAAGAACGTACCCGAACAAGTTCGTCAACTTCCAGTGGCTCATTCTGTGGCAACAAGTGAGCTATTTTTTTACCATATAGTTGACTGTTTAGGATCTGTTACTGATACATAATTAAAGCTATTACTACATTAACGAAATATTGCAGATGAACCAGCTGTTCATGGGCCTGATCGTGTTTATCTTCACTGTTAGATTTCTGCGCTTATTGACGTTCAATCGCAAGATGCGCATGCTTGGCTGCGTGCTGCACAAGGCAGTCAAGCCGCTGCTACACTTCGGAATTGTCTTCGGCATCATGTTCTTCGCGTTTGTTCAGATGGGCTACCTGATGTTCTTCCGTAATGTGGAGAGCTTCAAAACGCCAATTGCCACGTGGAAACTCTGGGCGTTATGACGCTGAGTGAGTCACGTCACCCAAATGTCAATTTAATTAAACAAGTTGCTGGTCAAAGATGGCGTACCCTTGCTCGAAGCTTTAGCACCCCCTTATCTAGCAGTTACACCCATGCTTTTAGCCCATGCCTTAGATTAAATTTCTGTTTCGATCATTTTGCAGACAAGTTCGACTTTACAACCTTCATAGTTGGCGGCGGAACCTCGGCATGATATTCTTCTTCTTCTATATGCTATTCGTCTCTTTCATCCTTATTAACTTCTTCTTAACCATCATTCTGGAGAGGTTTCTCCGCCGTCAAAGCCGACTGGGCGAATGACTCGAACGAGTACGAGATTGTTGACTACACGATATCCTGTCTGAAATCGCTGTTCGGTTGTAAGGAGGCTGTCAATAAGCTGCATCATATTGACACTAGATTTAACTACATGCAAGGTAGGTTTATGTGTGGAATATTACCATTTCTATTGAATTAAATCACTGGATGCAACACAGCTTGGATTTTGACTACATTTTGCTATGTCATGCTAAGTTGGTCTTCACGCAAGGCGACTCCTTCCATCTCTTTTTCCCTATGTTGGATCGATGAGCAGTAATTTAAAAGTGCACTGAAATCCTATTGTTAATGCAGAGACATGGGACGCGGAGGAGCGCTTAGTGGAGCTGGACGGCAAGCTGGACCAGCTCGAGCTGTACATCTGCACGGCTGGTATTCGAATCAACGAGAAAGAGGCCAAAGCTATCAAGGCCAGACTCACCGGGAGAAGATGGTGTTCGATGGAGAGTAACTGTGCCTGTTTTTTTCTCGATAAACTCTCTTTACTAACTGTTTCGTTTCTTAAAACTTCACTGTACTTTAGCTAAAATGATAGGTTTTTCATTCCGACACGGCCGAAAATGGTGTTAGATAGGAGCCTGACCGTATGGGTCTTAGAAATCTCTTAGAAAAAGTCTTAGAAACAAACTTGAAAGCATCGGCGGAAACGAGAAGCATTATTAGAAAGTTGCCACTACAAAAGTCCTATCTAAGGCCGAACTATAACGTTTTTACCTGATGAACTACAAAGTTCAAATTAATTTTTGATTGTCTAATCAAAAAGTTTTTCTTCATCTGTGTATTTATTTTTACTATATCGAAAAAATACCACTATTCTTTGTCTAAATACGACAGTAATCAAAGTTGACTTTTAAAGAAAACACATTCTATTTATTTCCTTGACTTTTAATGTCTTCTAAGCAAAATTATTTTCTTAACAGTAAAAAATTTAAGACTTTATGAGTACAAGTGATATTTCTTATGTTGTGCCTTCTTATCCTTTATTCTTCTTAATATTTACAAATCTTATGGATTTATAGCTGTACAAATGCTTACTTTTAACTTTTATAGGTTTTTCTGCTTATGTAGAAGATTCTTTACTTCTTGAAACTTTCACTAGCAAATTTTCACTGATATTTAATTATTTCAAAGGAAATATTTAAAAAATTAAAATACATTCTTGAGATAGGCTCTTGTAACAGCTCTATTAAATCTGACTATTTTTTAGAAGCATTCAAACACATTTTTATACTGTTGCTAATTTTATCTGAATTTCGAAGAGACCTGTTTTGCAATGTACAATGTTCAGGTGTCTATGTGACAGACAGATTTCTGTCTGCCTTAGTTGTCTGTCTCATGTGTCTGTCTCAGTTGTCCGTCTCTGTCTTAGGTGTCTGTCTGTCTCAGTTTTCTATCCATCTCAGGTGTTTGTCTGTCCAGGTGTTTGTCTGTCTTAGTTGTCTGTCTGTCTCAGGTGTTTGTCTGTCTTAGTTGTCTGTCTGTCTCAGGTGTTTGTCTGTCTTAGTTGTCCTGTCTGTCTGAATTGTCTGTCGGTCTGTCTTTTTATATTAATTTCGAGAAGACCTGTGTTTACAATTTTTCAGCAAAAGAAGATAGACCATGCTGTCATTGCAAAGCATAGGTGAAAGGGCAAAGTTAAATCTCTCTTGAAGATTTTTAACAAGACATTACTGGCAAGTATTACTGGCTGGTGAGTTGAGTTGGATTTACTACGAGTTAAAAGCAAAAAATACTCAGCAGCCAGTTATGAAGAGCTTCCGGGCGTGAACTTGGTCTGAAGCCGGTTAAATTGAGAAATTACGCGCTAATGGTAAGCTCCAACCTCAGAAGGAAAGGGAAAAACGGAAGTGGAAAGAGATTATTATGCGCTGCAGACTCATTGTGCAAGAATCATAATGAGAAGTTTTCCACCAAAAAACGAAGCCTCTCCACACTTTGGTTAACAGAAGAATAATGCAACGGAAGATGAGTAATTTTTCTTACTACACGCAAAAATCACTGTTATTATAAAAGCTTAAGTAGGCTGAATGAAGTTAGCAGTACTGCAACAGAAGACATGGCTGGAGCAACGCATTCAATGCCTGAAGGCTACCAGCTACCCGTACAAGGTGGTGAAAAAGCAGTCCAGTCTACATTGTCGCTAACAACAGCACAGCAGCCGAATTCGTCAACACGCCCGGAGGAGGAGCAACAGCAGTCGAACGCGTCAGCAGGGCACTTTGCAGTTGCTAATTGGAGGCAGAGGAAGCTGGCGAGCCAAGTGAGTTGAAACATGTTTTCACGGCAATGAAGGAGTGGAAATTTCAAAAGTGCCATTCTATTTTAATAATTCATTTTCCAACTCAGGTTCGAATCCTAGGTAAGCATCGGCGCTCCCGTCAGCAAACAGCAGCAAGTTCAGCTCGAGTCCCAGCCGTCTAATCCGACCAAAACTTCAGCCTCATCATCGAACACGAGCAAGTCATCAGTTGGCGATCTGCGACGCCAGCTGCGCTACCTGCCTGCGCCCGATCGCGCCAGGAACTTGATGAGAAGCAACATCAAAATGATTATCAGCAGCAGCAGCAGTGCCGCAGGTGGAAAAAGCACAGAAGCCTGGAGAAGCAGCAACAGCTAGAAGAGCCAATTGAGTCTCATCGTCAGCCGCCAAGGACAGCTCTGATGTCTCGAGACTTGTTTCATTCTGGACTGTCTGTCGAGCAGAAGTTCGAACGGTACCTTCGACTGCACTGCCTGAATCAACAGCAAGGCAGCAGGGATACCGAGCCGGGGCAGGGCCAATCTCACAGAAGTGAACAGTGGGATGCGGGAAACGAGGCTGGGCTCAGAGTGGTAGGCGGGCACTTGACTCGACAGCAACGATTGAAGCCGAGCGATTGCGGACCGAAGACTGACAGATAGACTAAAATTATCCACTTAGTTGTACAATTGGTAAAATCGGAAAGTGCGATTCTCCGTAACTGCACACTTTGACACGTAATCATCCCCCAGTTGCAAGGTCTGTGTAGTAAATTCACCTGCGCAACACACGCTTAGCCTTCACGAAATCAATTAGCAAGATTAAAAAAACGTTACTTTCTTTGACGGAAAATTTACACCGACCTGATCGCCAAAGTCAAACTCAAGGAACAGTGACTTTTCATTAGTTTTATTTTGTCAATGCAAGACAGAACCAGCAAAACGAAGAACAGGAGCAGTGCTCAGAGATTTAAAAATGCAGGAAAGCCAAGTCAGTTCCGGTTTAGATCAGTCAATTTCGCAGATTCTGCTTCGAAAACTGTCCGTCTGTTCCAGGTCTGTCTGTCTTAGCTGTCTGTCTGTCTTAGTTGTCTGTCTGTTTCAGTTGTCTGTCTGTCTCAGTCGTCTGTCTGTCTTAGTTGTCTGTCTGTCTCAGTTGTCTGTCTGTCTCAGTTGTCTGTCTGTCTTGTTGTCTGTCTGTCTTAGTTGTCTGTCTGTCTTGGTTGCTGTCTGTCTTAGTTGTCTGTCTGTCTTGTTGTCTGTCTGTCTTGGTTGTCTGTCTGTCTTAGTTGTCTGTCTGTCTCAGTTGTCTGTCTGTCTCAGTTGTCTGTCTGTCTTGGTTGTCTGTCTGTCTTAGTTGTCTGTCTGTCTCAGTTGTCTGTCTGTCTTGGTTGTCTTTCTGTCTTCGTTATCTGTCTGTCTCAGTTGTCTGTCTGTCTCAGTTGTCTGTCTGTCTCCGTTGTCTGTCTGTCTTAGTTGTCTGTCTGTCTTGGTTGTCTGTCTGTCTTAGTTGTCTGTCTGTCTCAGTTGTCTGTCTGTCTCAGTTGTCTGTCCTGTCTCAGTTGTCTGTCTGTCTCCGTTGTCTGTCTGTCTTAGTTGTCTGTCTGTCTTGGTTGTCTGTCTGTCTTAGTTGTCTGTCTGTCTCAGTTGTCTGTCTGTCTTAGTTGTCTGTCTGTCTCAGTTGTCTGTCTGTCTCAGTTGTCTGTCTGTCTCAGTTGTCTGTCTGTCTCAGTTGTCTGTCTGTCTCAGTTGTCTGTCTGTCTCAGTTGTCTGTGCGTCGCAGTTTCTAGAAGTCTGGTTCTGTCGATCACTTTTGCGAAGTCATCACACCTTGCGGAGCAATTTCTTTCTGGTCTTGCGAATTTTCGCTGGATTTTTAATGGAGCACGTGATCTCAGCTTTGCGCAGATTCTCCTCGCGACGCTTTCGCTTAGCCGCTAGACGAGCCCGTCGCTCGTCGGCCTCTTCTTTGCGTCTGGCCCGCAGCTCGGCTTTCCATGGCTTTGGCCGCCTGCTGTGCCAGCTTCTGCTGCATCTTTTTTGACCAGGCGCTGTGGAACACCCGGTCGCGCTTGGCCGCCGAGGAGCGGTCGGTGCGGACCGACTTCCACGACTTGCCAGATTTTGGCTGGCCGCGCACAGGGGCCGCCTCGCTGACGATCGGCTGCGGCGGCGGCGGCGTCGTCGATGACTGGAAGGACAATGAGAAAAAGCGAGGCATTAATGAAATATTGAAGTCTGTTGAAACTGACTATTGGGCGGAACGAGAAATTATGCTCAGATAATTTTAGGGCAAGGAAAAACAACTGGAATGAGGATAAGCCCTTAATCTGTTTAAAGCGCCAGAGAAAGGCTAACTGTAATCCACTAAAGTACATGAGGAAGGCCAACTGTAATCCATTAAAGTACATTAGGAAGGTTAACTGTAATCCACTAAAGTACATAAGGAAGGCTAAATGTAATCCACTAAATTACATGAGGAAAGCTAACTGTAATCCACTAAATTACATGAGGAAAGCTAACTGTAAGTCACTAAAGTACGCGAGAAAAAGGCTAACTATAAGTCACTAAAGTACATGAGAAGGGCTAACTCAACTATAACTCACTAAAGTAAATGAGAAGGGCTAACTCAACCGTAAGTCACTAAAGTACATGTAAATATACATATACACGAGGATAGCAAATAATTAAAACAGCCACACTGAATCATTAAATTAGGCATGAACTTAAGTCAAGAGCTGCTGGCCCGCAAAAGTACAGAAGGCAGATGGATTTTTTTGTGGTCGAATATTACAATGTGTTTTTTATGTTAGCCGAAAGACAGCAGTAGTTACGTCAGCAATAAATAATGATGGTTTCGGTGGTGCAATTCGCAAATATTTTAATTATTAATAACTAATTATTAATGAGTCGATGGCATCAAACTCAGTAGGACATAATTTTTTTGTAGCAATGCTGTTTTTGCACAAGATCAGATCAATAGTCAGGTGGGAAGATAAATGAGTAAAAAATATTAATATAGCGATAAGCAAAATCATAATTATACATTATAGTTGGTTGCGCGAAAATGACAATACTAAAGTATTTTAACCAAGGTTTTTTTACAAAGGGAATTATGACTTATTATTATCTAAGGATATAACTTACTGGCGGATGACTTAAATTTCACAGGCTTAAGTAAAACAAAAAATTCGCTCACTTAGATGTAGCATGGTTAAATGAGTTTTTTTACTAAATGAATTGATAATTTAATAAGCACTAAAGCATGCGATGGTGATAATGAGTTACATTGTTGAGTAATTAAATTAGCAAATTAAATGTGGCAAGTGAGCTAAGGCGCTTCCTCAATATAATGCTCAACTGGAGACATTCAGAAACAAAAATATTGCAGCAGTTGTGTTTGATAAGTGTCGGGTATGTTTGACAATTTTAAATAACGAAATTTTAAATTGCTTTGAACATTGTTGAATTACTGACAATTTCAAATGATGAGTTTAAAAAAATGTGAAAGGCCATCATAAAAAAGAGTTAGTTACTAATACTTAGCATGAAAATGATAGCCCAGTACAAAAACGTTATTAAGCCAGTGCGATGAAATAAGTTTTCACATTTCCAATAATTTCTCTGTTAAAATTATAAATAACTTTAAAGATTTTTACTAAGATGAGAGGCCAATTAAACTTCAAGATGTCAAAACTAAAACCCCCGATGAGAGGGCCACTCAAATCCGTGACCTCTAAAATCCAAGATGTAAGCGGAGAGGGGAGGCCACTCACACCCGAGATGTCAGCGGAGGGGGAGGCCACTCACACCCGAGATGTCAGCGGAGGGGCGAGGCCACTCACACCCGAGATGTCAGCGGAGGGCGAGGCCACTCACACCCGAGATGTCAGCGGAGGGGCGAGGCCACTCACACCCGAGATGTCAGCGGAGGGGGGAGGCCACTCACACCCGAGATGTCAGCGGAGGGGAGAGGCCACTCACACCCGAGATGTCAGCGGAGGGGGAGGCCACTCACACCCGAGGATGTCAGCGGAGGGGGAGGCCACTCACATCCGAGATGTCAGCGGAGGGCGAGGCCAACTGACACCCGAGATGTCAGCGGAGGGGAGAGGCCACTCACACCCGAGATGTCAGCGGAGGGCGAGGCCACTCACACCCGAGATGTCAGCGGAGGGGGAGGTTACGCCACTTAAAACCAAATAATGTGAGCAGAGGTACAGCTAGGCGACTCAAAAACCCTGCAATGCAGGGAAAAAAAAGCAGCTGCAGGCCACAAAATTCCAATCAGCAATGACTGGAAGGACAGCAGAGCAAAGCAAAGGTGGTTAAAAGCTTTCAAGTTATAAGAAAAAATAATTCAAAGAATTAGCTCTTATCGGCAGACGTTCAAGCAGCATTGGATAATAATAAAAGAAACAGAAGCTGAGCCGCACACAAAGCCCGTCACTGAACAGCTAAGGGGCCCCGCAGCCGCAGTCTGGGCGACTGTTTCAACGCTGCTATTGGAAGCAATTCGACTCAGTGTTGGAGGCCAAACCCTGACGAGTCCTATTAGAGAAAGCCCTTGGTACCGTCAGGTCGGATTGGCTGCCTGATCAGCACGAGCCGGGGACCCTCCTGCGAGTCCACTAGGGTTTTCAGACGATGCCGAAGTCGATCTGGTCTTGGCTGGCGGCGGCAACGGCTGGAACCGGCGGCTCCTTCGACTGATTGGACGAGGAAGGATGCTGAATTCTTTGTGGTCGACGACTTTGAGGCAGCCTGAGTCTGCTGCTGCTGTTGCTGCTGCTGTTGCTGCTGCTGTTGTTGAGAGTTGGAGGCTGCCAAGATCGTCGGCGGTCGCAGCAGCAGCAGCGGAAGCTGAAGCAGAGGCGGACGGCTTGTCAAGGAGGCGAACATTGCAGGCTACGCTGGCGCCAGTGGCGGGGAATTCCAGCAGCTGGAACTGGACGCGGATCGTTTCTGGCGCCGCCGGAGATCTGAAATGATTTTTTGATGATGAGAGGGGGGAACACGGAGAGAGGAGATAGGGGAACGATCACATGAGAGATGAGAGGGGGAAGATCATAGAGAGATGAGAGGGGGAAGATCATAGAGAGATGAGAGGGGGAAGATCATAGAGAGATGAGAGGGGGAGAACACAGAGAGATGAGAAGAGGAAAGAACACAGAGAGATGAGAGGGGGAAGATCATAGAGAGATGAGAGGGAGAAGATCATAGAGAGATGAGAGGGGGAGAAACACAGAGAGATGAGAAGAGGAAAGAACCAGAGAGATGAGAGGGGAAGATCATAGAGAGATGAGAGGGGGAGATCATAGAGAGATGATAGGGGGGGAGATTCATAGAGAGATGAGAGGGGGAAGATCATAGAGAGATGAGAGGGGGAGAAAACAGAGGGACGAGAGGGGGAGAACACAGAGAGATGAGAGGGGAAGCTCATAGAGAGATGAGAGGGGGAGACACAGAGAGATGAGAAGAGGAAAGACACAGAGAGATGAGAGGGGAAGATCATAGAGAGATGAGAGGGGGAGATCATAGAGAGATGATAGGGGGGAGATCATAGAGAGATGAGAGGGGAAGATCATAGAGAGATGAGAGGGGGAGAACAACAGAGGGACGAGAGGGGGAGAACACAGAGAGATGAGAGGGGGAAGCTCATAGAGAGATGAGAGGGGGAGAACACAGAGAGATGAGAAGAGGAAAGAACACAGAGAGATGAGAAGAGGAAAGAACACAGAGAGATGAGAGGGGGAAGATCATAGAGAGATGAGAGGGGGAAGATCATAGAGAGATGAGAGGGGGAGAACACAGAGAGATGAGAGGGGAAGATCATAGAGAGATGAGGGGGGAGAACACAGAGAGATGAGAGGGGGAAGATCATAGAGAGATGAGAGGGGGAGAACACAGAGAGATGAGAAGAGGAAAGAACACAGAGAGATGAGAGGGGGAAGATCATAGGAGAGATGAGAGGCGGAAGATCATAGAGAGATGAGAGGGGGGAGATCATAGAGAGATGAGAGGGGGAGAACACAGAGAGATGAGAAGAGGAAAGAACACAGAGAGATGAGAGGGGGAGAACACAGAGAGATGAGAGGGGGAAGATCATAGAGAGATGAGAGGGGGGAGAACACAGAGAGAAGAGAAGAGGAAAGAACACAGAGAGCATGAGAGGGGGAAGATCATAGAGAGATGAGAGGGGGAGGAACACAGAGAGATGAGAGGGGGAAGATCATAGAGAGATGAGAGGGGGAGAACACAGAGAGATGAGAAGAGGAAAGAACACAGAGAGATGAGAGGGGGAAGATCATAGAGAGATGAGAGGGGGAGAACACAGAGAGATGAGAAGAGGAAAGAACACAGAGAGATGAGAGGGGGAAGATCATAGAGAAGATGAGAGGGGGGAGAACACGAAGAGTTGAGATGGGGGAGAAACACATGTCAGTTGTCTACCTGAGCGAAGCGGACAGCAGACGGGCTTCTCCCTGCCGGCGCAGTTGGTACATGATGATGCCGGGCTCGGTGTCGGCCCTGATGCAGCACCCCGGTGAGCAGCTGCGGCCGCATCAGAGTCAGCCGATCAGCCGAGGCGGCCGCGGCCTCGGGCGGCAGACGGCAGAGGTCGAATAGCGCAACAAGTGTCTGTTCCGGCGGCAGCTTCAGCCACCGTGAACTGGCACCAGATCGCCGACGTTACCCTTGAGATCGTCGCCGATAAGTTCGTTAGCATCGAATTGAAAGGACTGGCCGTCGGACACCAGCAAGGCCTCGGCCGCTGGAGGCCGGCACGGCGGCGGCAACAGGCGGCACGTGGACGACGCCTTCGCGTCGCGGCTCCCTTGCAGGCCGAAGTTGTTGAAGACCCCGGAGCTGCCAGCCAAGCCGAAGGTTTCACCAGGGTCCAGCTCGATGCGGGGTAGCCCGGCGGAGACGGTCGCGACGATCTGTGGCGGCGTTGAAGGCCACTCGATCGCCGGGTCGGAGGTGCAGCGGCTGGTCAAATCGGCGGTGGCCGAAGGGCAGCTGGACGAAGGCGCCGGTATCCGGCACTGGAAGCTGACCTGCGGGACGGCGGGGGGCGATTCTTAGCTGGGTTTCATGCCGATTCTCAGCTGGGTTTCATGTCGATTCTCAGGCTGGGTTTCATGTCGATTCTCAGCTGGGTTTCATGCCAATTCCCAACTGGGTTTCATGCCGATTCCCAACTGGGATTCATGGGGATTCCCAACTGGGTTTCATGCCGATTCCCAACTGGGTTTCATGCCGATTCCCAACTGGGATTCATGGGGATTCCCAACTGGGTTTCATGGGGATTCCCAACTGGGTTTCAATGCCGATTCTCAGCTGGGTTTCATGCCGATTCCCACTGGGTTTCATGCCGATTTTCAACTGGGTTTCATGGGATTCCCAACTGGGTTTCATGCCGATTCTCAGCTGGTTTTCATGGGGATTCCCAACTGGGTTTCATGCGATTCCCAACTGGGTTTCATGCCGATTCTCAGCTGGGTTTCATGGGATTCCCAACTGGGTTTCATGCCGATTCCCAACTGGGTTTCATGCCGATTCTCAGCTGGGTTTCATGCCGATTCCCAACTGGGTTTCATGGGGATTCCCAACTGGGTTCATGCGATTCCCAACTGGATTTCATGGGGATTCCCAACTGGGTTCATGCCGATTTCCAACTGGGTTTCATGCCGATTCCCAACTGGGATTCATGGGGATTCCAACTGGGATTCATGGGGATTCCCAACTGGGTTTCATGCCGATTTCAACTGGGTTTCATGCCGATTCCCAACTGGGATTCATGGGATTTCCCAACTGGGTTTCATGGGGATTCCCAACTGGGTTTCATGCCTATTTCAACTGGGTTTCATGCCGATTTTCAACTGGGTTCATGCCGATTTCCAACTGGGTTTCATGCCGATTCCCAACTGGGATTCATGGGGATTCCCAACTGGGTTTCATGGGGATTCCCAACTGGGTTCATGCCTATTTCCAACTGGGTTTCATGGGGATTCCCAACTGGGATTCATGGGGATTCCCAACTGGGTTTCATGGGGATTCCCAACTGGGTTTCATGCTATTTCCAACTGGGTTTCATGGGATTCCCAACTGGGTTTTCATGGGGAATTCCAACTGGGTTTCATGCAGATTTCCAACTGGGTTTTCATGCCGATTCCCAACTGGGTTTCATGTCGATTCCAACTGGGTTTCATGCCGATTCCCAACTGGGTTTCATGCCGATTCCCAACTGGGTTTCATGCCGATTCCCAACTGGGTTTCATGCCGATTCCCACTGGGTTTCATGGGGATTCCCAACTGGGTTTCATGCCGATTCCCAACTGGATTTCATGGGATTCCCAAACTAATTTCATGGGGATTCCCAACTGGGTTTCATGGGATTCCCAACTGGGTTTCATGCCGATTTCAACTGGGTTTCATGCCGATTCTCAACTGGGTTTCATGTCGATTCCCAACTGGTTTCATGCCGATGCCCAACTGGGTTTCATGCCGATTTCCAACTGGGTTTCATGCCGATCCCAACTGGGATTCATGGGGATTCCCAACTGGGTTTCATGGGGATTCCAACTGGGTTTCATGCCTATTTCCAACTGGTTTCATGGGGATTCCAAATGGTTTTCATGTCGATTCCCAACTGGGTTCATGCCGATTCCCAACTGGGTTTCATGCCGATTCCCAACCTGGGTTTCATGCCGATTCCCAACTGGATTCAGGGGGATTCCCAACTGGGTTTCATGCGATTTTCAACTGGGTTTCATGCGATTTCCAACTGGGTTTCATGCCGATTCCAACTGGGATTCATGGGGATTCCCACTGGGTTTCATGGGGATTCCCAACTGGGTTTCATGCCTATTTCCAACTGGATTCATGGGATTCCCAACTGGTTTTCATGGGGATTCCCACTGGGTTTCATGGGGATTCCCAACTGGGTTTCATGCCGATTCCAAACTGGGTTTCATGCGATTCCCAACTGGGTTTCATGTCGATTCCCAACGGGTTTCATGCCGATTCCCAACTGGGTTTCATGCGATTTCCAACTGGGTTTCATGCCGATTCCCAACTGGATTCAGGGGGATTCCCCAACTGGGTTTCATGCCGATTTTTCAACTGGGTTTCTGCCGATTTCCAACTGGGTTTCATTGCGATTCCCAACTGGGATTCATGGGGATCCCAACTGGTTTCATGGGGATTCCCAACTGGGTTTCATGCCTATTTCCAACTGGGTTTCATGGGGATTCCCAACTGGGTTTCATGGGGATTCCCAACTGGGTTTCATTGCCGATTCCCAACTGGGTTTCATGCCGATTCCAACTGGGTTTCATGTCGATTCCCCAACTGGGTTTTCATGCCGATTCTCAACTGGGTTTCATGGGGATTCCAACTGGGTTTCATGCCGATTCCCAACTGGGTTTCATGCCGATTCTCAACTGGGTTTCATGGGGATTCCCAACTGGGTTTCATGCCGATTCCAACTGGATTTCATGGGATTCTAACTGGGTTTCATGGGATTCCCAAACTGGGTTCATGGGGATTCCCAACTGGGTTTCATGCCGATTCCCAACTGGGTTTCATGCCGATTCCCAACTGGGTTTCATGTCGATTCCCAACTGGGTTTCATGCCGATTCCCAACTGGGTTTCATGCGATTTCCAACTGGTTTCATGCCGATTCCCAACTGGATTCAGGGGGATTCCAACTGGGTTTCATGCCGATTTTCAACTGGGTTTCATGCCGATTTCCAACTGGGTTCATGCCGATTCCCAACTGGGATTCATGGGATTCCCAACTGGGTTTCATGGGGATTCCCAACTGGTTTCATGCCTATTTCCAAACTGGGTTTCATGGGGATTCCCAACTGGGTTTCATGGGGTATTCCCAACTGGGTTTCATGCCGATCCCAACTGGTTTCATGCCGATTCCCAACTGGGTTTCATGTCGATTCCCAACTGGGTTTCATGCCGATTCCAACTGGGTTTCATGCCGATTCCAAACTGGGTTTCATGCCGATTCCCAACTGGGATTCATGGGATTCCCAACTGGGTTTCATGCCGATTTCAACTGGGTCCTTCATGCCGATTCCAACTGGGTTTCATGCGATTCCCAACTGGGATTCATGGGTTCCCAACTGGGGTTCATGGGGATTCCAACTGGGTTTCATGCCGATTTCCAACTGGTTTCATGGGGATTCCCAACTGGTTTCATGCCGATTCCCAACTGGTTTCATGCCTATTTCCAACTGGGTTTCATGGGGATTCCCAACTGGGTTTCATGGGGATTCCCAACTGGGTTCATGCCAATTCCCAACTGGATTTCATGGGGATTCCCAACTGGGTTTCATGCCGATTGTCAACTGGGTTTCATGGGGATTCCCAACTGGGTTTCATGCCGATTCCCAACTGGGTTTCATGCCGATTCCCAACTGGGTTTCATGCCGATCCCAACTGGTTTCATGGGGGATTCCCAACTGGGTTTCATGCCGATTCCCAACTGGGTTTCATCGTGATTTTTAACATATCTAAATTCAGGCGAATCTAAATTAGGCCTTCTAAAGGAGCCAAAAACTGAACAAAGACCTACCTGTCCCATGAGCGGCTCCTTCCGCTGATTGGTAGGCAGGCGCAGCAGGGTGCCCATCAATCTGCGCTGATCGATGTCGGAAAATGTCACGCTGCCAGGCGGCAGCAGCGCGATGTCTGTGGCCGTCTCCGGTTGCTGCGGCTCAACTGCAAACTGAATTCCACGGGAGCGCCCAATGCCGGTTGCTTGCCGTCCGGACAGCTGGAGTAGTGAAAGTGCACGTCCTGGACGCGGTCCTCGCGTTCAATGAGCCGTAGCCGTCTTTAATGAGCTGACTATGCCGTCGGCAGCGGCTGGGCGGCTGGCCGGTGAACATTCACTGCCCAGGAGGTCATTTGGTCCCTGAGGCAACCTGGCATGGATTGATGGTGACGAGCAGGGCTTTTATTAGAACTTAACCCTTAAGTTCTAACCTTATTAGAACCTAACCCTGATTGGCTACAGCTTGAACCTTCACTGATTGGCTACAGCTTGAACCTTCACTGATTGGCTACAACTTGACCCTTTCCTGATTGGCTACAACTTGAACTTTACGGATGGCTACAACTTGAACCTTTACGGATTGGCTACAACTTGAACCTTTACGATTGGCTACAACTCGAACCTTACGGATTGGCTCTAAAACTTGATCCTTCACTGATTGGCTACAACTTGACCCTTCCCTAATTGGCTATAACTTTAACCTTCACTGATTGGCTACAACTTGACCCATCACTGATTGGCTACAACTTGACCCTTTCCTGATTGGCTACAAACTTCAACCTTTCCTGATTGGCTACAACTTCAACCTTTCTGATTGGCTACAACTTGAACCTTTACGGATTGGCTAAAACTTGATCCTTCACTGATTGGCTAAAACTTGATCCTTCACTGATTGGCTACAACTTGACCCTTCACTGATTGGCTAGCAACTTGACCCTTTCATGATTGCTACAACTTGAACCTTTACGGATTAGCTACAACTCGAACCTTTACAGATTGGCTACAACTTGACCCTTCCCAGATTGGCTACAACTGACCATCACTGATTGGCTACAACTTCAACCTTTCCTGATTGGCTACAACTTGAATCTTTACGGATTGGCTAGAACTGAACCTTTACGGATTGGCTACAACTTGAACCTTTACGGATTGGCTACAACTTGACCTTCCCAGATTGGCTACAACTTGACCCATCACTGATTGGCTACAACTTCAACCTTTCCTGATTGGCTACAACTTCAACCTTTACTGATTGGCTACAACTTGAATCTTTACGGATTGGCTAGAACTTGAACCTTTACGGATTGGCTAGAACTTGAACCTTCCCACTGATTGCTGCAACTTGATCCTTTACTGATTGCGAAAACTCGATCTGTCACTGATTGGCTTAAAATTGATCCTTTTAGCCTCACAACTATTTCCCAACCCCATCAAAGAAGCAGACGCGATCGCCCAACCTGAAAGAAGACCAGCTCGCCAGCATCAAAGATTCGCCATTGCGCACAGAATCTTTAGATAAGGTAGATAGAAATATTCTCCGCTAAATACGTGCGCTATGCGACCGGGCTCATCCGGTTTACAAGCCGACACAACAGTGCCCTCTAGCACAGCCGAGCTAACTGTAGCCTGCGGCGGCCCCTGCTGCAGCTGCTGGTTGTTCAAATTAAGCCCCAGCCGAGTTAGCTTTAGTAACGCAGAATGCTGCATCCGTTTAGGTTGAACGAGGATCTCGGCGGATGCGAAACTCAACAGTGTCGCCGATGCTGAAACTGTCGGGTGGTTGATCTGGCGGCAGGTCGCTAAAATTGAAAAAATAGGCGACCTTCGCCGGGAGAAAAATGATCGAATAAAGCCGAACGTGCCTTGTAGTTGGTCGATTCGACCTTGGCTGACTGCCAGTTGCGGCTGCTGCTGCTGCTGCTGAATCTGCGGCTCTGTTGACATATCGTTAAGTTAATTAAACTAGGCTTATACTTGTCGCACTAAATAAGTTGATTTAAAACTCAATTGTTCGTTTGATGTTGAAGCGACGGACCTCCCGTTTGCGAAGACAATAAAATAATAACGAGTTGGCTTTGAAATAAAATGCGCGTAATTCTTCGTTATTCGTTAATAATTAATTCGTTTGAGTTGTAAATTAAGCGTAGATTAGTTTGCCAAGACGGATTACTGAAATTGCAGAAATTAACGAGTTCATTTGTGACACTAAAAAAGGTAGCTAAAAATGATCATGCTTACTAAAAAGTAGCAAAACTAGTAAAATATTTGATATCAGAGAGCTGTGAACAGCTCTTGACGGAAGTTTTCCCTACGCAATACGGGATTAAGTGCCTTGTTCAAGGGAAAACTATCTTCTAGAACTGGGACTCGAACCGACGACCTAATCTTAAAATTTCTTAGATAGATGTTTCAAACAATCGAACTAAAACTCTTAAATTTCATATAATTGTTGTATTTATAACTGAGTTACATAAGAAAAATGCATTGTAAAAATAGAAACAATTTGTATTTTCCAGAGAAATATCAATGACCAACGCAGAGGTCACTGCCCGGCCTCGCTGCTGTTGGCCTGAGCGGCAGACTCCGGATCATCGAACGCTTTCCTAGCCCGTTTGAGCACCTCGTTAATAGTTAGCAGCTCGCGCACTCTCGAGTATTTCTTAGGATCGCGTCTAACAACGTACTCGATTGTCTTCAACGCCGATTCGGCCGGGTTTGCCGACCTCGGCGGCCCGGCGCGACACCGAGCAGATGTAGGACACGGCCAGCTCCTCCAGCAGCGACACGGTCTCTTTGTAGGGATTCTCGTCGTCGCCGAATCCGTACAGCATCTGCTTGATCTCTTTGCTGAATAGGTCGCCCCTGCCGCGTCTGCCCAGAGCGGCGCCGGCGGGTGCTGCGTCCTCTTCGTCATCATCGATGCCAACGTCTGGGACTGATTCGCTCTCAGCCATTGTCTCAAGCTTGAATAGCGTTTAAGCGTTTTTATACTACTTCTTGTGAGTAGCCCATGGATAAAATGTACAAGTAAAAACGATGATTAGTACAATTAAAGTATAAGTAATTTTAAGTTAAAGTTTGACAATAGCTTTAGTATACTTATGGTCGTGACCTTGTGAACCCCCGGCCGTTTCCATTGGCAACACACGTGTATGTCGCTAATTGGTTCGTTGCTGTCACGTGATGGCAATTTTGTCCAATAGCTCTTACCTGCGTGTGTAACTTTTAGAAACAGCCGGGTGATTCCAAAATTTGCCGATTTATGTTTAGTAATAGCATTGAAATATATAAGAAATCCTATAACAATTTTTTGTGCAATTAACCTATAAGCCCAATTGAAAAAAGCCCAGGAAATCCCAAAAAGACCACACTTAATTAACTTGTCTAGTTGGTTTTTGCTTGAAATTTATAGAATCTAACTATAACAGAAACTAAAAAAATTCTTACTCATTATCATAAATACATCAGCTTGAATAGGGTTATCTGAATTCTATCTATCCCTCCCAGTGAGATTATTTGTGTACTACAAGGCAGTTTAAGGTGTCACTGCACAATTTTAGCAGGCTTGAAAAAAATGCTATTGAGAAATTATGATTTGCTAAGTTCAATATCTGTATTGGCTTTCAATAGGCCTTACAAAAGCAGAGTCTATTCACAAGTAGCAATAAATATGAACTAGTGGCTTGCTTACTATGAGCATAAACAGCTTATAGACCACAATTCTGGCCCTAAAGCAGGTGATTGAAACCAATAACAGTCCTAAAAAGACCTATTAAATGGTCCTTAGTAGTCCTAATCCCTAAATTACAAGAGAAGTGAATCTAGCAGCTGGCTGACTTAACATTGGGGCCAGCTAATACTGCCAGAGATACCCAACCTGGATAGGGTCAGAAGAGGTTAGTTTGTAATAGCCAACATGTGCATAATTTAGCTATTGAAGACTAGCCATTACTGACCTGACAAGCTTAGAGACATATGTGTGCAACAGTCGGCCGACTGATTTGGTGGCTGACCAAGGTAAGTCGCAAAATCGGCATTGTAGTCGCAAAATCAGTGAAAAATGAGGGGTAAGTCACAAAAAGGAGGGGGTAAGTCACAAAAAGGAGGGGGTAAGTCACAAAAAGGAGGGTGTAAGTTGCAAAATGGAGAAGAATTGGAAGATTGAGGCAAAAATGGTTCGCGGGACCTTTTTTTGGTCCTTCGAACTTTGACCCAAACTAAGTTGCAAATTTTTTTAAACTAAGTTGAACCGGCATGTTTATATTCCTTGCATGCATTTGAATGTCATATACTTTGTACTGATTGTGCAATATGGGGCAATAATCTTTTAATAATATTATAATTGCTAGATTGCTTTTATTATCATGATTTGAAGCATTTATTTATTTAAAGATATTACCTATTATTAACTTTAACTATAACATTAAGACTATTAAGCTAGCCATACATGCGCAACACCTGGCCGAATCGGCCGGTGACAGGACTGCCAAGCAAGGGATATCGCAAAATTGTCAATGTAAGTTGCAAAATCGCCGATGTAAGTTGCAAATTGGTGAAAAATGAGGGGGTTAATCGCAAAATGGAGAAGAATTGGAAAATTCAGGCAAAAATGGTTTGCATGACCTTTTTTTGGTCCTTCAAACTTTCACCCAAAGTAAGTGCAAAATTTTCCACTGACAAGCTATGTCGCACTTACACTGAACAACGTCGCACTTAGACTAAACAATGTCGCACTGGCTGGGTAAGATTCAGGAGATTGCGCATGTATAAGCTAGCAATCCTATTTATCCAAGATATAATGATTCTTACTATTGTATTACTAGCTTAAAAGTACCAGGGTTAGGCCCATTTCTAAATTTTCTTTGTGCCTAAATTAAATATTTTGATAAGCAGATTGGTATACCTGGACTAGATAGTATTAGCAATATTATCTTCTTCTCCTTATATAATTTTTTAAGATTGATATTTTGAAATTCCAGACTTACTAATAGAAGCTAAAAATAGCACTCCTATTTCACTGCATTGGTTAATTCCAATAGGTAAAAAATCTTTGACACTTTGAACAATTTTATCTATTGAGCAACAACCTAGTAGCAGACAAAATGACTGGTACCCAGTTTTAGATAACCCTAGTGGCTAGTAGAGAAAGTGAAAATCTTTTGTGAATAGCTAGAAAAATGACCATTGACAAAGTGACTAGAATCCTTATATAATATAGTAGCCCCTCAAGTATAGAAGTTTAAACTTGAAATTATTATGTAGAATAAACTGCCATAGCCTATTGCTAAACATTAGCTTAGGCCTA